>PVKB01000188.1:0-520567 GCA_004027205.1 Ctenodactylus gundi | reverse complement strand
TGCTGGTCTCCCTTTCACTGTCCAAGTTTCCTTTAAGTATTTTCTGCAACAATGGCTCAGTGGCTACAAATTCCTTAAAGCTGTCTTTGTCATGGAAAGTTTTAAGTTCTCCCTTTAAGCTAAAAGATAATTTTGCTGGATATAGCAGTCTTGGCTGGCATCTATTTTTTTTAGTGCTTGGATGATATTGCTCCACGATTTTCTTGCTTTTAGAGTTTGGATTGAAAAAATCTGCCGTTATCCTGATGGGTTTATCTTTGGGTTCTGCAATTTCAGCATCCCTTGCACCCTCCCCTGCGAAATCAGATCTTTTTGTATGAGATTTGTTACCACGTTTCCCCATGGTACTGCTACCTCTGACTGTCTCTGGTGCGCAGGAAAAGTGAATGGCTCCTGCTGACGTCACTGCCTGCGATGGCTGTTGAGTCCTGTTTCTGATCTGGGATTCTTTTCTAGGGCGAGCGCACACTGCGTTTATAGTACAAACACCCACGGGTTGGTGCTTCTGAGGCCGCCCACAGCCGATGATTCTGATTAGTCCGGGTCCGCGCTTACCTCGGGCTGAGGTCTGGGCTCCAGACCTTGTTTGTGATCTGTGGGTGCTGGCAGCGCGGGGCTGCGCCGAGTGGGCTGCTTCTGACCCACCCACAGCCTCTTCTCCCGTTGTTGTGTGCTCAGCCCTCTCCAGCTTCGTTCAGTCAGGTGTTCTGGTCCCTGCGAGCATTCCTCCGTCCACCGCTGCCTGCCGTTTGCTGCCAGCCACGGTGGCTTACTGGACTGCGGGGATTTATTTTTTTTCCCCCCTCTGGTTTTGATGATCCTTTGGAGTTTCTGGCCTCCTGCTGGTCGCCTTTCAGTTTCTGGGGATGCACCTCTCTTTCCTAGCTATACCAAACATGCTTTTTCTAACTATCTTCTTGACTTTTTAAGTGAGTTGATGAGGAGACTTTGTGCAGTGCTGTTACTCAGCCGCCATCTTGACCGGAAGCTCCCTTGATCATTTATATGTAAATTTAAAATAATTTTTAAAAGTTGCACTAAGTAGCCAAAGTTTTTAGCATCAGCTTAAATTGGTATTTTTTTCTCTTCTTTTGAAAGTAAATGCTCTGAGTAGGTATAATAAGACCCACCCAAATGAACTTCATTTCAAAAGCCTTTATATCCCATTAGAGAAAAATTGTGATGTTTTCTCCAGCTTGCCAAAATGTTGTTGCTATATATTCCTACTAATCTTTTTTGGTATCAGTACTAACATTTTCTTTTAAAGAGGAAACTTCCAAAAGAATACTTATGTAGTGTTATTCCAACTGTCTTTTCTAAAAACTTTATGTATTGTGGGATAAGACCCTTCTGTCAAGCTATTTTGTCCTTATTTGGCTCCTAAATCCCCTCATTTTAAATAGGGATCACTGCCTTCAAATGTAAAGCCCTTGAAATAGGTCATTTCTTCTTGTTTCCTAACTTTGTCCTGCTAACTTTAAAAAGCAGCTTCAAATGCGATCATTCTTCTCTTTTTCCATTGATTTTATTTTGATGAGTGTTTAATATGTTCAACCAGATACCTTCAGAAAGTGGAGGTCCAGTCCTACACTTCATGGAAGCTTCATCAATCCAAAAATACCGCATACACCTCTGGGAAAATGTAGGAGATCCCAGCTTCATATAATTGTAATGACTGTGATTAGCATATTCTTTATTTCAGAGATTCCAGAAGATCCACTGGTGGCTGAGCAGTATTATGCTGACATGTTTGATTCCTATTCTGAAGAGAGTGAGGATCAAGAGGAAGAAATAATGACCTCTTCAGATCCAGAGGGAGAGATCAAGGATGAGGGATCCCAGTTCACAAGCAGAACAAACCAACAGGTAAACCAGCATGCTGCTTCCTGACAGGAGTGATGGAACTGTCCGAGGTCCTGAGTGGGTTGTCTTAGAAAGAACAAAGGAAGTCTTATGGGGGATAGGAGTACTAAGATACTTTGTTTTTGCTTTTATTTTTGTTTTTAATGGTCCTGTATGATAAGTTTTGATTTTCAAAGTTCATGGGCAGGTAGAACCCCATGTGAACACCCTATGTGTTTTTAGAGCAGGGCTAGCAGGCACAACACTTGTGGGAATAAGAGGAGTATACCGGGTACACCATTTGCATTCTGAGGAATGCTTTGAATGCAACTACTAAAAAAAAAATCAACAATAAATGGGAATGGGATTTTATCTGCCTCATAATCAGACTTTTGAGTCTTAATTACAAATGTTATGGAAGTTCAAATTTTGAAAACCTGACTTAATTCTGGGTGTGAGACCCTGAGATACCCTGGGCTTGGGGATGATCTTTCCAGCTAGGTTAAACCTTTGAGGACCCAGCCTTAAATATGTGCTGTGAGCAGTCATTGGTGTAAGTATAACCTTGTGATAAGAAGTCTCTTTAATTACACCAAAACTGAGCCCAATGTGAGTGATAGGCCAGGAAAGAGCTCTGGTATATTTCCTCTATTGTGATCTGCAGGAGCAGTAAGCAAGAGGCGTGTGGGAAGACGGCAGGCAACTGTGAGAAACTGATGTGCATATGCTGCATTCATTGTCTTTGTAGGCCACAAACCTGGCAATCCTTTAATCAGATATTTCCATGGCTTGTAGAAGATTTTTATTAACTAGAAATCATTCAACTATTAAAATAAAAGTCAGCCACTGGGTGCCTGAGTCAATGGAAACTTAATTTGGGGATATGATTTTGGGAGTGAGGAGAAGATTGTACACAAGCCACTCAGTCATTTTTAGTGAAGACTAAAAAAATCCATCATGATAGTCAATAAAACCATAAAAATGTTTTTACCAGAGATAGGTGGGGAGAAGAGAACTTGCCAGGATAGTAGAACTAGGGCCAAGCAGAGAAAGGAATGCGAGGAAGAGAGAAAAAGAAAGAGGAAGAATGAGAGAATTTAGAGACAAACATATGATGGGAGGAACAAATTTATTATTGACCCCCCACCCCCCGAAAAAAAACCCCACCGGATCAAAAAGTGATGGGATTCAGTATGTCAAAATACAAAATTTCTTTATACCACTTTCCACTTTTCCCAATGTACTCCGAGGAGAACCCTTCAGCACTTCCTACCACTCATATGACTGTGAGCCCCTGAGCCAGTTAGATATTTTAAATAAACTTGTCAACTTGACCAGATTAAGACATTTCTGGTGAGGTGATTGGATCACAGAGATGCTGCACTCATCTGTGGATTAACTTGCTGATCTCCATGGCTGACGCTGCTGCTGGGAGGTGGGGCCCGGGGGGAGGAGGGAGGTTGCTGGGGTTGCACCTTGGGAGGGCGTGGCTCTCACAGGTGCTCTTCTCCTGGGCTCTGCTTCCTGACTGCCGTGAAGGGAGCATCTCTTTCAGCTGGGCTCTCCTGCCATATTTCTGTCTGGGATCCAGCTGACCATGGTTTGAAACCTCTAAAACGGTGAACCAAAATAAAGCTCTCCTCCATTATGTTGCCTGTGGCTCATTTTTTTCTCAAGGATGGGAAAGATTACCAATACAGGCAGGTATAAATAACTGAGACAAACATTATAATTTTACAGAAATCTTGTTCCATTCCTGTAGTTACAAACACATGACATGCAAAGTACTCATTTTTTGTTCAGAGCATCAAGTGGAAGAAATTTTTAAAAACTAAAAATGCAGCCAACTCAGAAAACAACATGAATGAAATATATTGCAGACCTTCTTGAATCAGGAAATAGAACTTTGTCAGCCCCAGAAGCCCCACAGATGGCAGAGTTGTTAGAACACACCATTGAAAACCAGACTGCTTTTATACCAATGTAGCCTTTGTTACTTGCAGGCTGTCTGATCTTATACAAATTGCTAAACTTCACTGTGTCTCAATTTTATAATCTGTAAAGTGGAAGAATAATAGTTCCTACCTTATAAAGAGTTAAACTGAGGATTAAAGGAAGTAATCAACACAAAGTATTTAGAATAGTACCCTAAACTTACTTTTGTATTTACTAAGTAATAATAACAGCTATTATTGTTATAGTTGTCCAGTCATCTCGTGCCCCTCTTATTATACTGCCAAAAGTCTTTCTTGTTAAAATGAGATTTTACTTTGTGTAGTATCAAAAAAACCTGATTTTGTCTTAAGGCAGATAATAAACATAAGGGCAAGGATTTTGCTCTCTGAACTGCGTATCTGTCCTATGTTATATGGCAAAGTATGACTGATTTTAAATGATCTGTGGACACAACATGCCGATGCTAATCTATTGGGTCAACACACATGATGGTGCTTTTGTCTCACAAAAGCCTGTTAGATAAATATTCTTATTCCAAATTTCAAGATGAGAATGCTGAGTCTCTGAGAGAAAAGTCAGTTACCCTTGGTCACACAAGTAAGAAAGTGTCAGAACTTACAGGCCCAAGGCAATCACATTCTTCAGCTGGTATTTTCTTTATAGCATAAGGCATATTGCCCTAGCATGGAGTTGGTGTAATAGAAATAAGATTGAAATTACAATAGACTAAACTATATGCAAGACTTAATATAGTTTCTCTCTCTCCCAAGTCAGTGCACGAGGTTATGATTGATGTCAGTTTTTCCTTTCTGGGTTCTCTTACTGGCAACACACTACTTACACTGCAGACCTGTGTACTGAGCGTCTGCCACGGTCTGCCTGTGCACTGCAGCCCTTTCTGGGGTGCAGCCCTCTCTGATGTTGACCTCTTCCACACTCTCGCTAGTCTTGCCTTTCATCCTGAGCACACTAGGATCCGCATAAGATGGACTCTCAGTGTTGTTTTGATTTCCACTTCTCTGATAGGCATAAAACATTTAATGTTTTTTTTAATGTACTATTGTGGTTTGGATCTGAAATGCTCCCCAAAAGTCTCATGTATTTGGATGTTGTGGGTTGTCTTCAGATGTTATGGATTGCCTGAAAGTAAATTGGACTTCAGGCATGTAGATTGGGTTACAGGCATGGGACGGGGGTTTATCACACCTTCCACAACTGGATCCAGGAGGGGCCAAAAACTGGGATATATATGCTGCTGACTCTGCCTTCCTCTCAGAGCAGAGCAGACAAGACTAGATGGGACTTGGCTTCTGGTTTGTGATGTTGTGAGGAGCTGTCCCACCTCTGCCGCTGCCGTGTTACTTCCGTTGTTACCGGCTGCCCCTGAGTGGACTGTGACCTTCTGAAACTGAGCTAAACTAATTATTTTCTCGCCTAAATTTGTGTGCTCAGGCATTGAGTAACAGCAACAAAAAAGTAACTAAAACATATACCTATTGGCTATTTGTACTTCTTTTGAGAAATGTTTATTCTTTTCAACTGACTGTGTTTTGATTGGAACTTTTCATTTGGGGAATATATTTTGAGTTCTTAATATATTTTAGCCTTTGGTTTGAGAACTCAGAAACAAATCCAAGAATCTTCAAAAGTAGTTGACACATTTTTTTTCCCCATTCAGTAGGTTGTCTCTCTCCCGTGTTGTTTGTTTCATCTCCTTGCTGTGCAAACCGTTTTAGTTTAATGTAATCCCAACTTGTTGGTTCTTTTTGTTATTTCTTGCATTATTGGTGTTCTTCTCATGAAGTCCTCTCCTATACCTGTGTCTTATTCGGTGAGTTTTGCTTATTTTATTTTCCGGAAGAATTAATGTTTCTGTTTTAGTGTTAGGTTTTTGGTTCATTCTGGTTTTATTTTACTATAGGGTAAAACATATTATCCAAGGTTCCTTCTTTTGCTCGTGGATAGCCAGAAGGATGCTGAACGCCATGTATCGAAGGGATTATTCTTTCTCCAGTGTTATGATTTTGGCCCTTTTATCAAAGATCAAATGGCTGAAGGTTTTGGGGGTTCTTTCTGAATCGTCAGTTCTGTTCCATTGATCCTTCTGTCTCTTTTTTGTGCCAGTGCCATGTAGTTTTGATCACTGTTGCTTTGGAATATAATTTAAAGGCAGGGATCATGACGCCTCCTGCTTTGGCTGTTACTCAGGATTGCTTTAGAAATTTTGGGCCTTTTTTGCTTCTATATAAACATTTTATATTTCTCTATAAATTTAATGCTTTTTTCTAGTCCCGTGAAGAATGCTGTTGGTACTGGATTTGAATAATATTAAATATGTTTATCAGTTTTGGTAATATGGCCATTTTGACAATACTAGTCAGCCGATTTAGGAACAAGGGATGCTTTTCCATTTTTGAGGATCCTCTCCAACTGCTTTTTTCAGAGCACTGTAGTTTTCATTGTGGAGCTCTTTCACTTCCTTACTTAGGTTTACTCATAGGTATTTAATTTTTTGTAGCTTCTGTGAATGAAATTGTTTTTCTATGTCTTTTTCAGTGAGTTCATTGTTGGTGGATAGGAATCACATTTATTTATTTGTATTGATATTATATTCTACCACTTCGTTGAATTTATTTATTGGTGTAGGAGTCTTCTGGTGGAGTTTCTGGGTCTTTACTGTGCCAGATCATGCCGTCTGCAAAGAGGAGTAGGTTAAAGTCTTCCCTTTCTATTTGCACTTCTTTTATTTCCTTATCTTACTTGATTGCTGAGGCTGAAGTGTCAAGTACTATGTTCAACAAGAATGGCTAGAGTGTATACCTAACCTGGTCTAGTTTCAGATTGTGAAGGGAATGCTTTCACTTTTTCTATAGTCAGAGTGATTTTGACAGAGAAATTGTCATAGATAGCTTGCATGGATGTTGAATTTTGTCAAAGGCTTTTTTATATGTATTTGAGATGATCATGTCTTTTTTTAAAACAACTTTGTTTCAGTTTATGTGATGTATTACATTTATTGATTTGCATGCATTCAACCATCTCTGCATCCTCGGGACGAATCCCTCTTGGTTGTGATGTAATGGGTTTCCCATTTTGTTACTGACTATCTTGTCGAGAACTTTTGCATCTATGTGCATTAAGAAAATGTTGAGTATTTGTTCAGTTTGGGTCCTAGGGTTATACTGGCTTCAAGATATGAGTTTGCCAATGTTCCTTTCCTTTCAATTTCTTAGAAAAGTTTGGTGACTATTGGCATTAAATCTACCCTAAAGTCCTAGTAGAATTCTGTGGTGAATTTTTCAAGTCCTAGGCTTTTCTTAGTTGGTTGTGTTTTTGTCACTGCCTCATTTCATTCTTTGTTATTGCTCTATTCAGACATTTATATCTTCTTGATTTATTTTTTGGTATCATTGTTTCTCATAGGTTTTGCATGATAGGCTTCTTCTGCTATTCAATTCTAGAAACTTTGTAATTTCTTCTCTAATTTCTTCTGTGACTCATTGACTGCTCAAGAACATATTCTTTCTTTCTTTCTTTCTTTCTTTCTTTCTTTCTTTCTTTCTTTCTTTTGACAGGGTCTCACTCTGTAGCCCAAGCTGGTCCTGAACTCACTATGGAACCCAGGCTAGTCCTGGACTCAGGGCAATCCTCCTGTCTCAGCCTCCCAAGTGCTGGGATTACAGATGTGTGCCATGGTGTGCCACCATGTCCATCTTATATGGTGCTGGGGAATCAAACTTGGGTACTTAGCACTTGTCTTAGTGCTTGCTAGGCAAGCACTTTAACCACTGAGCCATTCCTCCAGCCCCAAGAGTATATTCTTTAATTTCCATGTGTTTGTGTTGTTTCTGGAATTTCATTTGCTATTTCTAGTTTCATTCTCCTGTGATCCGATAATACTCAGGATTGTTTTCATTATTCTGTATTTGTTTAAGCATGCTTCATGTCTTAGGATATGGGCTATTTTGGAGAAAGTTCCATGTGTTACTGAGAAAAATGTGTATTCTGTTATTGTTGGATGAAGCTTTGTGTAGGTATCTGTTAAGTATTCTTGTTCAATTATGTGGTTTAGTTCTGATATATCTTTATTTATTGATTTATCTCTCTCTCTCTCTCTCTTTTGTTTTGGCCTGGTTGACCTGTCTGTGACCATGGAATATTGAAATTCCCAACTATGATTGTGTTTGTGTCTATCTGTCCTTTATATCCAGTAGTTTTTGTTTTATAAAATTGGGTATGCCAGTGTTTGATGTATAAATATTTACTATTGTTATCTCTTTTGAGTGTTTCTCTTCATCATGATGGAGTGGCCTTCTTTGTTTCTTCTGACCAGTTTTAGTTTAAAGGTCTGTTTTCTAGGCAAGAAGGGTAGTTACTCCCGCTTTCTTCCAATCTTATGTTACATGAAATACAGTTTTCTATCTTTTTACTTTCAGTCTTTATTTTTATTTATGTGGGAGGTATGTCTCTTGAAGAAAATACATGGTTGGATTTTCTTTTTTATTCCAATCTACCAATCTGTGTCTATTGATTGGGTACTTAAGACTATTAAGACTGAGAATTACTGTTGTCATGGGTTAATTGAATCCTGTCATTGCATTATTTTTCAGGCATTGTTTCTTTCAGTTTTTCCTTTTGCTTTATTATATTTTTCCTGTGGGATGTATACTTTCCTCTGTGTTCTTTGCTACAGTTACCCCCCCCCCCCCCCCCCCCCCAATCTCTGTCTAGAGTTCTCTTTAGTAACTAGCCTGGTTTGTTGGTAATGAATTTCTTTAGGTAGTTTTGAATAAAAGGTCTTTATTTCTCCATCAGTTTTGAAGGATAATATTGCAAGATATAGAAGCATGGATTGGCAGTGATTTTCTTTTGAGGCTTGAAAAACTTGTGCCACCTCATCAGACCTTCAAGGTTTGTGTTGAGAAATCTGCTGTGCTGTTAGGTTTATTTTTATAAATAAACTGTTTCTCCTACAGCTTTTAGTATTCTTTCTTTGTGCTGGTATATATAATTTTTATTATGATGTATTGTGGCTAAATTTTGTTTTGGTCATGTCTGTTTTATGTTTGATATGCCTCATTCACCTAGATACCAATTTTTTGAAAAGTTTTCTTCTTTGATTTCACTGAATAAATTTTTTATTCTTTTAGATTGATCCTGTAGTTTTTACTTCATGCCTGTGATTCTGAAGTTGAGTTTTTTTTAATCATTTAGCAACTGTTGGGTCCAAATTTGGTGATAACTTACTGATTTTTTTTTAATATTCTTGAGAAGTTGATCTGTGGCTGAAGCTTTGTCCTTAATTTCTGAAGTTTTATCCTCATGCTGCCTCATTTGATTCTTTCTACTTTCCAAAAATCCGCCTAGTATTTTCTTTTGTATTTTTTAATTCTTTAGTTAATTCGTCATTCATATCTTGTATTGTCTTGCTTAGCTCAGTCAACTTAATCATACAGTTTTGAATCTGGCCATATTACTACTCAAATTCATTACCTGTTTAATTATATCCTCTATATAAACTCACGAAAAAATTGTAAAAGAGTTACTATTTGTTTTGAGATGTTGAATGTTTATTTTCTCTCCTGTTCTCATTTGGTCAGCTGTTACGAGTTAGGAGATTTAGGGGGCACCTTGCTCATTTCTTTTCTCACATTTCAGTTGCTTTTGTGATGAAGATTAAAGATCAGCTAAGGTAAAAAACACTGTGGGCTACTGTGGGGATCTCTAGAGTTGTTAGTCTCCCTGTGGAGTATCCTTTTGTTTGGTTATTTCTTTAGAATTCCTCTCACTCTTTTAACTACTGAGAGTACTAGAGTTAGTCACAGACATTGCTTTGCAAGGAGAGAAGTTTTCTGTTATTTCAGTTTCTATAGATTCAACCATATATTAGGCATGTAATTTAAAATTTGTTTTGAGTATTTCTTGTTTATTCAACCAGGGAGTCAATGGATTGGAATAAATGACTGGCAAGCTGGAATATAAGGGATATAATGAAAAGTGCAAGTTAGGCATGAAGGAAAGTGGTTCCAAGAGAGGGGAGTTAGCAGTGAGAGACAACTGCCAGTGCAAGTAAAGTAATAGACAGGACGGTCCAGGTGTTGTCTTCATATCTGAAGAGGAGGGGGGCCGTTGTTGAGAGGTTACCTGAGAGTTCAGACAGTAATGGGAGGGGAAGGAGATAAAATTGGAATGTGGGGGTGACGTATTGGGGACAGAACTAATTTTCACACTGATAGGAACCTGTGTTTATGTCTTCCATACAAAAATTTTAGAGTTGCCCTACTGAGATGGTAAATGGTGCTCTTTAGCTTAAAGCATTACTGGTTCTTGTTCCCTCCCTAAGACATACAAATACCTCACTTCTATGTGCCATGTGAGAGAGGCCCTAGTAGACAAGAAAGAAAGCAAAAAGAAGGAAAGGGAAGACAAAGAGAGGGGAAAGGAGTGAAAGAGAAGGAAGACAAGCTTTCAAGCTGTTAAATACAAATAAAAATTAAGCATGTTCACTCACAGATACTAAGAGATAAATTCTTTTCCAGATCAACAGTCTAGCTTTTGTTTACCTCAACACATTTTTGTGCTTCTTTGAATGTGACTAGTCCCACGTTTTTCTCTGTCCATTTAATCAGGCACCTTTGACTGGGTCTGATGATAAGTAGATCAGCGGTATGGACTGGTGAGAAGTCCAGTTTTCTGCTGACCTCTAGGAGGAGCTTTTTCTTCTGTCAAGCCCTCGTCTCAGTGAAACCTCCTGTACTTGCTCAGATCAAGTGTTCCTTTCTTGCAGCTGAGGTTCAGTACACCTTGATAGTGTGCTAAGACATAGCTCTCTGGCCACTTCCCTCTGTCGTTCAGTGTCTAGAGTCTGCCTCCTAATGGTGGGGAGCTGGGGCAGGCAAGCACTAGGGCTGAAGACACTTAGCTAGGTGTGGCACAGGGTGGAAAATGGATGAGTACTGACACATTGCCTAGGCTCAAACAGTGTGGGCACTTCTGCGTGTGCCCTTATTCATAGCTGCTCACAGACTCCCCTCTCTCCCAAGGTTGCCTGTAGCTTTTACAGCTGCCTCCCCCCGTCCCAACACACACACACACACACACACACACACACACACACACACACACACACGCACACACACACACATTCTTTAAGTTTCTCTTTCTTCTGAAAAGTTTTCAGCCTGGACTGAACTACTGGTAAATCTGCTGTCTCTATGTTCAGGTACCCACTGCCCCCTTATGATCACAATTTCACGCTCTCACTGCTTCTCTCAAGCTCTTGGCTTTTCCAGGTGCACAACTCTTTGTTGGATCCCACCCTTAGGGCAGAGCTCAGTGACAGGAGGGTCCCCGGTAACCTGAGTGCTTAGCCCATGGAGCCTGCCTAAGGGAAGGGAACTGGGGAAGATGGGTGCGGAGTGGTGTGTGCTCAGCTTGGGTAGATAGGAGCAAGTTAAGGCTGCCTAGGCAGTGGTTTTATGTGTAGCTGACTGATCATGGTCTGTAACTGTGATACCTGCTCACAGATTCCTATGCACATGGGTGTCGATGGTAACTCTTCTAACCCCTCCTGCTTTCCTATTGTTTTCTGTCTGGCTTGCTGTGTAGTGTGGTCTCTGCCTCTGTGGCTTGTGTCTCCCTCTCTGGTGCAGAAACTTACAGTTCTTGTGCATTAATTGTCATCATTGACAGAAGGTGGTTGGTTAGGTGCTTGCTTTCTCTCCTGGAAGTCTGGACCTCTCCCTAGAAAGTCTTGTTGGGTGGGCTAGGCTGAGGGCAGGACTTCAGCTAGGGAAGAACCTTGTTTTTCCCTCCAGGGGTCCCCGGGTTGTGAGTCGTCTGCTACAGTGTACCTTTGAGTTGTCTTCCACGTCAGTTTTTCTTTTCACTCCAGTATTTAATCATCTGCGGAGCCTGGCTCATGATCTCAGAGTGACCTGTGAGTGTTTCTGGCTACTCCACCATCTTCAGGAATCTTTGTGGTTGATAATGGAGTCCTTGGTGCCAACCATGGTGCTCTTTTCAGCAGTAGCATGTCCAAAGCAGTTTTATTAAGTACCTGCTGTTATTGATTGCTAGTTGTTTCTCTGCTGTGGTAAATAGCACAGTAGTATCAGCTTTATTGTGAGCTATTATGACATCGTTGGTGGCTTCTCTGTGAAGCCTGCCATCACCAAGTTGGAAATAGCCTCCCAGATACCAGCTGAATGTAGTTGATAGCTGTTATGACAAAGGACCCTCCATAGCATTTATGGGACCTGTCACTGAAAAGTGTTTCAAGTACACTAAAGGATGAGTCTTACAGATGTAGGCTGATGGGGGTTTTGTGACATTTTCTGTCTTTCCCTTACTACCTTGAACACCGTTTCCCTCTTCAAGACCAACAAATGGCCCAGGCCATTTCTTACATGAGGTGAGAAATAGTGGCTTGTTACAGAACCTCTCCAGGAAAAGCTCCATTTAATGACCATGGCTTTCATTGAAGTTGTATTAAGAAGACACTTTGGGACCATTGTTTTTTCTTCATGACATGAAGGGCTGCAGAGGCCTATTCTTTTTTCTGGCTAGTTTGGAAATCCTCACATCTCTGAGTGGTTGGAAATTCTCTCTGCGTTGTGAAGCTTTCGGGGACCTAATAGTGCTCTTCTTCTTGGAACGTCACCACAGGGACAGAGAACTGGATATGGGCTAGAGCAGCCCTAGGTTCTCTTGAGGAGCCTGGAGCCACTCATCTTGAGGGAAGGTGCTTCAGAATTTCTACAGTCAATAGAGTCATTTTTCATATACATTTACATTGCTGTAGACTAATGATATTCAAAGATGTATGTTTTGGGGGCTAGGGGTGTAGCTCAGTGGTTGGAGTGCTTGTCTAGCATGTTCAACCTGGATTTAATCCCCCAACATTACAAAAAAATTAGCCAGGTACATGCCTATAATAGAAGAGTCAGGAGGCAGAAATGGGGATTGTTATGAGTTTAAGGCCATATTGGATTTCATAGTGAATTCAAGAGAAGCCTACTCTACAGAGTGAGATTTTGTCTCAAAAAATTAAAAAATAAAGATATGTATCTTTAAAACAATCGAGTTTCTCAAGGTAAATCAACTATCTCATTTCATACTCAAAAAGGAAATAACAGTGGAGGATATTTTGTGCATAATTGATTTTATATTAAGTTCTGGCTCTAAAGTTTATGTATCTTGAAAGGTGAAACTGATATCCCAGCTTTACATAAGAGGGGACTGTGTCTTAGGTAAGTGACTTCTCCAAGGCTGCAAAGCTAGAAAGTAGCAGTGCTGGACTCCTTTTTAAGCCATTCCTTTTATTGTCTTCCCCTGATACCACTGACAGAGGAAATGCATTAGATGTGAGGGAATAGCTGGGGGCCAATGTTCTGTCTCACACTAGAGCAAGATCTCTTTTACTAAACAGAACTACTGAGCTATGCAAAAGGCAAAAATTATGCCAGTTCTAGAGGAAATACTGTATTATGAAAATCAAATAGGAGGCCACCTTTCTCCTCTGTTAAGTGATACAGGTTTGTCTCCTTCCATTGGATCTTTTAATAGAAGATATTAGAGCTCTTGAACCCCAGTAGTGACATTGATTTACCTGATACTTTACATGATCTGACCTAGTTCACTTAATTGCATATATAAGAAGAACCGTTTTTATCCTGAATTAATCTTAGACATAAACAGTTCTAAGAAACAGGCCGCCCAGCCATAGTAAGATGTTTAATCATTTCTCCATACATGTCCCTTTGAGCAGTGCCCCAGGCATTGAAGTGGCCAGCCTTGCTAACATGTGCATGGACACCACCGGTTTGGTGTGCCATTCTTCCCAGTAAGCCAGCCTTGTTCTGTAGTCTCAATGTGTATTGCTCAGAGGCATGACTTCAATGTGCTGATTTCCATTCTGTCCCACTCCACCTGCACAGTTGCCAAAGTTCTTCCCTCTTCGCTCTCTACTGTTTCTTGTTCAGGACAAAACACAATTAACCATTGGTCACTCTGGGACCAGACACACTTGCTGTGGGACATAGCGCAGCAGACTTGGAGAAGGCCTTCCACCTCCACCATTTAATTTTAGAATCACTCTTTTCTTTAGGTTCATACCTACACTTATACTCTAGTACCAACACATAGATGGGAAAAGGGGGAAAAAGATTGATAAAGATAATATATATTCCTTTCGGTCTGAGAGTGGTGAGATCACAGCCCATGTCATCCTCCTTAGAGGATGAGCAGAGAGGAGGGGACAGTGATATGCAGTGGTAACTGCCCTGTGTTCTGCTGTTCTGCTGCTGAGCTGTGGGTGGGAAATGAAAGTGGTGGAGGCACTCTCCAAGCGGATTAAGACTAGCTGGTGTGGTACCTGTGGGGCTCCCTGTCCCTCTTTAGCACCTTCTGAACCCCCTTCACTTTCTTCACTAATCCTCATCAGTTCCTATTTCCACAGCTCTCATCAGAGCTGAGGTGTGCTGATGATACAGTGTACGCATGCACACACACACACACACACACACACACACACACACACACACACACATGCATATCCTGCAAAAAAGAAGAAATTTGTTCTAAATAATCCTGTGAAAAAATTTTTACCACCTACACCTCTGAGAGGAGTCTAATAACTAGAATATACAAGGATCTGAAAAAAATAGACCCCCCAAAAATCAAACACCTGGATGAAAAATGGGCAGCTGAAATGAATGGGCAGGTCTCAGATGAAGGAGTTCAAATGGCCAGTCAACACATGAAAAGATGCTCAACATCCTTAGCCATTAGAGAAATGCAAATCAATAGATTGCGAAGGTATCATCTTACTCCAGTGAGAATGGTGCATATCAAGAAATCGAACAGCAGTTGATGCTGGTGATGTTGTGGGGAAAAGGAACCCTTTTACAATGCTGGTGGGACTGTACATCTGCTATAAACAGCAGTATGGAGATTCCCCAAACGCTGAAAATAAGTATTTCATTCAATCCAGTGATACTTCTTTTGGGTATCTTTCTAAAAAAGTTAAAGCAACATAGAATAGAGATACATGCATACCCATGTTTATAGTAGCACAACTAACAATGCCTAAGTTGTAGAAGACACTGACATACCCATCAACAGGCCAATAGCTAAAAAAAAAAAAAAATCGTGGTACATGTATTCAGTGGAGTACTGTTATTCCATAAAGACAGATGAATTTGAGGATTTTGTAGGTAAATGGATTCACCTTCAGACCAGCATGCCTAATGAAGTGAGTCAGACTCAGAAGGTTAAATATCGCATGGTTTCTCTAACACACACAGACACACACAGACACACACACAGACACACACACACACACACACACACACACACACACACACACACACACCCCTCCATCTGGACACTGTAGGAGATACTGCCCTGTTAAGTATGTGACCTGCTGATCCATAGGCGCATGGAGTTCACAGTCCACATCATGCCCCAGAAAGGGTCATCATGGTGGACAAAGCAGGGCTATGCCACAGAGTGCCAGGGGCTGTGCTGCCCTTTGTAGGCTGGCTCCCATTTTGCACTCATAGTGCTTTATGAAGTTAGCATCCTCCATCACATTTTCACAAAGTAAGAAAATACGAAACACAGAATTAATTTGATGCAGGTCATCCAGTCCAATGGCAGAGCTAGAGTTTAAAACAGTAAAATGAACTGTGGTAATTATTAAATATTTGGGTTGAATATTGAGTTTATTATAGAAGTTAGTAAATGAGAAGAAAAGAGAGTGCTTAGGACCTAAAGGACAGCTCTGAAGTATGTGCCAATGGGCGGTTTCGTGATGTCCAGACTATAGTCTGATGATTTAAAATCATGTCTAACATATAAGGCCAATTTTTCCACGTATTCTATGGAATGTACATGAAAAGAAAATTAGAACTGTACTTGAAAATAATAATATGGAGTGAAAACAATGATTGAAGGCTGGTGGCACTGTAATTTGCTATTGACCAAAATGCAGTTGCTCTCTGGCTGCTTAGCTCCAAAAATGTCCAATTTAAATTGTGAAACAATAAGGACAAGAAAAAGTTCTGTACAACACCATCCCCGCATTATGCTAGCTCTAGCGCACTCATCATAGGTGTTTTTCATGCCTAAATCTCTGCTAATGTGCACACGTGAGAGAGAATATCAGTAGTCTCTGAAAGGCTTGGCGTCCGCTTCCATTTCTCTCCCTTTTCACACAGGGTGGGTGGATGTCTGTTGGGGTTATTTACATTCAAATAAATGATTAATTCCTTGACTGTGAGGAATGAGTTGGTTGCCTTTATCTGACTGTTATTTGACATAAAGGATACAGTTTTCAACCTTTGCTATGAATTGTCTTTAAAATAGAGAAAGTTTTATTTAAATATCAAAACGTACACAGTTGATCTCTTGTTTTATTCTGTAGCACATATTCCATTAATATCACTTATTTGATCCTCAAATTATTTCAGAGTTGACAAGTAGAAAAAAATATGTATGGAGAAAGAGAAGGAGAGAGAGAGATCAGTTGGTCTCAACCAGGGGAGATTTTGCAGCCCACCACCGGGGGCTTGGCAATGCCTCATGACATTCTTGATTGTCACAACTCAGGCATTAGGAAGAGATGATAAAAAAAAATCCTACTAGCATCTAGTGGTTTGCAAGCCTGAATGTTACTAGACAACCTACAATGTATTAGAATTATCTGGTCCCAAATGTCAGTTACTAAGTTGAGAAAACCTGTTGTGTAGACAGATGGGATAATAAAAAACATTTAAAAATTGACATCAGGGTGAAGGGTATATAAGAATTTTCTATACTGTCTTACAACATTTTTACAAGCCTGAAGTTGTCTCAAATTTTCCAATAGTTTTTAAATAGGTGTAGTTGGTGATCTTGATCTTTAGCCCCCAAGTGGCTGCTTAATGATAGATCATGACTTGCCCCTTGCTGGGAATATCACTTCAGTTTGGTCATTACCCATGGCTGTTGGATCCACAGTGTACTGGGGCAGAAAGTGAAATTATGATAGTGCAGATCCCAAGTGTCCACATGCCCATGACAGCATCTGTTTGCTTCCCCTGTTAGGAGCCTCTGCTGAGGTCACATTTAGCCAGATAACCAATGTTCTGCTTAAGCCTGAGGTTGGAAGCTCCTTTCAAAGAATCCATGCCTCTCCACCCATGTCCTCCTCAGCTGCACTTGTCTCCAGGATTCATTATGAGTCTGTGTCCTGGTTACTCAACAATATTGGGAACTCCTTAGGCATGGGAGCTCTGCCTGTTTCTATGTGTATGTACAATGCTGTGGCTAACAAGAGGGAGTGTGAGTTCTATCCACATACTGCCTATTTCAGCTTCTACTTATTGGGTGACCTTGGTCACAGGATGGAGGCTGCTTGTGACTCCATGTTCTCAACTCATATAGGAAGAAAAATGGCACCACCTTGTAGAATTTAAAGGAATTAATACATATAAACGATACAGTGACACATGTTGAGTCTTTAATACAAGTTAATATTTGTTTCCTCGATCATTTATTCAGCAATAGGATTGTTTCTGTGTGCATAATCCCCTGATGTCCCTGTACAGTGTCCCCCAACCTTTGCACTACGAGGATATGAATGGTGTATCCCAATCATAGCCATGCTGTCTAGGACCCTCTCCCTGGAACTTGCTGTTTGTGTTGAATTAATTCAACTTATTGGAAACCTGATCGATTCAACTACTGAGACAGTTTTCTGTGACTGGCACAGTCATTAGGAATCTGTTAATATCTGTGTCTGTCCCTCTCTCATCTCACCCTGCTCTACCTATCTTCACTCATTTATTGGATATTTCCTATGAGGTGTACATCATACTAAAGCCTTTTAAAATTGATGTTTCATTTGCTTCATTTTCCATGTGGCAGGGGGCTATGCTAGGTTCTGGGAACACAAAAACAAAACACTCAATAAGTAGTCTCAGTTTGGTGTGTGTCTTAGCTATCTTTTCTGTGTAAAAAAAATTCCAAAACTTAGTAGATTAAAGTAATGATTTATTGTTTTTATGGTTCTGGGGATTATTTGTGCCTCACCAGACTGTTCTTCTGCTTCATGTAATATTCTGATTAATATTCCGTGGCTGCTCTCAGGGTGGCTTCATGCAGACCCATTGCAGTTGGTCCCGGCTGTTGGCCTTCCGGTCTCCTGCTTGCCTTCCAGACTTCTCATACTCTGGGCCTCTCAACTGCGTAATCTCTCCAATGGGATATGCCGGATGCTTTTACGTGATTGTTGGCTTCTAAGGGATTAAAAATAGAAGCAACTTGGCTTTTCAAATCCCCCTTACAAAAGTTACATAGCACCCCTTCTGCCATATTTCATGGGCCAGAGCAAGTTGCAGGGCCAGTTCAGGTTCAGAGACAAGGAACAAGTCTACCTCTTTATATGAGGAATGACACAGGAGCATGACAGATAGAAGAGATTGTTGTAGCCATATCTGAAAACAATATATCATCTTCACTGTTCAGCTAGTTCTTTAGCCAGGACAGCAGAATTTTAGAGCCAGATGGCTCCTTAACTCACATCTGATTGAACTGTTACTATGGGCTGCATGTTTTCTATGTGTTCAGATGCAATCATCCTTGTGGTGGTATGAAGTGCTGAAGCCTTTTAGGAGTAATTAGATCATGAGTGGTATGTTCTCATGGACAAATTGCCACCCTTATAAAATAGGCCCAAGCAAAACTCTTTTCTACTATGTGAGGACACAGCAAGAAAGTGTCATTCATGAACCAGAAAATTGGCCCTCACCATAAGATCTGATAGTGACTTGACCTTGGAATTCTCAGCCTCTAGAACTATGAAAAATAAATTACTGTCTGTATAAGCTACTCAGTCAACAATATTTTTGTTAGAAAATTCCAAATGGACGGAAAGCAGCCCTGTAGTTTCTACAGATATACAGACTAAGGGAAATCATGCCATGGTGTTGGATAGGCTATTGGAGGGCCAGCTAAAAACCTCCCTGGGGTCCTAACCCATCTCACAGTTGTTGCTTCTTTCCAGCAGAGGACTCTTCCCTGCTGAGTTCTGTCTTAAGTCTGTCTGGGTGAGTTTGCATGAAACATGAGTGCAGACAACACATGTGCCTATTTTGCTGCCTTCTCTTTGTATGGCCATACCTGCCTTCCTCTTCTGGGCTGGGCACCAAAGGTTTTTATTTAGTGGCATACTGCACTGACCAGCACTAACGAGACATACCTTCCTTATCGTTGTTTTTTGTACATTCTGAGCATGAACATAATGCTGGTTTCACTGCATACATAAAATAAACTGCTCAAATCCCATCAGATGTTATAAAATGAATCAAACACACTTGTGTAACATTTTCAACAATCTATTGTACCTTTTTCTAAAATCTACAGATGGTAATATGGAATGGATTGCTTGATTTGAAATGGAGTAGGTGAACCATAAATAATTAATTTTTCTAACTATAACCATAAACCAAAATAATGAAAAGGATCCATTTTTCTAGATCATTAGGATGCTATTTTGGATATTTGTCTTGCATTGAAGACAACATGTGTTATCAAATAGACTTCTGGGGTCCTTCAAGCTTTCATAGATATTATAAAGGGCTGAAGTAGGTTAGGAAAGTACAACTCTTGAATTTATGATTCCTTGAATGTCATGTATTTTCAAAGAAGTCGATAGAGATGCCTTCCAAAAAAATCTTCACTTGACTCCAGATGTACTGAGATTACTAAATAAGACTTTTTTATTCTAATGAATTTACTATTTTGCAAATTAAAAAATAATATTTATTTCTTACAGAAATTTGAAAAAGACAGCACACAAAGGAGCAAACACAGATCACTCATAGTCTTACTTTTGGGTCAAAACCACTGCTAAACATTTTAGTGTTTGTTCTCTTTGGAGGAGAGAGAGATTACTTTAAAATTATAATTTTGCTATCATATTTTTATTTATTTTGCCTAAATGTATGAAGAAAACATTTTGTCATTAAATACTCTTTCACCATATACAGAAAGTAAAATTTCTCTCTTGTTTTGGCAGGATAGTGACATTGAAGCACTGGCCAGGTGTTTGGAAAATGTTTTGGGTTGTACCTCTCTAGGTGAGTAAATTTCTTTTGATTCCAAACTTCGGTGATATTTACTGATTCTACTGGAATATACAGAAAGTAGAAATTTTGAAATCTTACAGATGCTTTACCCAACTTCTTAATTTTACTGATGAGAAAACTGAGGCCAATAAATGTTGAGTGTCTAGTTTAAGGGTCATGGAACTCAAGGAAGAATTGTTTGTCATTAATATAAGTGACCTTCAGTCTCTGAGGATGAAACAATCAAAATTTAGTAGGTCCTTATGATCAAATGGTGGCCTAGCCATGCATAGTAATAGGTTTACAGTCCCTAGAAGAGGAATCTCTCTGCCTCACTTGTCCTGTAGAAACATATTGCATTCAGTCAAGCTGAAAGGACCATCGTTCTGAAGGTCAGTCAGTTATTGGCAGAGATTTGGTCTGAAAAACACAACTGATTTTTTTTTTTTAGCATTGTCAGTCTCAATAAATGGGATTGCTGTGCTTCAAGGATACAATCCTATTTCTCAGTTTCATTTTCTTTTTTTAATCCAAGAAGCCCAACTGTGATAACTTCTAGCACTAGACAATACATTTCCACATGGAGTATTCTTAAAGGTCTTAAAAGAAAGGGCTGGATTTTTTTCTTTTAAATTTGTAAGTCTTTATTTTATAAATTTTAATTGTATGGGCAAAATCAATCTGTTCATGAGAATAGCAGGAATAAAATTGAGCAAATTGCTCTGGGCAAGAATGAACCTTTAATTTACTAGAATCTTTCTGCACAATTTGTACCCTCTTTGCTTATGCAACATCTGTGTCAGAAAAGACACAGTCATAACAGAGCTCTTTGGTTTTTCTCTCCTGCCCATCACTCTGTGACCTATTCAATGGCATATCAGTAACATTAAGTACATTTAACTTCTCAAGATGGTCGTGGAAGACCAGGAAAACTTTCCTTTGAGTAGTTCACTTTCCTCCTCAGAATGTCAGATCAGATCAGTAATTTTCCACCTAGGCTTCTTAGGAATCGCCAACACAGGGAAAAAGGAAGTGGATTGAACAGAAGCTGTGTCTCTACCACTTGTGTCTGTTTTGCTAGTTGAATATTGTGCCTGATATAGATGAGGCTTTAACATTTTAAAATATTTTTAGAAGCAATTAGATGTAGACCTTTTTCCTTTGCCAGCTACAACCAAAATAATCTCACTTATCTACTTTATAAATTGGATGTCTACATATAATTATGTCTTGAAAAAATTTGCTGCAAAAATTAAATATCACTAGGCTAGGTAGATGATATCTATATTACCATCTTGACTGCATGATTCTATGGAAATGAACATTAGAGTCAGGATAAAAACACATTTATCTTTGTCTGAAGTCCCACTAAAGTGACAGTAAAAAAAAAAAACATAAGCTGATATAAACTTACAAGAAGAAACTGAATAGAAGAAAGCCAGTGGATTCGAGGAGACAGGAAGCAGACAGAAGAGTGGTAACCCCCGGAGGCGACAATGTGAAAGCTAAGTGCTCAAGATGTGATGTTTGGGAAGGGAAGACCAGAGGAATACTAGGAGAAGGAAGCAGCTGGGCCCATGGAATCTCGGGAAGCCTGAGGTTCGCAAGCCCCGGGTGTCTGTGATGGCAGGAGAGAAAGAAGTGAGGAGGTGAAGGTGAAAACATGCAAGTTGTTGAAAGTGTGAATAAGGACTCGTAGACCCAAGGTCCCTTGTCCTCTGCTGGTACCGCCAGGGATTCTCTCCACAGCCAAGGTGGCGTGGTATGATATGACGTGATGAAGGAAGAAGTGAAGTGAAAGTCTGCGTGTAGAATGATGAAATTCCCAGATGCCATCCCTACTTGGCTTCAGAGACACTGCTGTACTTCAAGAACAGCATGGACTCCTTGAGAAGATATCTTTCTGCAATCACTTACCACTTAGGAACCCTGCAGGGTTTGGCATTCTCCCAACAAAATGGCATGGATGAGCTCTACCTGTTGACAGTCCCTTGGTCCATAGGAAAAGCTTAGTGTTACATACATAGATATGAAGAAGTAGCCATCGTTTGAGGATATCTAACAGGGATGGTGGGGGGAATCAAAACAAAAACTTGTAAAGGACCCAGGAAACAATGTAGGGAAGAAAAATTTAAAAGCATTAAAATTTAAAAGATATTAGAAAATATTGCACTCAAGAAACAAATAAAAGAAAACATACAGAATATAAGATAAAGCTCTCAAAGGTTGGAGGAATAGCATAGAGACTAGAGTGCTAAGGTCCTTAGCTTGCTTCCTCAGCACCACATAAGCTGGAAATGGTGGTGCACACCTGTAATCCCAGCATTGGGAGGCTGAGGCAGGAGGATTGCCATATGTTGGAGGCCAGCCTGGGCTACATAGTACATTCAAGACCAACCTGAACTATGCAGCAAGAGAGTGAAAGGGTAGTGTCAGAGAGGAGAGAGAGAGAGTGAGACTGAAGGAGGGAGGGAGGGAGAAAGAGAGAGAGAGAGAGAGAGAGAGACTGATAAGAGGTTAATAAAGACTTTTTCAGGTATACAATCTCAAGTATGGAGGAGATCTCAGAAATACATACTTCCAGTAATTTTTTGTAGAATTCCCTAGAGATTACACTTCATCAAAAACTCTGAGTAAGTCAAGAAAAAAGAAAGGCATGGAGTTGAGGTGATGAGAGATATATCACAGGGAAAATGATAAGGAATGTCTGGAATGATATTAAAAGAAGGCTGCTGGTGACAGCTGAGCAGCAGACCCAGGGAGCAGATTGCCCAGGCTGGAGGGGATCAGAGGCCTCCAAGGCTGAACGACACCATCTGAGGAGGAATGGAACTAATAGGCAACCCATTAAATCCAACTATAATGAGAGGTGTTTTCATTTCCGTTGAATAATTTAGGGATAAATTAGAAAAGTAATCAGAAAACTAAATAGTACTAAACTTTAAGGCAATTATTAACTCTTGGTGTGGATGTTGTGTCTTGTATCACAGCAATGAAAAAGTAACTAAGATAGAAATTGATCCTGAGAGTGGGGCTGTTGCTGTGACTTTACCTGACCATCCATGTGGTTCGGAAGCCTGTGGAACTAGTTTGTGGGAGGATTTTGAAAAGGTTTGAGAATGTTGCCTGGAGAAGCCATAGAGTGCTTTGAGCTGAGCTTGATGTAAGATTCTGATCAGAGCTCAAAGACCAGAATGCTGATAGAAGTGTGGATCAGAAAAAACAGGCTCAAGTAGTGTCAGATGAAGTTTCAGCATATATACATATATAACCTCTTAGAACTCAATGCATCTCCGGTAACAATCTCTAGATAAGAGGGAGGATTATGACAAGAGGATGTCAAAGGCTTAAGGCAGTTCTGGGAATAAGGAAGGGCTTGACATGCACAGGAACTAATTCCTCCTTGACATCACTTCGACCTGAAGATCACCCGTCCCTTTCTGTCCATCTCAAAGCTCTCACCCACATTACACTGTCAACCCCCACCTGATCTTGCTGCTCCCAGCTTTAACAAAAATTTATACAAAAAAAATGGCACATATGTTTTCTAAAAAGAAAAAAAAGTGTCAGATGAGAAGGAGGATTATATCAGCAAGTGGCCTAAAAACCATGCATCCTATGCTCTGGCAGAAAGTTTGTTGGTGTTTTGCCCTTGTCCAGAGACTCTCTCTGAAACTAAGATTAGGGCAGTGGACTGCTTAATCCGGTGGCTGAAATCTCAAGGCAGCCTGATATAAAGGCAACTCTTTGGCAAAAGACAGGAGACAATGGAAGAGAAAAAAAGGTGCAAAAAGCTTGCAGTCTGGAGTGAAAAAGCATGTGGTTGTTCAAGAAACTAACAGAAGCCAGGTACTTGGAATCAGGACAGTAAGAAAGAGGCCTTGAGGTTGGTAGCAAGATCCCGCCCTTTACCAATTAAAGGGTTGAAAAGGCCAAAAATCTTGTTACGTGAAGAGTACTCCAGGGCTCCCTGTAGGGCCAAAGAAGGAAATTTTTGCCGGGGGTCAGCAGTTCAGGCACACAGAAGCTGCTGAAGGCATGGGAGAAGGGGGAAAGATTACTGCTCAAGCCAGTAATGGACATTGTTGATGTCTACGTGGTCCTGGCTTTACAGGTTTGCAGAGTGCAAGAGTTGTGGGTGCATGGAGGCTTCACCCAGATTTCAGAGGAAGGCCTTGGAGGCCTGGCATTATGCCCCGGTAGGGCAGTACATGACATTGTAAAGGAGAAACCAGGAGCATGGATTGGCAGCTGAGAAAAGCTGCAGGCCATGAGTGTATATCCAGCCCAAAGGTGAGAAGATGGAGGTTGCAGCCAGCAGGCTCACTGCAGGGGTGAGGCTGTCCAAGCCCTTTCAGGGTATTGTGGTTTGGACTGGAATGTCTTCCAAAAGTCTGATGTATTTGAATGTTATAGATTGTCTGTGGAACTGTGTGCTGTTTGGGAGATTGAGGCTTATTCTGGTGGGCTAGATTTCAGGCATGTAACTTGGATTACAGGAATATAAATTGGATTATAGGCATGTAATGGGAGTTTACCACACCTTCGACACATGGATTCAGGAGGGGCTGATCCCTGGGTTGAGACCTGGAAGGATTATAAACTGCTTCCTGCCTTCCTTGGAGGACAAGTCTCAGCTTTTCTTGACTTGGCTTCCTGTTTGTGATGTTGAGGATCTGCCTCCACCTCTGCCTCCCACGTGTACTTCCATTGCTCCCAGCTGCCCCTGAGTGGACTGTGACCTTCTGGAAGTGTGAGCTAAAACAAATCTTTCCTCCCCTAAATTTGTGGATATCAGGTATTCAATCACAGGAGTGAAAAAGTAACTAAGACAAGAGTTAATATCCCACTACAGTATAGCCTGGTTGCTGGACATGGAGCAATAGGATTTAACCTTGTAACTGTGTCCTGCTGGGTTTAGACCTTGTTTTAGTCCGATTACTTTCAATCCTCCTATTCTTCCCTTTTGGAATGGTAATGGTCATCCTACACCATTGCATGTTGTAGGCATTCAAGCTTCCTTTGATTTTCACAGGCGTTCACAGCTAAGAGTTGGGCCTTGTGTCTCAGTGGAGACTTTGGACTTGGACTTATTATTATTTTTTATTTTTTTATTTTTTAGCAGTACTGGACCTATTAAGACTTTGGCAGTGCTTAGAGAAAGACTAGATGCATTTGCGTGGGAAGGAGGACATGAGTCTTTGGGGGCTCAGAAGTGAACTATCGTTGTTTGGATCTTTTGAAATGGTCCCCAAAAGTCTCATGTATTTGGGTGTTATGGAGTGTCTGTGGGACCATGTGCTTTTGGGAGACTGGGGACTGGCCTGGAGGGGTGATTGCAGGCATGTAGATTGGATTACAGATGTCTGGTGGGGGCTTACCACGTCTTCTACGCCTGGAAGAGGTGGGACACTGAGGCTGGACTAGGGGAAAACCACTGGGACAGATCTGGAAGCATACATAAGCTTCTTCCTGCCTTCCTTAAGGGGCAAGACTCGACTTGCCTTGACTTGGCATCCTGTTAGCAATGTTGTGAGAAGCTGCCTCCCACGTCTGCCTCTGCTGTGTATTTCCACTGTTGCCAGCTGCCCCTAAATGGACTGTGACCTTCTGGAACTGTGAGCTAAAATAAGCTCTTTATCCCTTAATTTGTGGATGTTTGGTCTTGAATCACAGCTGTAAAAAAGTGACTAAGTCACTTGGGAAGACAATAAGTTAGAAATAAAATATAATCTAGATAATTAAGGGATTTACTTGTGTGTAATATTTATATAGTAATAATTTAAGCTCATTATTTAAAAATTGTGATATAACTATGTTAAAAAGATGGGCAGAAGAAACATGACAGACAGACACACACAGAAAGATAGAGCTTACCAAGCAGGAAAGAAAAACAATACTCAGATATTTTGTTTATAGTAGGAAGTTCAGAATCAGTGTAAAATAGAAAATAAACATGGTTGCATTAATATGTGATCTAGAAAAACAAGAGTAAATGTCACAGGAAAAAGTGGAAAAGTAAATGTGATTGTTGAGGAGTCGAACTTGAAGATGAGGTGGGGAACTGCTTTTTTCTTTTTCAAATTATTAACTTTCACTTTAAAACATACTATGCTCATGAATTCTTTAGGACATTTTAGTGTTTACCCCATGTGAATCTCTGAAGTGCTCTGTCTGTAACTACGATTGGAAGCTCCAGAACCCACCCTCTGCTCCTCATGACTATGATGACCTCTGATGGTGACATGCTACCAGGGCAGTGGCATCTAGTTTGATCTATCATTGCTGATCAAATAGTGAGGAGCCCTTAGATAGTGACTACAGACATGGGAGTGGTGCAAGCATGTGCTTTCAAAGTGCTGTCTGAGGAGGGATCTCAAAGGACGATCCCCAGTGCCAATGAGGAGCTCAGCTCTTTCAGGACTCCAAGCACTTCTCTGTCATTGCATGGACACCACGAAGACAGTTTGCACTTGCAGCCCTGTGGGGATTAGGATCTCAAGTTGCTCAGATAGTTGGTGTCTGCTTTGTTTAGACTACAATTTTGGGAGGCTCACTGGCTATAATAATAGAGCTTATAATCACTGGGCTTATTAATATATGCAACATATTTACATATGTAATCATTAATTCATAGATTCTTAAGTCAATTTTTTTAAAAAATGAGGATTGAAATAAACATAAAATGCAGATGTCTCTTGATATGATGGCTTCCTTTCCTTCGGATATATCTCCAGAAATGGCTGGCTCACTGCTGCCGGCCTGAGGTGGAGGCCTGTGGAGAAGACTGCTTGCCTCACGGTGGCCAGCAAGTGCAGGGAGGCAGCAGGGAAGGAGGAAGAGAGAGGGAGAGCAAGCCACTGATGATTTCATGTTCTGATAGGAGGAGGGGCCCGGCTGCAGGGACTAGGGACATGACCCGGGTGTGTCTTCCTTCCTGGCTGTTCCTCTCCCCTTCAACTTCCTGCTGCCATGCGATCAGCCATTTTCCTCCATGCCAGACCCTTCTCTCACTGAAGCCAGCCAACCATGTATGGATTGAAAACTCTGAAACTGTGAGCTAAGATAAATTCTCCTTTAAGTGATGGGTGTGTGGACATTATTATGTCCAGAGTTGAGGAAGTGACTAAGAGATATAATTTGACAGGTGGAATGATATATACTACAAATTTTGTCCTATAAATTTTTTGCTTTGTTTTTGCATTGCCCATGCTGCTTAATTGCTAAAAATATCGATACATGCACAGGTGCAGAGTTCTCTTTCCATCAAAGAATAAAATTTCTTCTTCAAAACTTCCAAAGATGTATAGATTAAAAAATGGAAGCTGCCCTTTCTCCTTCTTCATACATATTCAATGACATTGTAAAGTTTACTCCATGTACCAGTGGTGCACTGGAGGATATGTAGAACAGCAAGTAAACGCAGTAGGAAACTCCTGTACTTAAGAGACAGTAAGTAAACTATTGTGAAGGGCACTGTTTTTAATCCTAGGAGATGAATGGCTTTAAGATTAATGCTGAGAATGTTGTTTTAAGATTTATGATAACATATTATTAGAATAATTTTCTTATCTCTGGGTAGGAAAAATACATACTTTTCTTTTGTGAGGCTGAAGATCAGAGCTGGGACTTTAGGCATGCCACAGCCTCAGATCAAAAACATATTTTAATTGGTAATGTGGCATACCATCATTGTGTTAGTTTGGGTTCTTTCAAAGGCAGAATTTACAGACATTGTAACAAAAAGGATCTATTAGGAAGGCTTACAAATCTGAGGATAGAGATAGTCCAAGATGGCTGTTCAGCCAGCCGTGAAGTAGATCTCCCGTCTGGGACTGCAGGACAGCTGGTGAGGTGAGAGTCTGCTGTAGGTCTCCGGTGAAGATGGAAGCCTGAAGATTGGCCACTGAAGAGCAGCAAAGGGCAGACAGGCACAAGTCGAGACTGGAGCGAATCTGTGCTGATGATCTGCGATGTGTAGCAAGTCGGCATCCATAGACAATTGCAAAGACAAGAGCTTTTCCAGAGGAAGAAGCTCTAACAATCTTTCTTCTTCCCTCTTTATATACCGTTTGAGTTCCCAGTTTGCTCCCACAACCCAATGAGTGTTCTTTCCTCATTTGCTGGCCCACAAGTCACTCACACTCTAATCTAGGCCGGTTTTCAATTCCCAATCTAGGCGTGGCTCACAAACACTAATCCAGATGTGGTTCCTGATTCCCTCAAGTTGACATAATCTCTTCAACAGTCACAGTTATCATCAAGAGAGACAAAAAAATTTGAAAAATTGGATATACTGAGCAATTTAACTTTGCACCTCTGAAAATGTTGAGTACGATGGTTTGATTTGGTCAGAGTCCAGATAAGATGGTCGTCGTTGTCATGGTGGTGGTCCTCCTCCTCCTCCTCCTTCTTCTTTTTCTTCTTTTTATTTTTATTTTTTTTATTTTTTTGTCCAAGACAGATTCACTCTGTGTAGTTCAGGCTGGTGGTGAACTTACTGTGTAGCCCAGGATGGTCTAGAACTCATGGCAATTCTCATGCCTCATTTTCCTGAGTGCTGGGTTTACAGGTGTGCACCACCATGCCCAGATATTATGTGGTGCTTGGAGAACAAACCCAGGGCCTCACACTCTTCTTGGTTTGGTTTTATTTCTACTCAACATGAAGACAGTGGTTATTTTCCCTTTCTGTGTCACAGCAGAGGAGTGGCGCGGATAAGTGCGTTAGTGTCTGCGTAACCAAGTGATCTGAGATAGAAGGTGCCCCTTGCCTTTTGAGTTCAGTCTGTTAGTCTCCTCTACAGCCTCAGTGTCAGATTAGGTTAGTGATTTCGACACTTTTCACTTAGAGAACTTGATGTGCAGGCGTGGTGTATAGCCAATTTGTATTTCTAATGATTTCCTATGCTATTGCTCCAGGTTCTGTCTTTACTTTGAGAACCATAGCTTTAAAGTAAGTAGGTCCTGAAATTCTTCCTATGTGCACCCATTCCACCTTATAACTCAGAACAAATAATAAAATATAAAAATCGCTTTCTTGAAATTACAGAAAGCTTGACTTAAGATAAAATCTAGTAGCTTCTTTCTAGATTGCTTTTCTCTGTGTGGTCGTTTCAGCAAGTGCTGGAACCTACCTGACCCTTGTACCAGTGATCCCAGTCTAGTCAAGAAGGCAGATCATCATGATCCCGTGATGGTACAGGTCACCTTGTGAACCAGGTAAAGGGTGAGTAGCAGTGCGGGGACAGCAGATCCAGAGTGGGCCACAACTCAGGGAGGGCTTCACAGGAGAGTTTCAGGTGTGTTATTTCTGGGCCTGTGAGTGCAAGGCCAGGCCATGTTCACTGTAGCATTCTGAGAGGCTATTCTACACAGTAATGGCATAGGGTATTTCTTAAATAGTCACTTAATGAGTAAGTGGAAAGATAGATGTGGAGTTGTCAGGTCCTCAGAGAGAAGTAGTGTTGTCCAGAAAAAAAAATCAAACGTTGTGAAAACACAGAGGCGTAAAACAACGGAGTGTATTTATGGAACTATTAAAGAAGTTGGATTTTTCAGGAATGGAAGGTGCAAGAAAGGATCAGCATTCCTGAGTGTACAGTGTTGCAGCCTTGGAGGGTCCTGAGCCGCGTTAGGAGTTTGCGCCTTCTCCTGAGGGTTAAGCTATCCCTGTTTTTTCAGCATAGTCAGAAAAGTTAACCTTCAACAGCCAATGAAGAACCTGCTTGGCAAGGCATGATTTGAGATGGAGGACCACCTGTGAGCTCTTTTCACAGAGACAGAGGACAGTCAAGTGTGACTACAATTACTCTTTCAGCCCATCAGCACCCAGCAAGAAAGGTAGAAGATGACCTGTGCCTTCGGTTACATCAAACCTCGTAGAAACAAAAATCCCGTCACTGTGTTTTCTAGTAACCATTTTGTGAGCCAAAACAGCATGTTAAGTTTAATGTTGTTTTAATGTTTGGGAATTTACCAGAACAGTTAGCAGCAGAATGATGTGCGTCCTTGATGAATTGTATTTATAAAAAGGCTTCGCATGGTCAAACTGGGCACTGGATAGAAATAATTAGAATTTTACCGAAGCTCCAAAGCCTCTCTGTTCATTAAAATTCCTTTAGTGTGTCAACATGTCTGATCAGTTTGGGTTTCTGAAAATTGCCTCTCCCTTTAATTCTTCCATTAACTTTGGTAAAATAAACGAACATCTGTTAAACACTGTGCCTCATAAAGACCATAGAAGGCGTCAGGGCTCTGAGTCCCTCAGAAACCCCCTTGCTTAAGCTCATCAGACTCTAAGCTGTTAAGTATAGCAATGACTGGCAGCCACTTCACCTTGCACCATTGTGCTTTTCACCTTGGCAGAAAAGAATTTCTCATAATACTTGGAGTGATTTCAACACGCTGTTTTATCTTTGCAGTTACTGACACATTGAAACCTTAGGAAAGGAGGGATATTTTGGATATAAGGTACTGCAATCACTTTGATGTGGATACACAATATCTGCTTGATATTATTCATTCTGTGTGTGTCACAGAAATTTGATTTTCCACAATTTCTTTTAAACACAAAAGGAAGCAACAGATTCAGAACTGGTGCAGCTACTGAGAACCTGCTGCACGTCCGCTACCTTGTCGGACCCCTTCGTTTGACAGGTGTGTGGAGATGGGGAGAAGGCAAGGAAAGACTTTGTAATATAAACAAATCCATACCATAATACTATGAATCGTTCTTATTAATATACTCTTAGCAAAGAACTTGTGTGTACTTCCGTTATCTAGAAGTTTTAGTGATCAAGTTTATGTAGCTAAAAAAGAAACTCAGCAATTGTCAATTTACTCCCTACTCTTAGGTTATGCTTCTCTGTAGTTAATATGCTTTGTAGAGAGAACGCTGGACATTGTACTGGGGTTACAAAGATGTGTTAGCCTTGGGTCTTGCCCTTGAAGACTCAGGATTTCATAGGGGAGCTAAGCTAAGAACCTTGTTGTGCTTTGGGTCTGGAGTATCCCCCAAATCCTCATATACCTGATTGCTGTGTACTGTTGGGAGGTGAGGCCTGTCTGCAAGGGGCAAATGCTTGGGGCTTGACTTAGAAAAGTAGCTCTGCCCTTCCTCCTAGACTTGGCTCTGTTCTGCCTCGCCATGAAGATCTCTGTCTCTGTCTCTGACCCTGACCCCTGTCCTGGCCCCCAGTCCTAGCCCTGACCCCAGCCCCAACTCTGACCCCACCATGTGATTCCACATTTCCAACCGCTCATGAGTGGATTGTGACCTTCTGAAAGTGTGAGCTCAAATAAATCTTCCCTTCCTAAAGTTGTGTATGTTGGGTATAGAGTCACACAACTAAAGAGTAATGAAGGCCTAAATAGCTACACAGACCAGAGAGTAGGGATTCAAAAAAGGAGGAGATTGCTTTTACTTGGTCGGGGAATAGAAGTCGTGAAAGGATCTGCAAGGATCAAGTAGCATCTGAGGTCATTCCTGTCACAAGGATAAGTGTAACCATGAGGAATTAAGGATGCAGGCCTCAAAGTCTAGGGCATACCTGGAGGAGGAACACAAATGGGACGAGGCAGGGCAGGCAGCTCTTGCTTGGGAATGGTGAATGATTCTGTTTGGTGTTATTTGCCTAAATCATCACTCTTGTGAATATTGACTGTAGGCTAATTTTTTTTCCTGAATGAATTGTCTTCTTTTCCCAGACCTTAGTTAAGGGAGAATGTAAAGATGAAAGTAATAAATATCTAGTATAGTGATGGACTTTCTTTTTGTAAGAACAGAACTTGCAGAACTTGCAAGAACCTACAGAAGGCAGATGGAAGGAGAGATGGCCCTTGCAGTGTCTTAGGGGCACATCGCCTCTCATACTTTCCTCGGAAGCTAAGAAGTAATCGGTGCAAAGTAATTACTTTGTATTTCTGTGCATCTGGCCATAGAGGGAGCATGTGCTTCATATAGATTGTCAGGATTAATAACTGATGAAAAGGGAAGACCTATCCTGTGTGCTCACCTGCACGAAGGACTATAGCAGTGGCAGCTGGTGCTGGGCTGTGTGGAGTGCCTGCTTGGAACCTGAATACTTGTGCCTGGATCTGCTCAGTTCACTGTTTAGCTTAAGAGATATTCTGGAAATACAGATCCCTTGTCATTCATCCCAGTCCTAGAAGCTGCTCCGTAACTGTCTGGATGCAAGGCGTAGCCACATCGTCATTGTCATGAAAGGTGCTACCAACTAATGATTGTGCAAAACGGTAGTTGATTCATGCATATACATACAAAGTCTGGGAATACCTGAGTATTGGGGAGGTTTCCTCTGACTGGCTTACTTGTTTTGTGGTTTCTAATGTTCAGTGACCATGGAGGACTTACATGACTCTTTTCAGCTAGAAGAGAGGAAAGTATTAGTATACTGAAGTGTTTTAGTTAGTCTTGCAGCCATTCCAGTCTACTGCTGTAGAAAATCAGGTTTCAGGTTTTTTTTTTCCATTTTATTGATACGTATACATGCAAAATTTAAGGTTTACAATGGAGTTGAGCATTTTGTGCATATACATATCTTGTCAAAGTGACAAGGGCTTTCCCACTCTCTTTCTGTCCCTCCCCCTCCCCTCCCCTCGCTCCATCCTGGATCAAAGACCTAGACATTAAAAATGAAACACTAAGCCTTCTAGAAGACAAATTAGGCAAATTTCTAAAAGACATAGGGGTAGGCAAAGACTTTCTTGACAAGACACCAAGAGCAAAAGAAATTATCCCCATTATTAACAAATGGAATCTTGTCAAATTAAAAAGTTTCTGCACAGCAAAGGAAGCTATCAACATTGTAAAAAGAGAACCAACAGACTGGGAAAAAATATTCACCACCAACATCTCAGATAGGAAGCTCATAACTAGGATATACAGGGAGCTGAAGAAAAGTAAGCCTACCAAAATAAAGGATCCTATTGAAAAGTGGGCAAATGAAATGAAGAGACAGTTCACTCATGAAGAAGTACAAAAGGCCAATAGATACTTGAAAAGATGTTCAACATCTCTAGCCATAAGAGAAATGCAAATCAAAGCGACGCTAAGATACCATCTCACTCCAGAGAGAATGGCCTATATCAACAAGTCAAATAGTAATCAGTGCTGGCGAGGCTGTGGGGAGAAAGGAACCCTCCTGCACTGTTGGTGGGAATGTAAATTCGTACAACCCCTTTGGAAAGCAGTATGGAGAGCTCTCAAAAGACTAGAAATAAATATCCCCTTCGATCCAATGACACCCCTTCTGGGAATATATCCCAAAGAGGTCAAAACAACGCACAACAGAGATATATGTATACCCATGTTCATAGCACAACTAACAATAGCAAAAATATGGAAGGCACCAAAATACCCATCAACAGACCAGTGGATACACAAATTGAGGTATTTATACACAGCAGGTTTGTTTTTAAAGTTAAGATTCTTTATATTGGCAGACGAGAGAAACTAAAGTCTCAAACTTTGGCTGTTATTTTTCAAGGAAAAGGATAAACAAGAAAAGTAGAATGTGGCTGCTATGTATCCTTTTTTTTTTTTAACCTGCATTCACTTTTAATTTCTGCATGTTAATTCAAAATCAGACAATTTCCCTTTTCTTTTTGTTGATAGACGTTGTTGTTAGTAGCGCCTATCAATAAATATATTAATATGTATTCAGAAGGTATATTTTCTGGTATATTTAAAAGAACATAAAACATTTCAAACTCCTGAGCTATTGTTTTTAATCTTTTATAAAATTCAGCTGAATGTTTATACTGGGAAATAACCATGTAGTAAAAATAGATAGTGTTATTTTTGGATCCAAAACCTCCCTCCAAAGTCTCATTGTATGGAAGGCTCAGTTCTAACTCCATCAGTGGATGGATCCAGTGGATGTGGATTCACAATGTGGTAGCAACATTGACAGGTAATAGAAGCAAAAGATGAGACTTAGCTGAAGGGAACAGATCATAGCGTGTAACCTTAGGAGGTAATCTTATCCACTGTCCTTTCCCTCTCTGTTTGTCTGGTGTTCTCTGTCTGTGTCTTGATTGCTGTGAGGTAAATAGCTTGGCTCCACCATGTCCCTCCACCATGATATTCTACCTCACCTTAGGCTCAAAGCAATGGAATCATCCAACCACAGATGAAAAGTTCTGAAATCATTAGTTAAAGTAAGACTGTCCTCCTTTAAGTTGATTTGTATCAGGTATTTTATTGCAGTAATGGGAAACTGACAAACACAGAGGGTTTTTTTTTATCTTTTAATATTTATCCCCTCACTTATGAAATGATAGTGAAGTTTACTTTTCCCATTTGACATACTTTTTCCAACTATTTAATGTTGGTGTAGGCAGTCAGGTACTATTTATTTATTGAGAAGATGCCCCAGGCAAACCACTGTGATGGGTGTCCTATGGATGAAGGAGGCACTTTAAATTTGTGTTGGGTTAAAAAATAAAATAACATAAAATAAAACTGCCTTGGGTCTTTACTAGTAGCAATGCACTTTTGTATACATCATTGCTTTTAATTTTTACTAGGGCTCTCAAAGGTATATTTTTTATGGGTGAAGAAATTGTGTTACAGTTTTATAACTTATTTAACAAATATTAGAGTCAGATCTCAAACCCAAGTTCATTAAGCCAGTTCGCATACTCATCTTAGTATGTCCCAGCTCCCTTCCTACTGGAAGTCTCTGAGGCTTTTCTCTCCTGAACCATCTTCTTTTCCTTCCTCCTGTTGGTTTTTATTCTTCAAACTCCCATCATGTCTGGTCTTCATCACAGTCATTGCTAGAGTAATGACAACAATCTCCTTTTGTAGTGGCTTCTCCCCTCACCAATAACAATTCTCTGAAAAAGTTGGGGTGGTGAAATCATCATTTCTATTATTGCTCTTACCAAATAGTCATTTTGACAAAGGAGGCGGCAACCATCTCCCCGTCCCAGTCCTACCCTCCCCAATCCCAGTAACCTTGTTTTCTGGATTGGGTTCTTCAGGAATCAGCCTATGACACGAAGTGCGGTGGGCAGAATGCTTGTGCAGGAGTGCCTGTGAGCTTGACCCGGGAGCAGAAGAGAAACAAAACAAGACAATGCAGAGGGGGAAGCTGAGCAGCAGTACAGGCCAGGTGTTATGGTTTGGATGTAATTGGGTGTTGTGGATTATCTGTGCATTTCACCTGCTTTTAGAAAGGGAGGCTTGGTCAGGAGGGGTGAACTACTAAATGTCGATGGATCACTGTGGGTATGACAGATTACTGAGGGGGAGGCCTGGAAGGATGTATTCCTTTGCCAGTTTCTCCCCCGACCATACCGTCCTCTTGTGATGCCATGTCAGTTGCTCTCTGCAAGACTGTTCTACTGTGCTGGCACTACCAGATGACCGTGAACAAACTCAGACCTATCTTTGAGCTAAAATAAATCCCTCCCTTCAATTCTGAGTATTGGATGTTGTGTGCCAGCAATAAAAAGGTAACTAAGACGGAAATTGGTATCAGAGAAGTGGGGTCATTGCTACGACGTGCCATACAGTGTAATTTAGAAGCCTTTGGAACTAGTTTGAAAAGGTTTGGAGATGCCACATAGAGAAGTCTTAGAAGTTATAAACCAAGCTTTACGGGAGACTTTGGTCATAGCACAGAGGCCAAAATGACAACAGAAGTGCAAATTAGAAAGACTGGGCTCAAGAGGTTCCAAATGGAAAGGAGGACTTTGTTGGCATTGGTGTAGTATCCATGAATCTGTCAGCATTTTGTCCCATCCTGAAACCTTGATTGAAACTGAGATTAAGGGAGGTAGATTGTTTAATCTGGCAGAGGAAATTTCAAGGCAGCCCAATGTTCAGGTTGTCGCATGGATGCTGTTTTTAGGCACATCTACATTGAGAATCAAAAAATGGCAGAGAAAAAAAGATGTCAAAAGTTTGCAGTTTTGCTGGAATAAAAGACTGTAAGTTGGGGAAAAGAGTGCATAAATGTTGAAAAGATTAGCATTAGACAGAAGCCAAGAACTTTGCATCACAACTCTAGGAAAGATGCCTTGAGGACATCTCAGAAGTCAGTAAGACTCTCCTCCCTTTGCAAGATCAAGAGTGCAAAGGCAAATGACTTTGAGAAGAATGCCTCATGCACCCTAGGGCCAAAGAGGAAAGTGTTTGCCAGAGCTCAGCCATCAGACACTTGGAGGCATGGCACATGAGGGCCAGACTACTGCGTATACCAGCAGCATCAAGAAGACTTTTTGGCATCATCTATGTGGTGCTGGTTTCACATGCAGAATGCAAGATTTGTGGGGTTATGGAGACTTCCACCCAGATATCAGAAGATCTTGGAGTACAGACAGTTTGCCACTGGGAGTGCAGTGCTTGAACCTGTGAAAAGTACAGTGGAGACCTGGAAAAGTTGGAGATGCCAGGAACATGGATCATCTGCCGAGAAAGGCTACAGACTATGAACAAAGCCAACCCAAAAGAGAAACTATAGAGGTTGCAGCCAGAGGCAATGCTATGGGCAGGGTCACCTAAGTCCTTTGGAGCTCACTTTTCACAGTAGCATGGACCAAGTGCTCGTCATGAAACTACAAGATTTGTAGGAACTACAGGATTTAATGTTTGCCCTTCTGGGTTTTGGTCTTGCTTTGTTCTGATTTCTTTATCTCCTCCTATACCTCCCTTGTGGAATGGGAACATTTACCCTGTATGATTGTATGTCAGAGATGTTTAACTTTTCTTTGATTTTCACAAGGGCTCATAGATAAGAGTTTTCCTTGAGTTCTCAAAAGTAATTTTGGACTTGGACCTTTTAGCAGTGGTGGAACTGTTAAGACTTTGGCAACTCTCAGAGATGGATTAAATGTTTTTATCTTAAGGAGGTAGGCAGGAATTTGGGGGTGGGGATCAGAGGGAGAATCTTTTGTTTTGGATTGTCCCCTCAAATCCTCATGTATTTGGATGATTTGGATTATTTATGGATTTCATGTAGTCCTAGGAGGTGGGTACTGGCTTGGAGGGGCAGATTACTATGATGGATCACTGAGGGTGTGACAGGTTATTGAGAATGTGGCCTGGAAGGATGTGTTCTTGTCCCAGCTTCTTTCCAAACACTGCTCCTTCCTTTTGCAATGTCTTGACGGCTGTTCTGTGTTGAAGTCTTTCACATTGCTAGCTGCCCATGAATGGACTGAAACCTCTTGAGGATGAAACAAAATAGCCCTTTCCTCCCTTAAGTTGTGGCTATTGGATACTCTGTCCCAGCAACAAAAAACATAACTAAGACACCTGGCAATACTTAATACAAATGCATGGGGAAATCTGAATCCGTCAGAGTTGCCTGCAGATACCAAATTTTTGCCTCCACATTTACCATGATCAGTCATTAACTGTGAGCCTCTAAGAAAAGACCTGTTCTTAGGTGAGTCATATTTCTGCAGCTGAGGCAGTTTCTGAAGGGCTACTGCCGAGGAATTTCTACAGAAATTCCAGTAGTTGGAATCACAAGCCCTTCCTTGACAGTGCATATCCATGCTTGGGGTGTTGTGGGTGATGTAATAAAGAACAGAGAGCAGCCTGTTTTGCTGATTTGGGGCAACTTTAGTGTCACCATAATGTTCTCTGTCATCACAGAAGAAGCTCAAGGAAAGATCTGCACAACGGTTGAGTCAGCTCATTTTCTCTGCAGAGCAGAACAGCTCCCCCAGTGCCTGGTGATTGACAGTCCTTCTCAAAATAAGCCATGGGGCTATCATCTATAGAATTAGAGAATTAATATAGCAGGTAGAGTTCTTCCAGATTTCAGCCTTTAGAAGGAACGCTTCTGTCTGATGACTCTATGTTTCAAAATCAGCACATGAAAACCCCTATGTGGGTGTGACCGTACCAGGGAGGGGAAAAAAAAAAGCAGTCATTGGGAATCGGTAAACCATTGTTCTAGTTTTTTCCCTCCTCTTCTAGCTCTGTGATCTTGGGCAAGTTATATATTCTCTCTGAACCTCAGTCTCTCCATGTGCAAAATTAAAGAATTTGAGTTGAGGAGCTCTATGGTCATGCCCAGCTCAGAATCATGGTGATTCTGCAACACTGAGGATAGGGACCAGAAAACAGTTGCCTGCAGGCCAAAACCACTCCACTGCCTGGTTCAGGAAATAAAATTTCGCTAGAACACAGCTATGTCCATTTCTCAACCTATTGCCTGTGATGACTGTTTTAATGCTACAACTGGCAAGTTGAGTAATTGCAACAGTAATTGTAGGGACTATGCAGTTTGAAATATTTACTACCTGGCCTTTCCCCCCCACATTTTATTGATATGTATACGTGCAAAATTTAAGGTTTACAATGGAGTTGAGTATTTTGTGCACATACGTATCTTGTCAAGGTGACAAGGGTTTTCCCACTCTCCTTTTGTCCCTCCCTCAACCCACCCCTCCCTCCCTCATCCCCCACCCTACTCCCCTCTTTCACTTTGTCTTTCGTCTTAAGTTCCATAGGTGTTGTGATCTGGGTCTCTTCTGGCCTTTTATAGAAAAAGTTCCTGACTTCTGGTCTAGCGGAATCTTCTATCATGTCTCATTTCATGAAACAGGGGAAACGTGGGCTGGAAGGACATACTTTTGCAGTCATTTGGGAAAGAGTGGTGTTTGCCAAGCAGCTGTTATTTCCTGAACGGGCTTTAGGAAACCAAAAGAAGAGAGGGGTTAAAGGAGATTAGGCAGGAAGCATTCTAAATGATCCACAGCAGGGCAGTGTCTGTAAGGATTCCTGAGTAAGCAGTGTCCCAGGTGCTTAAGGGAGATCGCACTTGCCAAAATACCTATACTGCGGTCCTTGAATCAGTTCTTTATTGCCCACGTGGCAGGATGTTTAGCAAAGAGAGCAAGTTCAGACTTTTGTTTGATGATCAAGGTCATTTGTCCAGCAACCGAAATTGAATAAAGGGGAATATCAGAAGAAATGAGAGAAGCATCTCTCTCTCTGCTAGTAAAATATCAGAATCATCAAGCTGTCACTCCTGCAGGGAAAATTGCTCTGCTAGTGAGAAACCACAGAAGTAGGAGGAATCCAGATAACATTGTTTGCGCGGTGGCTTGCTTGCATTATTAGAAACACAGCTGCTACTTGCCTTAATACCTGTTCATATTGTTCAGCTTCCATCTCATTGTCAAAACATCTCTGTGGGGAAGGGTCAAGTGCTATACTCCTCTCGTTGTCTACTTCACAGGTGGGAAAAGAGACGTTAGGGTGAGTCTTGCCTGCCATAGGGTAATGTTTGTGACGTTTATTCTTGGTCCGGCAATTTGTCTCCTAGCATTTGGTCATTTTCCCTGCTGTGTATCTTCGTCAGTATAGACATTATCTTCCCTAGGAAACTCTGTGCCACATACTTGTGTCTTAAGCCAGTTCACAGAATGTTAGAATTGAGAGGAAGCCCCGCGTTTAATGAAACTACTTAAATATAAAAGCAAATTCGGGGAGGTGACCTAAGGGCCATTTAGCTGGTAGTAAGAGTAGGGCTAGAACACAAGCTGTGCTCCCTTGAAGGCTGGTGTCTCCCCCATAGATCCCCACTATACTTCTTTATATTCTCCATACCTCGTAGGCACGAGAACACACACACATACACACACACAACTGGGATTATTGAGGTAGATATCATGTGTTCCTCAATTGATCACAGCTTTTTGTGAATTAAGGATCATTCTTAATATTTACATTGACTGTGATTGTTAAGTCTCAGCCATTGAATACATCAAATATATACTTTTAGAAACTAAAAAAAGTTAATCAAAGTAAACCTGAAGTAAGTAGAAGGGAGGACATGATAAAGACTAGAATGGAAAAAAATGGAAAAATGGAAAAAATAATAGAGGACATCAGTGAGACAAAAATTGGTTCTTAGAAAAAGATGAACAAAATCAACAAATTTGAGCTGCATTGGCCAAGAAAGCAAGAGAAATCTAAATCAGGAGTGAAAGGGGGAACATTACTAAATCTTAAAGAAAAAAAAAGTACAATGGTATACTATGAGCCACATCATATCCACACATCAGATACCTTAGATGAAATGGCTCCTTTTCTAGAAAGACACAAGTTACTGAAAATGACTTCAGGAGAAAGAGAAAATCTGACTAAGAATATCATAAGTAGTGATCAAATTAGTAATTTTAAAAATTCTAACAAAGCCCAGTCCCAGATAGTCTTACTGATGAATTCCATCAAACATTCCAAAAATATTTAATACCAACCTTTCACAGACTTTTCTAGAAAAAACATAACAAAAAGAAACCTTTCCCAGCTCATTCGGTGAAGCCAGTATTATCACCCCAACACCATCACTAAACAAAAACATCACAAGGAAAAATAATGGGCCAATATTAATTATGAAAAATATAGATACATTCAATAAAATACAGGCAAAGCAAACTTAGGGACATAAAAAGAATTATGTTGAACAAGAGAGATTTATCCCAGGATTGTGAAGGCAGCTGTATATCAGAAAATCAATTAATACAATATACTATATAAATAGAAAAAAGATAAAAGTATATAATCATCTCAGTAGATGCAGAAAAAGCATTTGGAAAACTAACACCTTTTCTTGATTTTTAAAAATCCAACAAGCCAGGAATAGAACGCACCTTCCTAATCCTGATGAACAGTGTCTGTGAAAAAAGCCCCACGCCTAATCCTGCTGATTGGTCTATAGTTGCTTCTCTCCCCAGAGACAGAGGTCTTCTCTCATCACTTCTACTTAACGTACTAGAGGTTCTAGCCAGAGATGTCAGGCAAGGAAAGTGTAAAAGGGATCCGAGTCATAAAGTCAAAGTAAAAATTATCCCTATTCACAGGTGGCATAATCTTTTCTTTAAAATATTCTAAGAAAATCACCCCCAAAAAACTATTGGAATAAACAAACTCAGCAGTCTTGAAAATACAAGATCAATGTGCAAGAAGCACTTACATTTCTATATGCTGAGAACAACATTTACAAAATTAAATCAAGAAAATAAATTCATTTTCAACAGCATCAACATGAATAAACACTAAGGAATACACCTAATCAAATCTATGCTTTCTTGTTAAGTTAAACTTGGTAATAATGGGAGAGTGTGTGTAAATCATATATCTGCTCAGGATTTAATATCCAAAATATAAAAAGGACCTCTACAACTTACCAACTTAAAGACCACAGCTCCCTTTAAGATGGACAAAGGACACGAATAGACATTTTCTCCAAAGAAGATATGAACATAACCAATTAGAATATACTTAACATATGCTGATAAGGAAATGAAATCAAAACCGCAAATGAGGTACCACCGCACACCCACTGGGAATGCTATTAAAAACAAATAAACAAAAAGTAAACTACCACTGTTACCATGGATATGGAGAATCTTTGTACACTAGTGCTAGGAATATCAGTTGCTCCAGCAGCTGTGTGAAAGAATTTGGTGGCTCTTTATTGAGCTAACACAGAAGTACCATACATAATCCCTAAATTCCACTCTAAGGTTACACCCCAAAAGTGGAAAATGGAACTCATGGAGATAATTGAACACCAATGCATTATTCATACCAGACAAAAGGTGGGAGTGACTCAAGTGCTCTCAAACTGGTAAATGGATGACATAATGTGTTGTAGACGTGCTGTGGGAGATTGTTCACAATACAAATATGCTCTGATGCACGCTGCATTGTACAGGTGAGATTATCAGACACCAAGTGATATGTATCATTTAATTCTGCTCATAAGAGATACCCAGAATAGCCAAATTCAAAAACACAAAGTAGCTGAGCAGTTATCAAGGGCTAGAGAAAGGAGAAAAGCAGGAATTATTATTTAATTTTCACAGAGTTTCTGATTTGGCATGATGTAAAAGGTTTTACAAATAGGTAGTAATAATGGTTGTGCAACATCATAAAAACACAAATACTACGAAATTGTGAACTTAAAAATGAATTTACTTTTTTTAAAAGAGATGAGTAGGCCATAATTTCTATACTCTAAGAGATTACTAACTAGTTGGAAAATGTAAGACAACGGAAGAAGAGACTGACGCTGACAGCTAAGAGCATCAGAAACTGACATGTGGCAAGTGGCACTCAGCTAATGACCAGCTCTGGGGTCAGCCAGAATGGATGTCACCTAGAGCTCTAAGTAGGAGGGAGTATACAACAGGGACCAGCTCCTAGGACTGTGGAATAAAATAAGGCGTGGCTTCACATTATAGCTTTTGCATTTGAAAAAGATAATAGATCCAAGGACTAAAATAAAACTCACACTTCTGAGTCTGGGAGATAAGGAAACGTGAGGTGTGTGTTTTAGTTGGGTTTAGCAGTTGAAGAACAGAACCAAGGGAAAAAGCAGCAGGGAGCCGACCAGGAAACGAACAGAGATCAAGAATAGGGCTGGAGGAAGTAAGATCCCAGAATGCCACAGTGGAAGAGCAGAGGTGGACCCATCAAGTTTTGGCTTTTTTTCTTTTCTTTTTTCTTTTTTTTTAGTGTTGTTTTGTAGAAATTGTTCCCCTGTGGCTCTGGTGAAAGGAGTGATGTGCATGGGGAAAGAGGGCGAATGCCCAGACTGTTCCATGTTTGTTCCCACCACCACCTTCTCAGAACACGACCTGGGCCTTGATGCTGCTCCATGGATTGAGCTTGGGACGCAGAGGTGCTCTCCCCAACTCAGAGGGGTTGTCCTCGCTGTGTGTCCATGGCGCCCTCTTCCATTCTAAGGAACGGGAGGTCTTAGCAGAGCATGGGTAGAAGGAAGTTACAAGTGGCAGAGTGGAGTGGCCAGAGGGTTTTTTCCTTCACTCTGCTGTAGCCTCCTCTTGCTCCTGTACACATCTACCTTTTCAAAAAAAAAAAAAAAAAATCACCAAAGACAAAAGCTGCATCCGATGACTCAAAGCAAAGGACATCCTTTGCTTTGGGGAACTGGAAGGAGGGAAGTGCCACTTCAGCAAGGCTTCGTAACAGGACCCATGGTTCTTTAGAAAGATGATGGAAATGAACCTAAAACAAAGTCCAATTGGAGGTAGGTAAGGGTGGAGGAGATGGGCGCACTTACTCCGTGGCTAGAAGAGGGCATTAGGAGGAGAGAGGGTGCACAGTTGCTACAAGAAGTTCTTAAGGCCAGCGTGCACTTGGCACTGAGTTGTCTCATACACATATGCCATTTTCCAAGTGCATGGAAAATTTTTTTGAAATTAATAAAGAGCAAATCTAACTTGAGGATTAAAGGTTTATCTGTTTTTGTCTCTGCTTATTTTCTATATCAGGGATTGAACCTAGGGTTTTCACCCCGACCTCTGTCTCCAGTGCTTGTTTTTATTTGTGACAGGGTTTTACCAAGTCCCTGAGTTGCCCAGGCTGAGCTTGAATTTGCAGTCTTCCTGCCTGAGACTTCTAGAGTGCTAGAAGGATTCATCTGTATTTTTAAAAAATCTTTATTAAACTAGAATTCTGTAACCACATCTTCATGGAACTGCAGGTAGAGGGGGGAGTCCTGTACTTGGTATTTTGTGAAATTTTATCTTTGAGCTTGTATTTTTTGGGTGAAATCTGGTAGAACAATGGAACACAGGCCAGAGTCTTAAAGCCCCCCCCACCCCATACTTCCCACCTCTAGCTATCTCCTTTGAAGAGTCCTCCACACCCACTCCCAAACCTAACTCTGACCACTGCCACCTACACCTTCAGAGGGAGCTAGGAAGTGGGTGGAGAAGAGTCAAGATCAAGTAGGACTTCCAGACCCCGGTACATGTCTGCATCCTCCTTGAGGGTATCTTTCCTAGGTCCTAAGGAAGAGTAACCTTAAGTACTCAGGGGGTGTGGGGGGCACCACGGCAGGCCCAGAAAGGGGTTCAGAAGAAAGAGAACAACCTTCTCTTGCTTTTGCTTTCTGAACAAGGCACTCTGCATTGCCATTTAGCATTGGATATCACACACACACACACACACACACAAAATGTAGTTCCCAGAAGAGCCTTGCTGCTCAACATATGGCCTCAGGACCTGTGGCACTGGCACTACTGGGAGGTTTATTGCAAGTACTGAATCCATTGTCCCAACCAGGTCCCATCCACATGTACTAAATCTGAATCTGATTTTTTAAGGTTCCCCCAGGTGATTTATATTGCATTATAGTTTCAGAAGCAATGGTTTGGAACATAGTCTAGATTTAAGGGACAGTTAGATGATGTCTAGGATTCTAGCCCAGGGGTCGTCTTTCTCATTGATATAAGCCAATCAGTATTAGGAGATGGGAGAGGAAGGATAAAAACCGGCTGTGGGGAAATACTGAAAAAGGAGTTGCTTTCACCACCGGGCTGCACCTGCTCTGCTCCTTGAAATTATATTTGTCCTGCTCTCGACCCTTAGGCTCAAAGCTGAGCATCTTTCCTAGCAATTCTGAGAATCCAAGAGTATTACTGACAGGAACCGTGCCAGCTAAAATAACCTGCAACCCTCCGAAAGTTGCTTTCACCCTTATGTGCATGTCTTTGGGACCTGCTGGCTCTCTAGAAGAGGTGGGCAAGCAGCACTTACCCTTCATTCTTGGAAAATTGTTTTTTCTCAGCTTGCATAGGAGTTACTTGACGTGAGCTGAGATGAGAGTGAAGGGCACTTCTGGAAGGAAAGAAAGAGGAGCAGTCGGTTGTTGGTACTCATGTTTGTGACATCACATAGAAAGAAGCACAGCTGGCCAAGGGCTAGGAAGGGCAGATTTCTTGTTTAATTATTTTAATGTGTCTATTCAAAGTTCAATATATGGCGGATGCAGTCTTTGTTTTTTTTTTTTTTTTTCTTTCCTGCACTGAGGATAGAATCTACGGTATTCACACCGAGTCAGTATTTTTGTGTATGTGCATCTAGACTGAGGAGCAGCCAGAGATTTGGACAAAGTTAAGCAGATATTCATCTCAATGGCGCCTGTACGAGCAAGACACTTAACGCATGACACCCTTGTGGGGCACTGCAAAGCATTGCCCATGTGGGAATATTGTAATTTGCTATTATTTTTACATTTTAAAATATGAGAGAAGAAGGGCTTCCCTAATGTGTAATGTGGAGACTGGTCCATGCTTCCTGGCTCATCTAAGCCAGTCATGTATGAGACCCAGTGAAACAAGAAGCAGGAATTTCACAGCATGGACCCCTCCTTGCTGTTGAACTACATGGATATATTTTGGAAATGAATATTATCCTGTGCAAAGTTTTCACTAACAGAGTATGTGGCACAGTGTGTGAGCTAAGGTAATGCAGAGGGAGGATTCTGCTCCGGCTCCGGGAAGGGCAGGCAGCCCGGGCACAGAATTGCCAGACCCGCTTTGCTGTGGGGGACGTGAGCCCGCACTCATGAGCCAGGTTTAGCTCCTCAAGGGGACGTAGTGTTTTTCTAGGCGGTGGACTATTTCTTTTCTTTCAGTTACAATATGTTTTGTAAGGGCCTGCAACTATGTCTTGGGGAAAAGAATAACTCTCTGTCTCTCCCAGCAGACTTCATGATGCCGCACCCTTCATTAACAACTCTTTACCTCCTGAATCCAATTCTGGGCTGTGTCATTCTGCTGGAGTTCAAGGCTGGCTCCCGACCAGCAACCTGCTTTCTACTGTAAAGCATGCTAATGGTCAAATCTGAAGTTAAGATAAAAGAAAAACTAAGTTTATTGAAAAAGAGTTCCTTGTCATTTTAACAAATATTCACTTAAAAAAAAAAAAAGTATGGCCAAAGTTTCCTGAGAACATTTCCTTATCTGGAGATATACTTCCCTGTGAGTTTTTCTAGTATAAAAAGCTCATATTCTGTTTAAATAATCTTTTTGAGAGAGACCTGGCCCTGGACTTCCTTGATCATATTTAAACTGTAAATAATCTTATCATTTGGAATGCATCTCTTTAATGTGCATGTTGAAATTGAGTTCACCTCTAGTTAATGTAGCATCACCTGTGGCAAAGGTGAATTAGCTTCTTTTTTTCTGATTGCTCTTGAATGTCACCTTGAGTTTACAGGCGTGTTGATGAAGTCAGTAAGGACTGTGCATTTTTTTCAGACACAAGGACCATCACCAGTGTGGCTGCGGACATGTCCCCGGGACACACCATTTTTAACAGTGCAATGGCGAGGACCAAGATGAAACACATGAGGGAGTAAGTGTCACGTTGCCTGATTCTCAGCAAGGCGCAGTGTTAGAATATGTGTCCAGGTATGTGGGCCAGTCACATAGTACTGGCTTAGTCCTTATGAGACATTATAGCAACAAGCCTGAGACTTGGCAACTTTTTAAAAAAGTATTAATATAGTTCTCAAAGTTCTAAAGGCTGGGAAGTCCAAGATTCTGGTGCTGACAGTTCCCATGTATGATCATAGCTGGCTCTGCAGTCAAGATGGTCCTCGTTGCAGTAGCCTCACATGGTAGAGGCAGATGGGCCAGAGGGAATGAGTACATTGTGAAGCCTCTCGTTTTTCCTACTACTGCGGAGTGAACTCAGAGCAGAGTTACGTCTCCAGTCTAATTCTCACTAAGACACCTCAGATGGCCTCAAATTTGTGATCCTCTTGCCTCAGCCTCTCCAGTAGATGGGATTACAGGCCTGTGTTGCTGCACCTGGCATGAAGCCTCTTTTGTAAGAATCTTAATCCCGCTCATGAAGGAGGAGTCTACATGATCCAGTCATCTAACGACCTCACCTCTTAAAACTATTGCTCTGGAGATTAAGTTTTAGCACATGAATTTTGGAAGGACACACCCATTTAAATCATGACATTCTATCTCTCTGTCCCTAAATTCATATCGTCTTTACATACAAGATATATTCATTTAAATTTAGTAACCTCCAAAGTTTCAACTCACTGTAACATTATCTCAAGTCTAAAGTCCCATATAATATTGTCTAAATCAGAAATGAGCGAGACTCAAGCACTTGATTTCCTGAGGCAAATGTCCCCTTCCTCGGTGGGAATATGAAATTAAAGAAGTCATGTGTGTGCAAATACAATGAGCTTGCAGGCACAGGATGGGTATTTCCATTTTAAGGTGGAGAAGTGGGAAAAAGAAAGGGGAAACTGATCTCAAGTAAGTTGAAAACTCCATAAAGCAATTAAAATTAGATTTTGAGGCCTAAGAATAATCTTCTTCGGCATCTTCAGGACACGGTGGCCAGGAGTTGGGCCCCTGAGGCTCTGGGCAGACCCCCATCCGGCTCTGCTTGGTGTGCCCAGGCCACAGATCTCACAAGCTGGTGTCTCATATTTTTAGCTTTCCCAGGCTGAGGTTGCTGGTGGCTCTTCAGGCCTGGGGCTTCAGGGGCAGCCCTGATCCCGCAGTTCCATTAGCCCTTACCTAGGAGGGTGCTTTCTGTGACAGCCTTACCCCGGTGGCACTTCTCTGCCTGGGCCCCAAGGTGCTCTGAGTCATCCTTTGAAATCTAGATGGAGGTAGTCACGCTTCCATGGCTCTTGCACTCCGTATGCCTATGTATGCCTTCAGAGTAGAGCCCTGAGCTAGGTCTGGGTCCATCTGAGCTACACCTGGGAGGGCTAGGAGCGCTGTGCCCAGATGCTCTGAGCAGAAACTTAGCATGGTGCTGAGCAGAAAACCCCAGGACCGGTGGCGCCTTAAGTCCTGCTTTGAAACCATTCTACCTTCAGCACCCTAACACTTTGGGCCTGTGATGAAGTAACATGTTCAGAGATCTCTAGGTTGTCGACAATATTTGTTTCCTATATATCGATGCTCTGTTCGTGCAGAGGAACTAATCAGATTGCCTAAGGAAAAATAAACCTGTACCTATTAATTAGTTTACATGTCTATTTTTCCCCATTTTATTGATATGTATAAGCGCAAAATTTAAGGTTTACAATGAAGTTGAGCATTTTGTGCACATACATATCTTGTCAAGGTGACAAGGACTTTCCCACTCTCCTTTTGTCCCTCTTTCGTGAGGCTTCATGACGTCTAATCACAATAGAGAGAGTGCCGCTGCGGAGTGCCATCGATGGAAAGGATGCTCACAAAAGCTCTGTAGTGTGTCCTCATCCATCCTATTCGCTGGATCTGGCTCTGTGTAACCTTTGGCTCTTCCTCAAAGTCAAAACAACCACGAAAGCCACTAGAGATCTATGTTTGAAATGGCTCAGGATATCGAGGCAGCCACAAGGGTGCAACTAAGGATATTCATGAAAGAGAAATCCTAGAACTGCTTCTGAAAGTAACAAAAATGATGGGATAATTGTGTTCAAAGCAAGGAAGAGTATTTTGATGGGGTGACACACTCTTTACTGTAGTATAAGAAAAATTAAACATTTACTATATTTTAACCACAAATAAAAGATCTCTAGGCTGCATTCAGGGCCATTCTTTCGTTGTTTTGGCGAATAGCACCTGGCTTCCTCCTACAGGTGCAAATGACCTATGTGTTTGTCTATATCCTGGTGCCCTCTAACATGCTTTTGTTTGTTTGTTTTGTTTTTTGTTGCTTACATGGCTGACTGGGCTGAGAATTTTCCAAATCTTTAAATTTTGTTTTCTATCTGATTATGAATTTATCTTTGATTTATTTCTCTCTCCTAAGGTGGTACTATAAGCAATCAAGAAAAGCCACGCAGTGCTCTCAACACTGTTTAGAGACTTCTTCCACCAAATATCCTAGGGCATGGCTAGCAAGGTCTGCCTTCCAAAATGTAGGAGGACATGGACGTAGTTCAGACAGTTATTTGCCATTTTAAAAAATAAGAAGGATAAAATTGCAAATAATAGTTTCCTTATTTCTCCCCTCAGACTGCATCAAAATAATCTTTTATTTCTATCAATATAGTGTAGCTAATACTTGTACTAATCTTCAGTTTACAGCCACTTAGGTAATCTCTAGAAAGACTGCAGCTGTGGCTACAGCTTTCCTCTTCTCCTGACCCCTTATGGGAATAATGCTTTACAGTTCAGCCTCTGTCTACTACCCAGTTCCAAAGCTGCATCCACATTTTAAATATATGTTATAGTGACAACCTACTTTTTGTCACTGAATTCTGACTTAGTATTTTTGTGGTGGGAAGTTTTCACCAAGTGTAGATGTACTCTCATAATGGATGCTGGGAAGTCAAAGTCCAAGGCAGTAGCAGGTTTGATGTCTGGCGAGGTATCAGGTCCTCCTTTTAAGATAACACATGTGCCCTCATGTGGTGGAAGATACAGATGGGCAAAAGAGGCCTCGCTGGTTTCCCCTGTCCTTTATAAAAGTCCACGAGTCCCTTTATGAGGGCAGGCCTGTCGTGCCCAATGAGCTCCTTAAAGACCCCACCCTAATGCATTGGGGATTTCACTATGAATTTTGTGAGGAACATAAGCATCCAAACCATAACATAGAGTATTCCACTTGGTATCTGCAAAAATACAGCTACTTTTTAAAACTTGAAATGATGTCTGGAACAGGCAAAAACTCAGTGGAGAAAGCTTGAACCTCTATCTGAGAGGCGGTTGTTACAGAGTTCTTGGCAAGGAGGAGATACTCGATTTTCTGCTCTTAACTTTCCGCATGCAATCTGTGGTTCTTGGTCAAGGTTGACAAGATGTCCCCGTAAAGGAATAGATAGTAAAATAGCCCTACAGGTTTTGTAGGCTTACAGTTTCTGATACAGTTACTCAACTCTGCTGTTGTAACACAAAAGCATCCATGGATGATATATATATTTTTAAAGTTACACAGTAGTGCTTAGAAAAAGCATTATTTAATTATCATCCAGGTGGTGCTTTGAAATCAAAAATGGAAAAAATGATAAAAATTATTTCCAAATAGAAAGCTATTAATATAAGTAGGTGCTTATTATTTTTAAATCCTCCCTCTACCAGAGTGGTGAGTGGGATACAGTAGCACAGTTACCGTGGCAACAAGGGATTCCTAGGAATTGGAATTGAGTTTGGACTGATCTTTTCCATCGCTAGTTATTTCCATCTCTCTTTTGGAGGAGATAAAGTACAAGGATTTACTCATCTCCCAATTGACAATCTTTAAAGAAAAGCATCTCACTTATTCTGTCCTTAAAAGTTAATAATATGGTGTCAGACTGTTTATCTAAGACTTTCTTACTTTTGCAATATTCTATCTTACTAGACAATATTCTATCTCCTAGCATATTGTGAAAGGCTTTAAGTAATTAAAAGTTGTTCTGCCAGAATCATTGGCCAAGATGCATTACAGTGATTTTATTCTTGGTGTAATTCTCTTTTCTTCCCCATTGCTTGAATGAATCCTACCAAGTACTTCTGGCTCGAGGTTTAATGTGGAGCAACACTATGTGAGACTCTCCTGTCTGGATGGAGTTGCCCCTTTCAAAGAATTACCTGCTATTCCCTTACAATCCATGTGACAAAGCCCTGCACTATTGCATGAAAGACAAAAAGGAAATTGAAGCTGTAGAACCATGTATTGTTTCAGTGTGCTGTGTTTCTTTTCATTTCTAAGACTGAGAACACAGTGAGAGAGGACATCTTTCAGTTCTTCCACTCCACAGTGACGTTCTATATGCTCAGATGCGGGTGCAACTGTTGGGAGGCAAAGAAGGACAGTGAATGATACCTGTGCCCAGAAAGAGCAAATGTTCAGAAAGCACCAAACTTCAACGTAAAAGTTAAATGACAATGGAGGAAATGTGTAGTATGAGGTCATCATTAAGGGAAATCCCCAAGTGGGACTATGATCACGGGTGTAACAAAGCTGATGGCAAGAGCTTTATTGTCAGAAAGGAGAAACAAGGAGGCCCATGGGAAAAGTGGGAAGTTGACCTTGATGGTTGGGATTTGGAAAGATAGACAGAAGAGAAAAGCTGGAAGACCACAGATTTGGAATCAATGTCTTAACTAGTGAGTGGCTTTCTGACCTTTGGTAAATTGTAATATTGTAATATTATTGCCACAGCTGGACTGTGGGAAGCAGATACAGAAATGGAGGTGAATGTGAGGGAGGTGGTTTGTAGAGTAGTAAATACTAGGCTAACACCCACAAAAAGAGAGGGAAGGAAACAGTCCAGCCATGGAGAAGTGAAGATGTGATATGATCTTGGTGGAGGTCTTTGCTGGCCCTACAGGGAGCTCTGAAGCTGTATGGCACTGCAGAACTGGCCCAAGTTGGGGTGAGAGGACCAGCTTTTAAATCCCTAAGTCAATCAGACACTCAGTGTGGGTTCACCCGGAGAAAGAGCTGTGGCTGAACAAGATGTTCTCTTCCTCCAAAGCTGTATCTAATGGAGCTAACAGTGCGCCAGTGGCATCCCAGCACCTGGGGCATACCACCCCCTTCCTCATGTGCCCTTTTCCTGTCTACAAAATCTATTTCCCTCCTTTTTGCCATCAGTATTTTATATGCCTCTTTTGATAGTACTTCGGTTTCTCATATTAGAAAAACCATGCAATATTTAGCCTTCTGTGTCTGTATTAGTTTGGGTTCTTACAAAAGGCAGAATTAATAGAAATGATATGTTTGGAAGGCTTACAAGTCTGAGGACAGAGATAGTCCAAGACAACAGCCTACACATGCGAGAGCTAGAGGGTCCGATGATCAGCCATGAGGTAGTACACTCGTCCGGGATGGCAGGACAGCTGGTGAGAGTCTGCTGCAGATCTTGGTTGCTTGAAGAACAACGGTGAAGATCAGGGACTGAAGACTGAAGACAAGTAGACAGGTGCAAATTGAGACTGGAGTGAATCTGTGGTGACGACCTGCAGCGTGTAGCAAGTTGGTGTCCGTAGAAATTGTGAAGGCTAGAGCTTTCCCACAGGAAGAAGCTGTACCAATCTTTCTTCTTCCTTCTACCATTCGAGTTCTAGGTGGGCCTCCCACCTCTGGGTGGGTGTTCTTCCTTCCTTTGCTGGTCCACAAATCATTTACACACTAATCCAGGCTGGTTCCTAATTTCCTAATCTAGGCATGGTTCCTAAACCCTAATCCAGGCATGATTCTTAATTGCCTCCACTTGACATAATCTCTCCAAGGGTCAGTGTCTGATTCATTATGCTAAGAATAATCTTTGGGTGAATCTATTTTCTCACAAAGTTCTCAAGTTCATCTTTCTTTAAAGCCAAGTAGCACTTCTTTGTGTATATATACCACATTTTCTTTGTCCTTTCATCTGTTGATAGACATATCTGTTGTTTCCAAGATCTAGCTAATGTGAGTTGTGCTGCTCTAAACGTGGGTAAGCACGTATCACTGTTGTATGATATCTTTATCTCTTTGGGAAAGATACCCAGAAGAGGCAGAGCTGTATCAAAGGGGATTTCTATTTTCAGTTTTTTGAGGAAGCTCCATGCTGATTTTCCTAATGGTTGTTCCAAGTTACAGTCACACCAAAAATGTAAAAGTGTTTCTTTTTCCCCACACCTTTGCCCACTATTTTTTGTTTTTTGAGTTCTTGTTGATAACTATTCTTACTTAATAAGATAGAATCTCAGTGTTGTTTTGATTTGCATTTCTCTAATGGCTGAAGATGGTGAACATATTTAGAGTATTTATTGGGTACTTGTTCTTGTGAGAAATGTCTATTCATTTCAATTGTGCATTTTTTGATTTTTTTGATTGGGTCTTTTATTTTTGAGAGTCTAATTTTTAAAGTACTTTGTGATTCTAGATATTAGTTGTCTGTCTGAGGAGTAGCTGTCATTCCCCCCAATTCTGCTGGTTTTCTATTTGCTATGTTGATTGTTCCCTTTGCTGTGCAGCAGCTTTTTATCTTGATATAGTCCTATTTGGTGATTCTTGTTTCAATAAGTGTTCTGTTGAGAAATTCCTTGCCTATTCTTCTGTGTTCAATGGTTTTGCCTATTTTATTTTTTCAGCAGGGTCAGTGCTTCTGTATTAACATCTAGGTCTTTGATCCATTTTTCTTTGATTTTCATACAGGGTGAAAAATATGGTCTAGATTCATTCTTCTGTATGTGAATCATCAATTATCCCAGAACCTCTTCTCTCCAGTGTAATTTTTGGTTCCTCTGTCAAAAATCAGATGACTAAAGGTTCTCAGGGCTATCTATATCCTCAGTTCTGTTCTGCTGGTTTACCTGTCTGTCTTTGTGCCAGTTCTACTATGCTTTTTTTTTTTTTTTAAATCACTGAGGCTTTGTAATAGAACTTCATGTTCAGGATTATGATGTCTCCTGCTTTTGTCCAGTTTAGGATTGCTTTGGTTATTCTGGCTTTCTTCTGGTCCTAAATAAACTTTAGAATTGTTTCTTCTTTTCTGTAAAAAATACTGTTGGTATTTTGACTCGTATTGCATTGAATCAGTATAGCAGTTTTAGTAATGTGGCTATTTTGATACGATTGGTTCTTCTTACCTAGGAAAAAGGGATATATTTGTCTAATGTCTTCTTTAATCCCATAGTTTTTATTGTAGAAGTCTTTCTTATCACATTAATTTTTAAAAAGTTAATTTAAAAATTTTAAGCCTATACAAAAGTTACTAGAAAAGCACAATAAGCACATATGTCCTTCACCTAGACTTACTGATTGCTAACATTTTCCACATTTATGCAATCTTTTCTAGTATATGTGCTGTTGAAAAGAGCAGTATGCAATCATTTTGTCTGTCTGTGCATGTTGTATGTACACATACATGCCTGCCCATTATTATTACTACTGAGTCACTTGAAAGGATTTTTGTGCATTGTGTTTGTTCATCCCTAAATAAGTGTGTAATTCTTAAAAACAAGGACATTCTCATCTATAGTCACAGTTTAGTGATAAATTTAGTGTATTTTTACAATAGAATCTACTACTATTTGATATACCAATCCACATTCAGAATTCATTATTGCCCCCAGTAAATACGTAATCGCAGTTGCTTTTTCTGATCTGGGATGTAAGCCAGGATTGTGTGCAGCACTTGGTGGTTGTGTCTCTTTGATGTCATTTATTTGGGAACAGTTCTTCAGTCATTTTTTGTCATCCATTATATTGGCCTTTTTGAAGAACAGAGACCAGTTGATTTGTAAGCTCTTCCTCGGTTTAGGTTTGCCTTGTATTGGCCCCTTGTCCAATCCAGCTTATACTGTTGGATGGTATCCTATGTAAGAAATGCTGTATGTCCTCCTGAAATTTAAAAAAAAGACAATTCTGTGGAGTTACCGGCATATGCAAAAGTATTCAGAATAGTATAATTAACTTCTGTGGACTAGTCAGCCTAAGCATGTGAGCCATTTTCAGCCATTAGCAGTCGTGTTTTTCTATCCTTTACCCATTCTCCCAATGTACGTTTCAGAAAGTCCTATTTAGCCTAATATTTAGCCAATAATATTTCAGTGGTATGTGAATTTTAACCTGTTCTTTGACATCTCCTCCAGATATTCATGAAACACCTCAAATTTCAGGTGTCTAAACTTGAGTTTCTGTACCATGCCTCCTCCTTCCACAGCCTTCTGTCACCTTCCTATGAGCAAATGCAAAACCTAAGTAAGAGCACATCCTCCAGCTCGGTAGCCACTCGTGTTAGCAGCTTAAGGATATTAGGCCAACAGCTTGTAACTTCATCATTTCTTATGGGGACGCAAAGCTGCACGGGAAATTTGGGAAGCAGCACGTGTTGGGGTTCACACTGCCACCTTCAAGCTCTCCCAGCTGGGGACCCTGTGCTTAATATTAAAAATATGCAGTGTTGGGCTTTGAATGGATACAGCCTCCTAGTTTGTGAGAGGCTTCAGGGGGCTGACTGTTGGGATTCACAGGACGTGTCCTTGGCAAAGTTATCCAGTCTCTCTGACTTATCCAATCTCTCTGTGCTTCAGAATTTTAAAGTGGGACAAATAATAATTTCTACTGCATGGAATTGTTTTTAGAGTGAAGGGAGATAATGTATGGAATGAACTAAGTGTAGTTCATAGATGCTCAATAAATGTAAACAACTTGCAATAAAATTTTAAAATATGTGCAGTGCTCCCATTTTAAAAACTTCAATCCATGTATTGGCATGTGTTAGTCTGCTAAGAGATGTTTAGTACCTGAGAGCACCTGTGTATGAACAACTGTTTGAGTACAGACATTTATATTGGATTTTTTTTTTAGCATGAATAGAAAAGTGCCAATACCAGTTCCCTGGGAGAATATCAGTAGCTGTTAAATACAAAAGCCAACAATTTGCCATCCTCCAGCACTTAGCTTCTTGCCACAACCTCTTCTTACTCCTATGAAGGTACAGCTTCAAAAATGAATGTCCCTGCTGGGGCACAGGCAGCGCTTAGCTCTCTCTGTTAGGTGGTACTACTCAAGCCATTGAGATGTTGGCAGAACAAAAAGAAGCTAGTTTTGACTTCCTTCTGGCTGAGTAATTCCCATGTATATTTAAAGAGAGGCTGCTACTTATGGAAGGACAGACAGATGGATCGATGGATGGATACATGGATAGACTTTTTGATTTCGTGACCCCCTGGAAGACTCTAGTGAAGGGTTGTCTAATTTCCTGTCGAGAAGAGTTTTTGTGGGTTTTTGGTTTTGCTTTGTTGGTTTGTTTTTGAACTGCCACAGCTGGATCCAATTCCAAGTCTGCTTCCTGATTCCTCCTTTCAGAGGCCAAGAGGAAGTCCTGTGCAATGATATTTGGGCAGCTTTCCTCTTTGGAAGAGTAACTGGGGCCCTGTCACCACCACATTGATCCTTTAATTCACAAGGCAAGGCAGTGTGTCATGCCATAAAGGGCGTGTTTGAGTGAGTGGACAGTTCTCCCGGCCTCAGCCTTTCACATCCTATGACCTTGTTAGTATCCCAGGTCTTGCTTTTGGAAATGTGGCCCATGGCCAGCAATGCAGACATTGTCTAGAAGTGTGTGAGGAGGGTAGACTTTCTGGCCTTGTCCCTCCTGAGGCACAATCTACCGTTTAGTTCATTATCTGGAGAGTATCATGCATAAGGAAGTTGGAGAAGCATTGACCCAACAGGACTCTCACTCTGGGCTCCTTACCACAGTGTGACTTGTCATCAGTCTTAATAAAAATCTAGTGCCACATAAATGTATGTTGTGAAGGCTCCAATTATTTAGGCCTTTGAAAAATGGTTTTATTTTAATAAGGAAGGTATACTTTATATTTAGTAAAATCTTTTTTATTAATGTGTTGCTGGGGTTCAAATCCAGGGGGGTTGCCACTGAGCTGCAACCACGCCCACTTACCTGTTATCTGTCTGTCTTTCTTTCTGCCTAGCTAGCTGGTTGCATTTATCTATCTGTATGCTTGTTTGTTTTTATGTTTGGATAGGATATTGCCTAAGTTGTCAAGAGAGAACTTGAACTTCTTCTGACTGCCTTAGTCTCCCTAAGTGCTGGGATCATGGGTTGGCGCCACCATGTCCAGAAAAACTCACCTTTTTAGTTGATATTTCTATGAGTGTTGGCAAAATAATAGCCTTTCTTTACATAAATTAAATAAAAAAGTTTTGGTACACCATTACCTTACTTTTGAAAAGCATCAATATTTGTGTCAGTTGCACAGTAGTTACAAAGCAGCTGTCTCTTCCAAGACACACTGGCCCTGCCCCTTGGCATGAGCTCCTCCTGCTATTTCTTCTCCTTTGCAGCCTCAACCTGTTTCTGTCCCTGTAGTTTTTCCTTTTTGGGAATATCAAATAAGTAGAATTGCCATATCATCATAGTCTCCGATTGCAACTGTATAGGTGTGGGTATGGATGTACTTTTTTAATAAATAGATCTGTATCTATGAGAATCATATGTTAAGATCTTTTGTGTTCAGAATTTTCATTATTTCCCATGCTGTTGTCACACGAGGAGTCAGGTTTTGAGTTAAGTCCCAGGTACCCCACCAGTTGCTGTCCCTAAAGCTTCTGGTCCCACTAAGAGTCTGTGGTTAGAGGGACTTTCTACCAAGAAAATTCCAAGGCTAATCTGCTGGTTTTTCTGCTGGGGCTTCTCCGGTTTGAGCAGAGGCTGAGAGACCCGGGTGCCTGGGAATGGGGGCAGGGGTAATCTCCAGTCTTGCCATCTGGGATTTCCAGGGACTGGATCTACCCTGCCTGGACTCAGCCTGAGAGTGGGAAGCCATGGAAAAGATCTGCAGGTTTGGAAAAGCTTCCAGGACTACTTCTCCAGTTGGAAATCAATGGCTTGAAACACATTTACATCCTAGGAAATTTTCTTAGTGACAGAGGTGGGTTCCCCTTGGGATGCTGCTCTGATTCACCTCTGCATCGCCAACTCATACAGACAGCCCTGTGCAAGGAGATGTTTGTCAGTAGGGGTGCACATCCTCACCTCTAGGAACTAAATTCCACACATATTAGGCCGCTCCAAGGTGTGGCCTAATAAAAACTCATGGGCACTCTAGTTTTTTTTTTTTTTCTATTTTTAATTCTGTTTCCCCCTTGGATAGTTTCTATTGTTGTATCTTCAAATATTCTAATCTTTTCTTCTGTGATGTCTTGTATACTGTTTGTCCTATTCACAATATATAAACACATATTTATTCATTTTTAATAAACAACTTTTGAAGAAATTTTAGATTTACAGAAACATTGAGTGGACCATTCCGTGTGTTTTTTGTGTAAGATATAGCTTTTTACCTCTAGAATTTTGAGTCTTTTTTTCATATCTTGCCATTGCCTAAGGTGTTCAATATTTCTTCTAGCTATTTCAACAAGTACAATACAGCTACACTCAGTATTTCAACGTCTTTGCCATTGTGAGTTTTATCTTGTTATGTGCAGGATATTTTTGTACTATAATAATTTTGTACTGGATCTTTATTATACTTGAAAACAGTTTGGAAGTTTTGGGTCTTTCTTTGAACTTTGGTATGTGGGGTTAGGGCAGAATTTGGGCCCTGAATGATTAGTTAGCACTACTTAGTCAATGCTCTTCTGTCCCCAGTGGCTAGTGACCACTCAGGCTTACCAGTGTGGCCAGAGAGAGGAGAGGCAGCTTGAAGCACACTTCTCGTGGCCTCAGAGCTCCCAGTCTGCCCTCTCTAACCATTTCAGGTGGCTCTTTCCCTCTTCCCAGTGACTTCCTCCCAGGTACATGCTGTCTGTACCTGCTTGAATCACTGTTGTATGGGTATATATGCACAGACTTGTTTGTGTCTTATTGTTTCAAAATACTAAAACTGCTTTATTATTTCTGTGTGTTAATTACGTAACATTTTCATGGATTTAAAGTCAAATCATTAAGAAAAACACTTAAAGAAGACTACTTTCTATCTTGTTGCCTTACTCTATTTCCTTTCTCTCATTAAAAAGAATTCATGATTCATCCTTTAATTTTAAAATACATTAAAATAAATACACCCTCCTCCTTCCTACCTCGTAAGAAATTGGTAGCAGATCATACACACTTTTGTTTTCATTTAGCAATGTATGCTGAAGATTAGTTCCTAGCAATGTATAGCAATATGCTTCATTCCTTTCTACAGCTTTCAGGCTCCCCTGTGTGGGGAAGGAACATTGTCTATTCATCCTGTCCCCAAATGTTGAACATATGGATATGTTCAATCTTCAGCTATCACAAATAGTGCTATAAAGAATAGCCTTAGCCTTGTGTACTCAGGTTTTTAAAAATATTACTACAGTTTATCTTTGACATAGATTTTTAGAAGTGATGTTGCTTGGTCAGATGATAAGTGCATATGTAATTTTGATGGACATTTCCAAATTTCATTTGGCATTCCCACCAGCACTGTATGAAGGTGCTGTTTCTCCACATTAAGTGCTATCAAATGTTTGGATTTTTGCTTTACTTTTTATCTACCCATTTTTTCTATCACATATTTATTTTCCACTTGGTAAATGTAATGCTTCACTGTCTGGTCTATTTTACATGCTTTTGGCTTATGTGGGGGAATTTAGGGAGCCGTATCTTCATCTCTTACCTGAAAATATACTTGGGAGTAAAGTACACAAAATGCCCCCAAATATAGGTTTAGAGTGGAAGAGAAAAGTCCATTTTTGGCCTCAGAATTTAATTAAGATGTACAACACAATCTCCCAGAATTTTTGCATATAGAAAATCAAATGGTGCTCCTTGAAAAAGTTAACATAAGTGACACTTTTTTATTTAGGCAAGAATTTTGGCACGAATTGTCTCAGTGAGGTGAAGGTATTCATGGTGCTCTAACGCCCTCGTAACTAGGAGAACTCACTTTTTCAGGGCTGCTGATTTCTGCACCATCAGTGCTATTAACACTGAAAGGGGGCAGATACCAATGTGGTGATGTGGGTATGAGCTCAAATGGGCATTGCTTCTCTTCTAAGTAGTCATGTCATCTGTAGTCTCAGTTGAAGAGGACAAGAAGCTACTCGTGTCCTGGTATGTTTAGCGGGATGCACACATCAGCTTACCTGTGTAGGCGCAGATGGCACAATGACACTGCCGATGGTCAGAACTGGTTTCTGTACATTTCTGTGTGCCCTACCCGTGTGGCACTAGATCTTGTTCCTGCAGAGCCCCTGTCATGTAGATGTGGGGCTTTCCTTGAGTACTGTAAGGCTGCAGAGAGCTCCTAGGAACGTCAGCTGTTTGAGAGGTCTCACTACGGTCAAAACACGGTCCTGGCAGAGAGCTGCGGAGGCTGCAGGAGGTGCAAGGTGTCTCCATAAGTAACACTGAGATCATTCGTAGTAATTGGCTCGGTCTTGGGTAACAGGCTAACAAGTTCTTACTTTTTTTTCTATTTCAATTACGGCAAAACCTTGGCTGAGGTAGGTTAAACTAAAGGTGAGAAGCTCATGACCTTTATTGTCCTTCTCATTAGCTTGATATACAGCTCATGGCACAGTAACAATCACTTGTAAAAATAATAGTGGAACATAACACTTGCTAATAATGTTTTAAGGCAGAGTAGCCTGAGGCTAATAATAGTGTCAGCGTAGGTTTTGAACCAGACTAAAGCCATAGCAATGTTTATATGGATGGAAGCTTGCTTTAAATGCATGCCTCCTTTGTGCCAAGGGATGTGCTAATTTGGACGTCACATTTTTCTATCATAGGTAGAAACGTTGTGTGTAGTTCGCACCTTATGCATGTGAGGTAGCCAGGTCTCCCCATTTTATGTGTGAAGAGGTTGTATTTCAGGAAGTCAGACAATTAGTATGTGGCAAGGATGCGTTTTTTAAATAGAAGTCTGGTTGATTCTGGTTGATAGTTAGTGCTGGCAAGCACTGGTGAGATGGGAGCAGTGAGAACTGAGGGACAGATACCTCTAGGAGTCCCCAGGATCTTGACATTATAGGCTTTTTGTGCACCTGACATCATACTCTGGAACCTACTTTCTGTCATTAGTAGTCATAAGATGGGCCAAACCCACAGAAAAATAAGGAAGCTGTGGTGGAAGGAGGTTAAACAGAACATCGAAGTCCCAAGCTGTCTGCTCCCACCTTAGATGCCCTTTCCCGTGCCGTTTGTGTGGCGGCATGCTGGATGTTTGTATTCTGACAGCATCTCGTTGTACACACACACACACACACACACACACACACACACACACACGCACACACAAACAACTTTGCATTTCTGGATTTACACATGCTTTATAAATATAAATGAAGCCCATTCTCCTTCCTTAGCTGAAATATAACCCTTCTGTGGAGAAGTGATGGTTCTTTTTCATTCACTTTTCAAATCTCACTGAAGATGGATCCGTTGTGTGTCCAACACGTCCTTTCTTTAATGAAAGGCCAGAATGCGAGAGCATTTATGAAGGGACAACTGACGGGAAGCAACACCTCAGCTGAACATCAACGCTTGTACACAGAGTGTCTTGGAAACCAGCAAATGGGCTCCGTGTTCGAAGAGTAGCAGTCTTTAGCGGCAACTCGAGACCATCATGCTTAGTGAAGTGAGTCAGAAGCAGAAGGTGAAATATCAGATGATCTCTCTGATATGAGAAATGCAGATCACAAATATTTCTGAGAATTTAATGTAGGGAATAATGGGAACTTGAGGGGAGGGGGGGAGGAGGGTCATAAAGAGAGAAGGGAAGGATTTGTAACTTTGCTACGATATGTATGTGTACGAAGTACTCAAAATCAATGTCAACGTTATGTTTTGCACTTATCCGTGTCGATAAAATGGTGGAAAAAAGAGTAGAAGCCATAAATTGACAGGCGAGGTTCAAGCTCAGAAGCAAAACAGACCTTCTCGCCATATACCTTAACCATTCCTCTACTTGGTGACGCCTAAGTCCTTGGACTCCATCAAAGGTCTTTTCTAGGTATTTTTCCTAAATTTGTGAATTTTCCAGCTGAAGCTTAACACAAGTGTTCCCTAACTCCATTCTCTTCACCTGGATACTAGGAGACATCAGAAAGGTGAATTGCTGCAATGAGAGGAATACGGACTTAGGATCTGAACAACCTGGGTTTGCGCCTTGGCTCTTCTGATTTTAGACAACTCCTGTTAGCCTCAATTGCTCTACATGCAAACTGGAGAAGTTACTAGTAGAAGTATTAAATAGCACTCGTGTAATTCAAGGTAGGCACCCAACAAGTGCTAGGTACCTTCTGTCACTATTCAGCCCTTTTCATGAGCTTCTCAATTGCCAGCCAGCAGCTCCTGACCTTATGATGTGTGTCTAGTTGAATTTTAAAAATCTTATTTAATTAATTTTGTCATTACTACAGTGTCTTAAGCAACTAACCTTAAAGGGGACCCTTTAGCATTTGCCAACTACAGAATAGATGTGTAAGGTGGGGTGGCATGCTTATGGGGGGACAGAGCAAGGACGTCTTGGGCGGGGCTTCTCTATTCTTCCAGATGTATCCTTTTGGTTGCTCCTTGTTTGTGTTTTTTTTTTCCTTCTTAGGGTCTTAAACCTGATTTCTGTTAAAAATGTGCCTGAATGGTAGCAAATTTATATTTTTCCTAATGGGAGGCAATAAATATTATTTTGAAACAATTCAACAGATTTATGATAACATTGCAGTAACAGCTTTTCCAATATTATTTGAGGCATCTAAAATTGTTTGGAGCTAAAAATGCTGAACAGCACCAGGTACCATGGGTTAAACAGGAAGTCTTGTGTTTATTGTGATTGATATTCCCTGAATTTTGTCACTTTTCAATTTGCCAAATTAGAAAAAGAAAGCAGGCAATCAATGCAAGCCTTTAATTCCCAAGCAAAGAATCCCATCTCCTTTCCCAATTCGTGAAATCTTGAAATAAAGGAAGCTTCCCTTTGACAAGAAGGTAAAAAGATTCTGAAAGTTAGAGTAAAGTTAGGAATTCATGACTGTCCTGTGAGCCTCTCTAGGTATAAGGGCACCAAGTGGAGAATTCACTTCTGTGAAATCCAAATGTATAAATGGAATAGGCAAAAAACTCTCGGTGGAGTGAGGTAGAAAAGAATGAGCAAAACCTCAGCAAGTGTGGAAGATATTAGAGCTATAGTATTTTCAACTTCATCTGAAAGAGCAGGTATTTTCTGTCCACTCGTGTCCACAGAAACTGGGCTAGCTATATGAGTATCTTCATAGGAGCAGGCACACACTTTGGTGTGGCCAAAGAGAGTTCAACAGGAACAGAGGATCTTGCCATGGGGATAAATGGGTCAAAAGTCTGTTGTTGGAGTGGAACTCAAATTTGGTCACTTGATCTGCTCAAGGTTTATGCAGAGCTTTTTGCCCTGAGCCCTGCTATGTCCAAGATTTTTGAAAGGACCATGCTGTTATTTCTCAACTAGCGTCCCAAATAACATCTAAAAACGTTACACCTTCCCCGCTGAGCTGGAAAGGGCTGCTTGCCACAAGTCTTTCAGTTCTCCAAACACCGAAGAGAGACGGCCCTGTCTTAGCTAACTTTTTCATTGTTGTGACTCAATGCACAACATGCGCAAATTAGGGGGATGGGGAGTTTATTTTAACTCATAGTTTTAGAAGATCACAGTCCATTCATGAGTGGAAACACATGGCAGAGGCAGAGGCGGAGGCAACTCCTTGCAACGTTGCACACAGGAAGCCAAGTTAAGTCAAGTCCCAGAAGCAAGACAGGAAGCAGCATATATCTTTCCCGGTCCCATCTCAGTGATCTGCCCCTTCTGGACCCAAACTCAGTATTCCACCCCTTCCAGATTTAAGCCCCCACTACACACCCGCAACGCAACTGGGCCCTAATCTCCCAGCAGAACATGGTACCATAGATAATCCATAACATCTGAACACGTGGGACTTTCGGGAGACGTTCCAGATCCAAACCACAATCCCACCTTTGTCTCACCCCAGAGCACTGTGGTCAGTACTTTTTCTCAGCATTTCATCTGTGAAGAATCTCACAATGCCAGCCGCACTCTGAGGAATGCTGAGACCTTGCTTTACTGTGACCTTCCCTGTCTTCTCTTAGGGGTACTCCTCCCCGGTACGTGGTACAAAGGATTATGTTTTTCAGGTTCCTACTGTAGAATCTCTTTGGACCTCTTTGCTGTCTAGTCTTTGTCAAAAACCTGGTGCTTCGCTGCCATATTTATGAAGGTCGCAGTGAGGAAATGGATGCTATGCGTTTCTCTACATTTCAATGTCACAGCTACATTCTTTCATTCCAGGGCTGCAGATGGTTTCAGTGGGTGAGATCTCCTCTGCCCTCTTGATTTATGTTCCCATTGTTTGTCTTGAATATTTATTTGCCTTTCGTAGTTGGCAAGAGAAAGCCACTGTCCCTTTGTCATCTTCCGCATCACGTAGCAGCATTATGAGGACCTCATCCTCCACACCCCAATGTTATTTCTCTCTGTTCTCATCGTTTGGGAAACTGTTTTGTCCTGAGGAATAGGTTTGCTCATAATCCTAGGTTGTAGCTTGGTGAGTGCACTGACCATGTTTTTTCTTTACTGTAGCCTGTAGGAATCATAAATTCAAATTTGCCTCTTCCCTCTAAGGCTATATTGAGTGCATTTCTCTTGTCTTCTCTTAGATTATTATTCTTCACCCTCTTTCAATTAAATATCTTGTGTCTGTTCTTTGAGGATCACTCAAATGCTTTGTGAAGTGGGACGGTATAAACAAACAAGATAGCAAGTAAATAAATACCAGAATTATAAAATGAGGATTGAAAATATTCAATATCCTTTCATAACTATTGCAACTCATCAGAATCCTTCAAGAAAATCGGATATATTAGTCTTCTCAAGTTGCTACACACTCCAGAGCTGGTATCTTAACAAAAAATTTATTTCTTTAGAGTTTTGGAGGCTCAAAGTCTAAGGTATCAGCAGGTTTGGTTTCCGCTAAGGGCTCTCTCCTCATCTTGTAGATGGCTGCCTTTTCAAAGTGCCATGTGCCCTTTTCTCAGTCACCTTATGTGCCCCTGATATCTCTTTATGTGTCCAAGTTTCTTCTCGTTAGGACAACAATCAGTTCAGGGCTCATGCTGCAGCCATGCTTTAACTTAATCTTCCCTTTCAAACTCTTACCTCAAAATGTAGTCAGGTTCTGAGGTTCAGGGTATAGTTCTTCAACGGTGCATTCACAGAGAACATGAGTCAGCCCATAGTAAGTATTTTCATTCTTTGTGACGTGAGGGTTTTCTTATTAGACTTCCATCCTGGTCCAGGGGAGTAGGTGGAATTCTCTAGAAGGCACTTGCACAGACTGTGAGGGTACTACAAAATGCCTCCCAAATGGCCTATACCCGTGGACGTGTGACCAGCAATGAGTGACAGAGCTTGCCATCTATTTTTTTTCCTTAGTGTCAGCTGTGAGAGGTAGAGGACAAGCCCGATTCCTTCCGACTTGGGAACAGTGGTCTAGTTGTGTGCCTGCATCTTGGATTTCAGATGGTACACAGTTCTTGACCTACCAGCAGCATCTCCGCCTGTGTCTGTCCCTGCTGGTCCATGGTGCACTGGATTCCATAGAAATCTGTTCAGCATGGATTTGCAACCCAGAGCTATGGACCTGCTGTCAAGGTGTAGCATGGAGAGAAGAGATGGGGAAAGAATATGCCCTTAATTATTCCAGTCATCACCCCAAGGTGAGAGAACTCCGCTTTCCTAACAGCACCTCTGTATATTAAACTATTCGACTTCTTCACCCCAGCACCTGAAAAAAAGGCCTTCAGTGGAGCAGACCACCATGTGAGCATTTCGGGGAGGCTGTAAGAAAGCCAGCCTGTTATCCAGGTGTGTCAGCAGACAGGTAATTTCAGACACGGGAATGTATTTTCCAAAACAAGTTAGACAGAGCTCAGCCTCTTTTGCACTTAAGCTTATGCTATTACGATGGAGCCCTGCTCTGGTTTTTGGTCACCACACTGCCCTGGATTCCTGGATTCATGGTCAGGAGATTGAGCTAATGTGCTATCCTGTCTATGTCAAAGTGTGTGTCCACACCAATGTCAGGCCAGGAGCAAGATAGGCGCGAGAGGTCTCAGACAAGGCAGGAGACTTCTACTATTGTGTCATCTCACAAGGAAAGAAGAGAGGATTATTTTTCCACTATATTTTATTTGTGGCAGTGCTCCAGTACCAATATACCATGATGTTTTTCACAGCAAAAATCAGAGAATGGTTGCAATTTGAAAGAGCATAGTAGTTGAGAAAGCGCAGTTTACATAAGTTCAAGCCCAAGATTCTGCCTCCTCTGTCTGTTGATGTTGTGCTTGTTTATTAGCATTCAGAGCCTAGGGGTGTTCCCTGCTGCTGCACAGCAGCCAGGCTTCCTGTGACCCCAGCTGCCACCAGATGCACGTGCCCTGAGACACCTTGGAATGGTGCTCCCAGGTTTGCACAAGTTATCTAAAATTAGGTAACTGTTGACTGAGGAAATCAAAATTTCTATCTTTTTCCTCATCATCTTCCTCTTCCTTCTCACTTTGTATAGCAGTTTTAGGTTCACAATAAAATTGAGAGGAAAATACAGAGATTCCTCACCTACCCTGATCTACATACATGCATAGTTCACTTCATTACCTACATGCCCCACCAGAGTGGAACGTGAGCTACACGTGATTAACCTACGTCGTAGTCACCGAAGTCCACAGCTCACCCCGGGGCTTGTGCTTGCGGCTGCCCATTCTTTGAATCTGGATAAATGTGTAATGGTAGACATCCGTTATCACAGCATCATCCAGCACAGTTCCACTGCCCTAGAAGTACTCTGCGCTCTGCCTGTTCATCCCTCTCCTGTCTCTGTGCCTGGAAAAATTGATTTTTTAATTGTTACTGTAGTTTTGCCTTTTCGAGAATGTCATTTAGTTAGAATGCTGTGTAATGTGGCTTTTTCAGATCGGTTTCCCTCAGTTAGCTAAAATGTAGTTACGGTTCCTCTTCTTTTTTCATGGCTTGTGGCTCGTTTCTGTTTCTGTTTATTTTTATTTTTATTTTTTAGCACTGAATAATACTCCATTGTTTGGATTCACCAAAACTAATTTCTGCTTTACCTCTAAAGATGTCTTGGTTGCTTCCAAGTTTTAGGCATTACGAATAAAATCTGCCATGAACATTCGTGTTCAGATTTTTTGTGTGGACATGTTTTTCACTCCCTTGGGTGAATCTGGTAAATCCATGATTCTGGATCACATGATGAAAATATGGTTAGTTTTGTAAGAAACTGCTAAACTATCTTCCAAAGTGTCTAAACAATTTTTTACTCCAGCCAACAGTGAATTAGTGATGTGCTGCTCTAAATTCTTGTCAGCACTTGATATTTGCAGTGGTAAATTTTGGCCAGTCTAGTTGGTTTTGTAACAATATCTCATTGTGTTTAGATTTTCATGCAGTACAATGAGTTAATGCCTATATTGCTGTAATGAATTTTTGCTTGGCCTTCAAGCTATCTGATGTGGACTATCTTTTTATATGTTTATTTACCACCTATACATCTTCTTGGGCAAAGTATTTTCAGACTTTTTTTTTTTTTTTGAGACAGGGTCTCTGTAGTCCAGGCTGGTCCTGAACACACTGGATAGCTCAGGCTGGCCCACTTATGGCTATCCTCCAGCCTCAGCCACCATGCCTGTCTTATGTGGTGCTGGGGAATTGAACTTATGCCTGATACTTGCTAGTTGGAAATATTTTTTTAGACTTATACTTCAGTATCTCATGTTGAGAGATACTAAAGAAAATAATATTGTTTTTAGATTGAAATTCTACTTGTTCATTGATGATAAATAGGAAAAGAATTGACTTTTGTATACTAACTATGTATTCTGCAGCATGTCCATATTAGAATATTAATCTCAGGGGTCTTTTAGTCAATTTTCTTGTGTTTTCAACATAAATAACCAGGTCATTATGGCTGTCTGAACTAAGACAGTCTTATTTCTTTTTTTCCTAATCTATTTTTTTTTCCTTTTACTGAGTCATTGCATTAACTTGAACTTCAAAAAAATGTTGAAAATGATTTGTGTCTTTCCTTGTGCATGATCTTAGTGGAAAAGGTTTAAGTTTTTCAGTTAAGTTTGGTATTAGCTGCAGGTTTTTGCACTTATTTATCCAGTTGAAGGCCTTACTCTTTATTCATTGTTTACCGAGAGTTTTTAAAATCAGTAGATGTTGAGTTTTGTCAGATTTGTTTGTTATAAATTTGATCACTTGATTTTTTAGCCTGTTGATATGATCTATTGCATGAATTGATTTTCAAATGTAGAACCAGCCTTGTATAGCTGAAATAAGTCCTACATGGTTGCTATGTATAATTCTTCCTATAGATTATTGAAAATCATTTTACTAAGATTTTATTGAGGTTTTTTTTTTTTTGTGGTACTGGAGAGCCAACCCAAGGTCTTCATATATAGTCTTCTATAGACTTCTATAGCCCATTTTTTTAGTTTTGACTTTTGAGACAGTACCTCGCTAAATTGCTAAGTCATTCAGGCTGGGCTCAAACTTGTAATCTTTCTGCCTTAGCCTCCCAAAGTGTGGGATCACAGGCCTGCACACAAGCCCAGCTGTGAGGACTCTGGCATGTATTATTGAAAGACATTGACCTATAGTTTAATTTTCTTATGAAATCTTTATGTGATTTTTGGCATTTTATTGATGCTGACTACAAAGAATGAATTAGAAAGTATTTTCTTCTGCTTCCATCTTCTGAAGGAGATTGTAGGAAACTGGTTTAATTTATATGATAAATGTTTGGTAGAATTCATCAATGAACCCATCGTGGCCTGATGCTCTTTGTTTTCAAAGATAATGAATTATTGATTCAATTCTTTTTTCCCCCATTTTATTGATATGTATACGTGCAAAATTTAAGGTTTACAATGAAGTTGAGCCTTTTATGCACATATGTATCTTGTCAAGGTGACAAGGGCTTTCTCACTCTCTTTCTGTCCCTCCCCCTGCCTTTCCCTCCCTCCAACCTCCCCGCCCTACCCACCTGTTTCACTTTGTTTTTCATTTTAAGTTCCATAGGAGTTGTGCTCTGGGTCTCTCATAGCAGAGAGACCTTATGCTTCTGACTCACTTCACTAAGCATGATATTCTCAAGTTTCTTTCATTTGCCTGTAAAAGCCTCTACATTGTTGGACTTTATTGATGCATAGTATTCCATTGTGTATAAATACCACAATTTGTGTATCCACTGGTCTGTTGATGGGTATTTTGGTGACTTCCATATGTTAGCTATTGTTAGTTGTGCTGCTATGAACATGGATATACAAATATCTCTGTTTTGTGTTGTTTTGGGCTCTTTTGGATATATTCCCAGGAGGGGTGTCGCTGGATCAAAGGGGATATTTATTTCTAGTCTTTTGAGAGCTCTCCATATTGCTTTTCAAAGGGGTTGTACGAATTTACATTCCCACCAGCAGTGCAGGAGGGTTCCTTTCTTCCAGCAGCCACGCCAGCACTGATTACTATTTGACTTGTTGATATAGGCTATTCTCACTGAGGTGAGATGGTACCTTAGCGTTGTTTTGATTTGCATTTCTCTTATGGCTAGAGATGTTGAACATCTTTTCAAGTATCTATTGGCCTTTTGCATTTCTTCGTGAGTGAACTGTCTCTTCATTTCATTTGCCCACTTTTCAATAGGATCCTTTATTTCGGTAGGCTTACTTTTCTTCAGCTCCCTGTATATTCTATTTATAAGCTTCTTATCTGAGATGTTGGTGGTAAATATTTTTTCCCAGTCTGTTGGATCTCTTTTTACAATGTTGATAGTTTCCTTTGCTGTGCAGAAGCTTTTTAATTTGACAAGATCCCATTTGTTGAGAATGGGGATAATTTCTTTTGCTCTTGGTCACTAAACCTTCTAGAAGACAAAGTAGGAAAATTTCTAAAAGACATAGGGGTAGGCAAAGACTTTCTTGATTCAATTCTTTAATAGGGCTATTAAGATTTTTTTTTCTTATTTGGGATTATCAGCTTGTATTATAATGAAGTGGCCTATTTATTCTATATTCTGAAATCTATAAGCATAAAATTGTTCACTGTGTTGCTTTTTTGTCCTTTTAATATCAGCTAGATCTTTAGTGATGACTGCTTTTCATTTATGATATTAGTAATTTGGGTTTTTTTCTCTGTCTCTCTTTCAGTACTGGGGATGCAATCCAGGACCTTCACACTCTGGTACATCCCCAGCTTGTTTTTTTTTTTTTTATTTTGATTTTGAGACAGAGTCTTGCTAAGTTACCTAAGCTGGGCTTGAACTTGCAATCCTCCTGCCTCAGCTCTCAGAGCTCTCTCTTGCTTAATTAGTCAATCTGAAGGCCTATCAATTTTGCTAATCTTTATAAAGAACCATCTTTTGATTTTCTTGCTATTGATTTTCTGTTTTCAACTTTGTGGACTTCTGCTTGAATTCTTATTATTTATTTTCACTGCTTGCTTTGGATTTAATTTGCTTCTTTTTTTTCTTTTTGCAGCTTCCTAAGGTAAAAACTTAGATTATTGATTTTTCCTTCTTTTCCTTCTAATACATATATTCAGCGCTATAATTTTTCCCCTAATGCTGCAATTGCTGTATCCCACAAAATTGCGAGAGTCTCCCTGTGACCAAATCTCTCTGGAGATTTTTGTTCTCAGAGTTGCGCACTCCATATGTTCACCTCTCTGTCTCTCCGGTCCTGTGTTCAACGGTTTGCCTTGTGTCCTCAGGTCCCTCCTGAAATCTGGAATTATTGACTTTTCAGTCTATCTCCCTTTTTACTTAATAAGATGCAGAATCAACTTCTAAGCTCTTTATTTGGGAATCAGAAATGTGACGTCTTCCATCTAGTTTCTGATTCTGTACCTAGTTTGAGGTTAAAAATAGCCTCTCAGGTTACATTATATTCCTAGAAATATGGGCCCAACCCTTGATAAACAATTGCTGTAGTTTGGATAGAGTTTGAAAGTGTCTCCTGAGGGTTCATGTGGTGAAGGATTGGCCCTCAGGGCTGTGATGTTGAGAGACAGTGGAGCCCTTTAAGTGGTGGAACCTGGGGCAAGGCGATTTGGTCACTGAGAGCCCAGATAGAACAGGAAAACAGAATAGGTGCATTTTCTCTGCCTCTATACCCCTTCTACCTCTCCTACCCTCCCTTCTTCCCTCCCACCTCTTCCATGTGCCATCATGTGTTCCTGCTCACACACATTTCCATCATGGTACCTTCTGCTGTGGAGCCTTTATCAAAGCCAAGACAAAGCTAGTGCCATCCTCCTGAGCTTATGATACTAGGGGGGTTAAAGAAATCTCTTTTCTTTATAAAGTGGTCAGGCTCAAATAGTTCAACAGAGTAATAGAAAACAGAGTAATACAGCAAGTGTCAGCTGTTGTTGCCATCAGTAGCATTTATCGACCCCGCAGTACTTGCAGAGACTGGTGCTTACTGTGGTAGGAAAGAAATAGAAAATACAATATTTGTTTTGAGAAAATGGAAGTCTACTTTATTTAAAAGTAAGTTTAACTCTTCGCCAAAAAGACTTGAAATCAAGTTTGAGTAGCCTATTTTACTGAGCAGAGCTTAGTACACTTGAGAGAAATTTACCAAATTCATTTTTATATCAAATGAAATATCGAGATAAACTAATGAGATAATATATAAAAAATGAAGATCAGAAAGTTAGGAAGTCAGTTTGCTAAGGGGAGTTGCTGTGTCTCAGAGTGTAATTTGGCCCTGAGCTTCCACAGAGATGGGCCAAATGGGAAACATGATACAGTCCCTGGTTTTTATTATCAAAAGTGTCACTATGTTACCAGTCCTTCAGGGAAGGCAGAGCTTCTCGTGTGGTATTTCATATAGGGAATATTGACTGAACTAATAGTAATAGTTCTGCAGAAAAGTATTGTGACTTTCATCAGGTGGTTTTAAAAATTGTCCAACAATAGACTATACTATGTAGAATTCCAGGGTCTAACTCTATTCAATGCTCAATCTTGGAACACCTAGAGAATTTATAATCTGTTGGTCTTAATTAGAATTAAATGTTTGCTTCTTAATTTTTTTTTTTTTTTTACTTAAAAATATACGATCCTCCAAGGAGGGATAAGATCAAAACTAAAGGCAGGTCTTGATTTAAATGTCCACAAGTATGGATGGCAGGGCTGCCTGGCTAATTTGATGAGCATCCTTCTCTACTTTCGTGCATTAATTAATTAACATGTTTTGAGTTTCTGTTTTCATGGTCAGCTCTTAATTAAGGAGTGTTAAAGTGTGATCTGTACTGCTGGTGATCTAGGAAAGGCAGAATACAAAATAATGCCCATGGTAGCTCTGTGTGGAGCCTGTCGGTCTTCAGTAAGAGTTTCTTTTAGTTGCTTGGCTCCCTTCATCAGGCAACAGTCTTACTCATAGTAACCAGGAATGTCTTAATGTAATACAACATGGAAGGCTTTGTAAGGGTGATTGAAAATATCTCAACAGTTTGTTATATATAGGAAATTTATATTTTGCTATGAAAACAATTTTATGAATGCAGAAATATGTAAAAACAAATTCTGATTACTGAATGAATGGGAGCAAAGGAAAAGCGAAAGCAGGCACAGTAGGTTTCCACCTCTTATTGAGAAACTAGGGTTGTCAAGGCTGGAGGAACCGTTCAGTGGTTACAGTGCTTACCTTGTAAGTGCAAGGCCCTGAGTTTGCTTCCCCAGCAGCACATAAGCTGGGAATGGAGGGGCACATCTTTAATCCCAGATCTCTGGAGGCTGAGGCAGGAGGATTGCCATGAGTTTGAGGACAGCCTGGGCTACATTGTGAGTTCAGAACCAGCCTGGACTATATAGCAAGACCCTATCTCAAAGGAAAAAAAAAAAAAAAAAAAAAAAAAAAAAAAGCTAGAGGTTGCCCTTTTACAGTATGACTTCTCCAGTCTCGCCTGGACCTCTTCCTTCCGTGGGTGGTACACACACGTTTTGCTCATGTTCTTCAGTATGTCCCACTCTATTCTCAGCTGGAACAATGCTTGTGTCAGAGTCTTTTTATAGTCCACAAGTGCTATTTGGGTGTGTACCTGAGGATTCTCAAGATTCGCTTTGAGTGCAATTACTATTAGCTTGGGGTTTATAACTCACAGACCCTCTAAGTGCACTCTGTAAAACTCCAGGCGCTAATAAATTCCCCCAGAATGCTTTCTGTTCTTTATTTGGCCTGTAGCTTTCCCTAATTCTGAGAATCTTTTTCCACGTGTGATTATTCTGCCGGCCATTGTACTGAGAAAGGCACTTTAATATTCAATGATATATACTCTTCCAATTGAATCTTTTGGGGGGAAAAAGTACAATTTGGGTTATTATTTGGATTGTTAAAGAAGTTAGCATGCAAAGCATTGTTTCCAAGATCTGGGCTAACGTGGATCTTCCTCTGTCAGAAGCACAGATACCATAACAACATCCTCTCCCCTCCCTGCAGTAGCTCAGGAAGGTGTTTTCCAGACTCTCAGATGAATGTCCTTACCAGCCAGTTCACGCCAAAATCCTTCATAGACCAGGCACATACCTACAAAACAAGAACTGCTAATTTTATTTTTCTAGACAATAGTTTTTGCCTAAATGGAAGCACAGCTCGTGAGTCAATTATTAGAAAGTAGTTTTGGGTTTTTTTTTTTTTTTTTGGCCAGGCAGCCTGAAAAATATAAAGAAAATTCTCATTTTGTTCAGGAATACAAATATAAAACATATTGTGGAAGGCAGATATGATTACATGATTTTTTAATTTTTGTCCACAGAAAAAAAGATGGACAAGTGATTGAGACAGGCAGGGTTTCTGGATTCTCTGCAATTCTTTAGCACAAAGATTAGATGATCAGTAAGCAGACGGTAAGTGAATGAATACACAAGGGAGTGAACTGTAGAGTCCTGTAAAATTAGGGCTTCTTGTTTATTATTGCCGTGCATCTCCAAAAGCAGTTTCACAGATCTCTGGTTCTCCTGGGTGCACTGTGACTGCTGGCTGTAAGGCAGGTTTTAGACAGCTATGTTTTCCCCTCTAAACAAATGAAGTCCAGATATAGTGAGGAATAGGGGTTTTGTGTAAAAGCTGGTAGGAGATTGTTTTCCATAGGAAACACTTCATATTGCTTGAAAACTAAGGCTTAAGACAAGACGGGGAGAGGTTTTGTGGACAGCTTTATTGAATAACAACTTTGCTGTTATCTTGTAAAGATTTCATTTATGATGATCTTTTAGCTTTTTGTTGTTTTCTTTTTACTTTACTTTGTACCCGACACACAGACTTTCAGACTTAAAAGTGAAAAGCAGTGTCAGAGGCGCTGGTATAACACCTTTTACGTGTCATCTGCAGTAAGGTGCATTTCTTGGCAGCTTCTGAACATCCGTAGGGAAAACGCACAGTATCTGCAGAAGCATGGCAACTACGGGGGAAACAGGACTCGTATCACGACATAATGTGGCACCCCGAGCAGTTGGTACCCTCCAAACTGTGCTCCGAAATAAAGATGTTCCCTTTCTTAGAGTGGCTGTGGTTGATACTTCTGTTAGAATAGCGGTAAGTAGGCAGCTCACGAGTTTGCTCGCAGCTCTCAGCATGAGCACGCAGACCTCGTCCTTCCTGCGCCACCGCAGGGTAGAAGGAAATGCCTATTGCCCTTGACGGCTATGTTCCCTTCCATAAGCGCCACTGTGGATCAGTGGGGCTTCTGTGATCGCTCACCCTTCAGGAGTTTCTAGAACTGCATCAGTCCTGGCTAAGTTTAGAAGTCCTATGTCACCTTTGTGACTTGTCAGATGTGATGGTTTGGATCCGGAATGTCCCCTGAAGGCCTCCTGTAGTGGGATACCTGTGGAACTCGGTGCAGCTGGGAGGTGGGTATGACTGGAAGGGGCGGATGCTTCAGACGCCTGGGGCTTGACTTGGAGGGATTACGGCAACTTGCTGAGATTAGGGGCACCTGGGCAGGGCTTTCAGGTTTGTGTTATTGACTTTGTGGGCCAGGAAGTGACAGGGGCACACAGCCTGGATGTGGGGCCCCAACTGGCAGCTTGAACTAAATAAAACAAGGAAGAAGAAACGATGGTACGGCTTTTTCAGAGAAAGCTCTCTCCTTTGCTGTACCCTTCAGACATTAACTTGCTCCTACTACGCACAGCTTTCTGTCTGCCATGTCGTGAAGAGCTGTTCTCTGGCTAATCCTCTGCCTTGTGTTTCTATCATTGCCAGCCACCCATTAATTGACTGTGTGAGGCCTTCTGAAACTGAACTAAAATAAATCTTTCCTCCCATAAGTTGTGGATACAAGGTATTCTGTCTCAGCAACAATTAACTAACTACAAAAGGTCTGTAGCTTCAGGTTAGTTATGTAAGCTCTCTGAGCTTCCCTCTTCTACTGCATAAAACGTTATTTTTAAAAGTGTTATAAATAAAGTGTTATTTTTCCCATTTATTTATTGTGAGTGTTGAATTAAATGTGATAAAGCAAACAGAAACACATGGTTGTATTCCATGTTGTTGGCTGAGTATTGATTAGAGTAATAAGGTTAGGAAATGGGTTGTGTGGAAAAACAGATGTTTATAGAGTATGCTCTCTTGGCTGATGTCTGCCCCTTGAAGGTGAGACTCTAGATGCCCTAAAAGGGCTGTTTTGAAGAGTATAGATCTTGCAAAGCCCTGGTATGTATAAATAAGTAAGATCTAGTGACAGCCATCTTGGATTCAACAAAAACTATAAAATCACTGATTCTTGTTTTAGAAAGCTGATGTACAGTGTCACCGAAGCCTTACAAAGCTTCAGGTATTTGAATTTTTTTTTCTGTTGGTACTTTGAACTGTGGGCTTGTACATGCTATGCATGGGATCTACCCCTGAAATACTCCCCTCCCCTTGAACATGTTTATTGTAAAGAACAAGTTAGTCTAACATACCAAGGAAAATATGAGAACCTGTCATGGTTATGAGATAGGTATGAAATCTCAGAAGGTGAACAGGCTGTAGTCACTCAAGGCCTGGCTTTTGCCTATTAAATTATGATCATCAGAGAGGAATACCTAAAGCCAAAACAGAGGATGGTGAAATCTGATGAGTATATGTATCACTTCAAACAGCTGTTGAACACACAGGGATTCCTTAGAGCCCAGTTTTGTGGAAGAGGCCCAAAGGGCACTATACTAGAGCAAGGTGCAGCCCCGAATTGCGATTTCTCTCCAGTTCATTTAGGAAGAAAACTATAGATGGCAAGAACATTTCATCCTCAGGCAACAAATCCACTAAGAGACAACGGAAACTGGCCTCTTGACAGTCTCCTAGTGACCCTAAATGAGCTGTGCAAGTGAAACAAGGCGACTGTTCAGGGTGAGGTGCGGAGCATGCTCCATGCAAATAATCCAGAGGTCTGGCGATCCGGAAGGGGAACTTGGAGTGGCCCAGCTGTTGCCTGCTACCTTGGGGCAAGAACAGTACAGTTTGATGAGTATGTTCCCATCTCAGCTCCCATCATCCCTGCCTCCATGCTATCGAGACTTTTGCCATAAGACTTTGCCTCAGTGCGCACCCCTGATGTTCCCTTAGCCTTTAACTCCCCTTGCTCCATGTTCCACGGGTGTGTGATAGCCTTCGCGTGTTAGAAGTATGGTTCTTGAGGTGAGGGAAACCTAAATTCCAACTTTAATTTTTTGTCACTGAGAAACTCTATGGCTTTAAACAAATTGCTCTGTCCCTTTGATATTTAATTTTATCATCTGTAAAGTATAGATAACTAGGCCTTTGTACCAGGGTTGAAATAATTAGATCACATATATTAAAATGATTGTTTCAGTGCCTGGAGCATTGTAGATTGTGGTGACTTTTGTTACTTAGCCTCCCCAGGGCTACTGTTTCCTTTCTATCAGTATCTTTGCCTGCCACACAGATTACTGTATCCGGGAAAAGTTTTTGTCTTAGATTCTGAGCAAAATAGACTAATTGAGAACGTTCAGTGCCCATACTTTGGGAGCTACAATGGTTTTTATACCTTAAAGATACTGTAGCATCTTCCTAACCTGCTGAGACAGGGACTGTGGAGATTCTTACAAACTTGCTGATAAGGCAGTATGTCCAAAATTTTCATTTTACTGTGTTTTCATGTGTACAATTTTATGGCTTTAACTGAGCTAAAAAAAAACATCAATAACTAGAATTTTAGGCCAAAATGGGGCTAATTATTCTGTTCTCTGGACTTATTTCTTTAGTATTGTGTTTTTCCCAAACATAAATGAGTTAACAGGTTGTTTCCCACTCATTTAAAGGTTTTCAAGTGAAAATATATTTACTTTTCAGCCACATATTGAAAAGAGTCAGCTGCCAACCTTTCAATGCTGACATTTATTTTTGCAACAGCAAACAGTTCTTTTTGTCTAATTGTACTTGGATACTGGTTGAAAGTCTCCAGAATCTCTGTCATTGCTGTCAGTGAGGAAAGTGTGTGTGTGTGTATGTGTGTGTGTGTGTGTGTGTGTGTGTGTGTGTGTGTGTGTTTGTGTGTGTTGCATTAAGACAGTTAAGCTGCTGACCCCACTGGCACTCCTTCACTGCCTATTTCTCTCTTGTTGTAAAAGCATCAAGCAGATGATGGAGGAGGCAACTCCCAGATGACCATCACGAACACTTTGTCCTCTGGTGCTCATCTCAGAGGTTCCAAACAGGAACCATTTTCTTTGACTCACAGCCAATTTTCAAAGTATTCAACAAATCTTACTTTTAAAACTTTGTAAGCTCAAAGAATGTTATGTCTTAGAAAGGAATCCTATGCAGCTTTTTAAAAAACATGTCTATCAGTCCAAAGTCCTGCCAGAAAAGAAGTTACCCTAACTAATTTAATAGGGAGAATTCAATAAGGGTTGTTAACTTTGTAGTAAGAAGCTACAAAGAATCTATGGCCAGAAGGTATGTGCCTCCCCTGCAACAGTTCATAAGTAAGTTGGAACTCACTCACAGGACAGTGCCGACAGGAACATTTGGAGAACTGATTGTTAGGGCCCTGTCCTTGTGAAAGTGCTGGTTTCCTTACAAAAGGCCTGGGTTGCTAGGTAGCTCCTTTTGCCTTCTCCCATGTATAAACATCGAGTATCTATGAGGAATAGTCCCTCCAGGGGGACTACACCTGCTATTGACTTTCCAGCCTTCAGAAATGTGAGCAATAAATATCTGTCTTTATATATTACCCAATCTAAGGCATTTGGTTATTGCAACACAAATGTATAAGACACAGGAGAATTGTGGAGGACAGTGGCAGGACCAGCTACCCCCTGCAGGCTGGAAGAATGAAAGGAAGAGTGGGGCATGTTAAGACATAGAGGCCTGGAGAAAGGTCCTCATGGGTCAGTGACCAAGACCTCTGAAGAGAAGGTTCTGCTTAGCATCTCTGAACTTGGAGGAGGGACCGTATGTGGTAGCACAAAGATTTAAGGAGACAGAGCACCGACCAGATCCTACTAATGTCTCTGAGGCGGAGCAGTGAGGCTGGGTTTTCAAGTGTTGAAAGGATCTGCAAACTGGATGTGGTTGCTACTGCTGAGGGAATAGGGTTGCCAGTACGAGCTTCACAGGGCATTGTAGGGTAACTCTTCTCTTCCTCTTCAGCTCTCCAGTCTGTCCCCAGTGTCTCCCTAATATGGAGCAACTGGAAAGCTGGACTTGGCTCAGTAGAGTCTTGGGCCCAGTGTCACAAAGCAGAATTCTCAAGCGTGGGTTTGGAGCTGAAGTGTCAGCTTGGAAATTGGCCCAACTCCCTGCCTGCCTCCCAGAGGCATTCTTGGGACAGACTGTGGGCTTTGCTTTACCGAGGAGCTCAGGCACTCCTTCACTATTCTTGGTGGAAAGGAGCTTGGACATTCAGTTTTTCTGGAACAAACCTTTCTAATCACTCATGTTCATACTTCCAAAAGAAATATTTTGTTATTTTATTGTCTCTTTATTCAAGGTTAAATATAACAGACAAAATTTAAGTTAAATATAAAAAAGCAACAAATCAATAATTTATAATTATCTTAGGGATAAACTTTGATGAGGAAATTTTTATATTTTATTTGAATTGTGTGTAGGTAAGGTATACAGCATGATGTTTTGGTGTATTTATTTCAATATGCATAGTGAATTGATTACTGCAGTCCTAATATACCTATCACCTCATGTAGTTAGTTACCTGTGTGATAACTGTACCGAAAATCTACTTCAGCGTATAATGCAATATTATTTTCTGTAGCTGTATCCTAGATAGTGAGACATTTTCATCTTCTCTGTGTGTGTGTGTGTGTGTGTGTGTGGCACTGGGGATTGAGCCCAGGCCCTACACGCTGAGCTATAACCCCAGCATTTTTTTTTTTTTTCATTTTGATTTGGAGACAAGGTCTTGCTAAGTTGCCCAGGCTGGGTTTGCGCTTGTGGTCCTCCAGCCTCAGCCTCCTGGAGTGCTGGGGCTAAAAGCCTGTATCACGAGGCCTGCTACAGTTTTCTTCTTATGGGCTGTAACTCTGAACCCTTTAATGTGCATCTTCCTGTTTCCTGACTGTACGCCTTCCCTCCTGGCCCCTGTCGCTATTTTCCTGCTCTCTGCTTCTATGTTTCCAGTTTGGTTATTTGTTTGTTTCCCTGTTTGTTTTTTAGATTCTAAACACAACTGAGATCATACAGAGAGAGAGAAAGGAGAGAGAGAGGGAGGAAGGAGTCTATGTGGGTGTTCAGCTTCTTATACTTACCATTGTTCCTCTAGTTTTATCCATGTTTTGACAAATGATAGGCTTTCTCCCTTTAAGGCTGAATAACATCTGTGTACCTGTTCTTCTGTTGATAAACACTTGGGCTATTCCCTATTGCCACACTATTTTGTTTTGTTTTGTTTTGCTTTTTACTTCCCAATAGAGGCAGGAAGATATTTGTGGCTGTGTGTATACACATATGCAAAAACAATTCTCAAAAGAGTATTTTCTTTCTTATACCAGGTAGACACATACCCTGTAGTTTTATAAACATACAACTCAAACCATCTAATTTCCTGAAACAGGAAAAAATATTATGCCTCTGTGATTTTCTACTTAAATAGAACTGTTTAATGCAAAAGAAAGCATAAATTATGCATAAAAACCTACTTATTAATCACCATGTTTTCAAATGATCCCTAATTAGATCAAAATTTTAAAAGTGAATATAAGCATATTAGAAACTTTTTGCATGTATCTTTCATTTGTGTTTATCAATCATAAGGCTAAGTTTGCAGGTCCTCCTGGGCTTAGAGAAACACACCATTTTACTCGCATTTAACCTGTTTCTTAAGTGCAAGTAACTTTCCTAGGTACTATCATAGAAAGTACACTTACTGGCTGCTACTAGACATGGAAAATACACTTAAGACAAGCTCTTAAGAGGTTCTGTTCTAAGTACTGTTCTTATCCTTGATTATATTTTGAAAAGGAAAGCATGCCTAACTGTGGTTCCCACCCTGAGTACTCGTCTGTATTTTAGATTGTGCATGTGCATGCGTGCGTGCGTGCATGCATGTGTGTGTGTGCATGTGTACTGACAATATTGCCATATCTCTCTATCGGGGCAGAAACTGAGATAAAGAAGTGTTAGGCATGCCTACGCCAAACACCGTCTGGCTTGGACCAAAGAGGTAAAAAGAGTACCTGTCACCTTCATCTTATGAGTCTTTAGTGTTAGCATTTATGTTCTCGATCTGCAAGAACTGATGTCAAAGAAACCTTTCCACAGAAAGAACCCAACACAAAACTGTTGGTCCTTGGGCGTACACAAACGTTTCCAGCCTTGCTGTAGCACTTCGGAAGGCCTCCGTCAGAATGCGGGGAAGTTGGAAAGTAGCTTTCAAATGCCCAATTCCCAGGGGAGGCTGAGGCGCTTGAGACCGGAGGTGCCCTCCAACTATTAAATGCTGAGCCTCAAGCACCAGTTCTCTTTGTTCATCTCATCCCGTGTCCAAACGGGTAGGGTGAGGCCTCTGGCCCATGAGCTGCAGGCTGTGGGACCCCCAGGACTGGAGCGAGGGTGAGCAAGCACTGCCCCAGCCCTAGGGCGTTGGCAGCATGCCACGAGGACTCTGTGACGGGGTCGCTGAATTTTGCAGCTGAAGTAAATAAGATGCGCTGTGCTTCCACAGTGTGGATTCCTTCAAGAATGAAAATAATAATAATAGTACGTGCATCTTTGGATTTGGAAAGAGGAGCTGTGTGACCCTGGGCTGACTATGAAGCTGTGACGACAGACCGCCCCAGCGCACTGTCCTTGTCGCGGTGGCGCATCCTCAGGCGGCACTCCTGGCTGTGGGCGCTGGTGCTCCCGCCCTTGCCCTGATGAGTCGTGCTGGAGGTGGAAGCCCGTCTCCCGCTCTTCCAGTTCTCCACGTGCCACGCAAAGTCTTTGCTGACCTTGATCTCTTCCCCACTAGATAAAATAGAAAGACAGAACCACAGAAAGGAAGAAAACCCAGAAGCTTATGAAGCTTATGAAATCCGCTTCATAAGCTGAAGGCGATGGGAAGGAGGAAAAAGACGGAAGTAGAAAGGAAGAACGCGGGAAAGGAACTAGGAAGGAGAGAGACATCGGTTAGAGCCGTGTCACGTCACTGGAGTTCTCTTATCTATCTGCATGATGGTAATTGCACTGGTTGGGTGACCAGGGTGACATTGGGACATTTTGCTACCTGCATACATTCTGATCCTATCCACGCCTTGCACCTGCGCCTGTCCCTCCTTCCTCCTGGTGATCTTCTTCTCCCATAGTCTCCCTCTGCTTTCACGGCTGTTTTAATTCACATATAAGAGAAAACAGTTGTTCGAAGCCTGACGTATTTCACTTAACATGACAGTCTCTACTTCCATTCGTTTTCCTGAAGATGGTGTGAATTCGTTCTTCTTGGGGGGTGAAGAGTACTTCGTCGTGTATACACCACATTTTCTACAGGCATTCTGTGGCAGGGCTGTGATAAACAGTGCCCCAATGAACATGGGTATGCAAGATCTGTGGGGAAACAGCTTACAGTCTCTTGTTAGGAGATCTGAGTCAGAGGTGCCTTGCCAGGGGGCTGCTAAACTATGTCCATAATAAAGACCTCACACAGAGCACCTGGAAGATTCACTGAAGTGCTTCCCCTGACATCAGCCCTTGGGTTTTCCCTGCATACATAAGGCTGAGAGAATAAAACAAAAACAAAAACAAAAACAAAAAAAACTTGTTCCATCCCACATGGAATGGTTCCACAAATCTGCCTGAGTATTATTATTTAATTGCACTTGCAAATCTCCTGACTAACCAAGCAGTTGATGCCATGCTGGCCATGGCAGGAAACCCTATGTGTATGGTGACTTTGATTCTGTCAGGCATGTACCAAGGAGTGGTCTATCTGGTTCATATAGCACTTCTTAGTTCTTTGAGAAACCTCTGTATTGGAGTTCTTGTCCTGTGTTTCAAACCACACACGTACGCAAATATATCCCATCCACTATTTTAATTTTCAAATGTAACACACAATGTTGAAGAGGCAGGTAACAGGTGCAACAGTGTGGAGTGGAGTTTGGCAGAGCCTGTTCAAATTTTTTAAATGAAAATTCTCCTTAGCCTAGTAATTTTGGAATTTATGCTATAGAAATATTTATATAAATCCACAGGTTTATACAAATGTGTGTCAAAAGCATCTACTGTGGGCTATTTTTGAAGCAGAGTCTCACATTGATGCCCCAGCTTACCCCGGTCCTGGGCCCCTGGACTTCAGCTGTTCTCCTGCCTCAACCTCCCAAGCAGCTGGGCTACAGGAGATTGCCACTGCACCTGGCTTATGAAATTGTTTTCATGACAAAAATCTATAAATTGTCTAACGATGACGGTAAAAATTGTTTTGAAAAATCAATATATATCTTTGCAAAGGAACATTATTCTGGCATTTAAAAAGAAGTGAGGAACGTACGTGTGTGCATCTCGGAGGACTCTAGATTTTTCTGCTGATGGAGGAAAGGTGCAGGACAATAGACTTGGCAGTGAGCCCGTCTGTTATTTTTAGTGCATGCACATATATTTATGTGTGCAGTTATAAAACAATAATTTTGTTTTATTTATGTCCTACAAAATATTCTACAGCCATTAAAAACATTATCTTGGCTGAACTGTGAATAACTTAGGACATTTTTGCCATGTAATATAACTTCAAAAATAAAAGTAGGACATTTTTCTCTTTTTAATTTTTTCCCACTTTTCTTGAACATTTTCCAATGTTATTGTCCTAAAATATAATTACTTTCTCTGTACTGTAATATCCTTCTAGATCTTTTTTTTTTTATTTCTATAGCTCATATATAATGTTGACATAAACTTTTTTTTAATCTAATGCTATTTTCAAATTTTAGGTACTTTCCTAAGATAAATGACTTATAATTACTGGCTCATAGGACATAATCCTTGATACTTATTGTTAAATTGGTGTCCATAATCCACAACGATTTATAATATAATACTTTAATTTTTGCCAAGGAGTTTAGTTAATAAAAGTCATTTTTTATTCAGCCAACTTTTAAATTTGAAATAAAACAGTTATTAATGCTTCCTGTTACTAATGGCTGGCTACCTCAAAGGTACTGGGTACACCGTTACAGAGAATTTGTCATTCTTACCTTACTCCTCAAAGTGCGGTCGTAGGCTAATGCAGAGAAATAGGCATGGCACCACAGTGTGATACAGGCTTATACAGAATTGTTCCCAGAGGACCACGGGTCCTAAGCATGCTTGTCATATAATTGTGATAATAAGCAAAGAGGAGGAGGATTCGGAGAAAAACCTCTTCCTCTCCAGCTTTCCAACTACAGAGTGGAGTAGAGTTGCTGGAAGGTCTGAGGATGAAACACTTTCTCTTCTTACTCCTGTAAGAATTCAGGTGTGATATGAGAAAACCAAACCATAAAAATTGAGAGACACGGAAGAAAATGAGAAGATGGACTTTGGAGAGAGAGGGAGAGCGAGTGAAAGGGGGTGAGAGGGTGGGAAGGAGAAAGGTAGATGATATATTAAAAAAAGAACCAAATGGGGGTGATAGTGAGAGTTGGGGGGAGTGGTGGGAGGGCCAAAGGAAGGAGGGGAAGGGACTGTAATTTTGATGCAATAAATATGGGTACAAAATGCTCAAGTTCATATGTAAACTATATCTGTATCATATATATATATATATATATATATATATATATATATATATATATATATATATATATATATATAATGGGGGAAAAAGAATTTAGGTATGAACTGCACCTGATAGCAACAAAGCAGAAGAAAGAAACTCACCCAAGTTTGTCAGAATCAGAGTCTGACAGTATTTACATATTTCTTTCATAGATTCAAAAGTCAGCCTTTTTCATGTATATGTCCTTTCACCTTAAATCTAAAATCAAATCTGGCTAACACCTTGTTGTTCTGTGGATTCTCAGAATAGAAAAATGGTTATCTACACTGAAAACATTTTCTCTAACATTCCAAAAAACATCATCTCCAGCCTCTACATTGCTCCATATTTCTTCAGTCAAGTAATTCTTAACTAGGTTGAACTATATTAGCTAAATTAAATTACTGATATTTTGATTTTTTAACCTATAAAAACATCAGTTTTATATAGTTCAGTATTAAACCTGGGATGTAATTCTATTTCTTCCTGAAACTATCTTTTGTGGTTTGAATCTAGAGTGTCTCCCAAAAACCACACATATAGGCTTGTGGTGGGGTACCTATGGAACCATGGGAATTGGGAGGTGAGGCCTGGGTGGAAGGGGCAGATGCTTGGGGCTTGACTGAAGAGATTATGTCAATCTGTTGAGATTATGAAGTGCCCAGGGCAGGGCTTTCAGGTGTACATGACTGACTTTTGGAAGGATTCACCAGGAAGTAGTTTCTTAGAAGAACATCCAGTCTTGGGAGTGGGTGGCCCAACCAGAAGCTTGAACTGAATTTACAAAAAGAAGAAGAAACACTACTTCAGCCTTTTCTGGAAAAAGCTCTGGCTTTCACCTTAGTCTCCAGACTTGCTCCTCCCCAATTTGGCTTTCTGTTTGCCATGTCATGAAGAACTTTTCTCTGACTAGACCTCTGCCATGTGCTTCCACTCCTTGCCGGCCACCCATGAATGGACTGTGTGAGACCTGAAATCGTGAGCTAAAATAAATCTTTCTTCCCTTAGGTTGTGGATGTTAGGTATTCTGTCCCAGCAACAAGTAACTAGGGCACTGCCCGTATGTTAGATCTAATCAAAACTTAGTTTCACACCACAAGATTTATACAATATCTTCCCCAGATACAAAGAAGAAAAAGCTGTTAGCACAGGCGTATGCTTGTTTGATGCTTCCTAGTCAGATTATAAGTGAAACAAAATTAGAATATAGTGCTTCCCAAAGCAAATGGAGAAAGTGTTCCTGCTTGCTTAATCAAAAAGAGTTCTGGCCAATGGAGAATTAGGACATGGGAGCAACGGCAGGCATCAGACCCTGCAACCCTCAAGGTACTGTTTATACTCTCTGCGCAGGTAAGGCAGGTGATCTCCTCTTACTTAAAACTACAGTCTGAGTTATCCTGACAGTGGGTTATGAATCAAATGTTGTCAATTTTTAAATTGATTTTTATGTTTTTATGCTTAATTAGCATATAAGTTGTATATGTTTATGGGGTACATAGAGGGTGACACTTCAAAACTTGTGTGTAATGTGTAGTGGTCAAATTAAGGTAACTGGCTGTCCTAGCTACTTTCTTGTTGGGACACAGTACCTGATACAGTGTAAAGGAGGAAAGGTTTATTTTTAGCTCAATTTCAGAAAATGTGTGTGTTTGGTAAGAGTGGTAGGGCTTGGCAGAGGACCTAACTGGAGAAAAGCTTTATTCTTTGGTGGCCAAGAAATAAAGTGAGGGCAGCGAGGGGGACAGAACTAGAGAGAGAGATGTACCCTTCCAGGTCATGCCTCAGGGTTTGCCCCTAATGACCAGGCTGCACTTCTTAACGGCACATTAAATCATTAATGGATTGATCCACTGATACAATTAGCCACCACAACCTTCTAAATACAAAAGGCTTTAGGGGCCATGGCTGTTATTAGAGCCAATGTGCCTATCAGAAGTGGGGGAGAGTGAAAGAGAGAGAGACAGATGCAGGGGAAGGAGCTTCCGCCTGAAGCTAATGGTGGCGCATCTGCTGTTGCCTTTGTACAAACTCACAGTGTATAAAGAGGCAAACTAAGTACTGCAGCAGAGAGCTCTGGTAGGGGACGAGGGCCCTGACCTGTGAGAAGCTGGCCTGAGCCCGTGAGAGCGCCACGTTGCCCTTCGAAGCTAGTTTATTGCGTGGACTGCCTTCTAGAATCGTACTGCTCAAGTGGAATCTGCTCAAGCCGGTGTGTTCTCAAACTCTAACGTGTATGTGTGTCGCTTGGATCTTGTGCAAATCCAGGTTCTGTTCCGGCACGTGTGTTCGGGCCCTAATGCCCATCTGCATTGCTAACCAGCTCACAGAAGACGCTGTGAGGTTAATGGCTGGGGGTTGAACTTCCCTAGGATGCCTTGGTTCCTCTTTTCTAAACCACTGACAAGACCTTGAAGACAAGACGGTTCTGCTCTCCTGTCTCAGCCTTGCTTTTCCCTCATTCGCCTCTTTCCCTGTGTAAAATGCAGTTAGCAAACCCATACTGGTGCCTTTTCCTGCTGCAGCCCGAGCCCAGGTAGCCCTGCCCACCACCACCACCACCATCCCTCCCCTGTGGTTTGGAGCTTTGCCTCCCACCCACCGCCGAGGCTCACAGTGGACCCAGGGCCGAGTCTTCCTGTCTGCCACCGTAGCCTGCCGCCATTGCTAGCTGCGGGTCTGGGCCTGTGTTCCCCCACCCACGCCCTCACTTGCTGTGGACAGAAGCCCAGGTCGTACCGTCCTCTGCCAGCGCTTGCCACGGATGGAGTCGCCCGCCTGCCACCATCTCTGCTGCGGAGGTTATGACGTTGCGTTCTGTTTTATGATTTATCATTTTAAGTTTAGCTCTCCTTTTCCTGCAAATAATCAAGTTTTCTTTCCTTTTTTATCATTTTTCTTTTTTAATTTCTTCTTGTCTTTTTCTTTTTTTCAAATTTCACTTTTCATTTTTCTCTTTTTTCTTTTTAATTTTTTTGGTTTTTCTTTTTTCTCTTTATTTTTTTGCTTATCTTTTTCCTTCTTTTTCTTAGTTTTAATCTTTTTCTTTCTTCCCTTTTCTTTTTTTCCCCTGATGTCCCTCAACCTTTTATGGCAAACGTTTTCTGTGTTCTACCTTGTTTTCTTTTTTCTTCTCTCTCTTTTATTTTCCCTTTCTTCTCCTTTCCTTCCAACTCCATCTCTCTCTGTATCAGATACTTGCCAAATCCCTCCCTGTCCTCATTAACTCTCTGAACCCCATATCCTAAAGCATTCTGCAGATCTGGAAGCTGCACCCGCCCTACTTCACTGTCAGCTGTCCTCCACTCTTCTGAATCTTGCTTGCAGTACTCGTTCCCATTAATTTCAGTCTGGCATAGGGGTACTTACAGCTTGTCCACTACCTTATAAGTGCTTTTCTGCTTTCTAGTAGATACTTATAGCTAACCTCTAATTATAGTCTGCTTACCCCCTACTCCAGTTCCCCCTATAAGTAGAACAGTTAACTGTCAATAATTCAGAATCATATAGACACCATGCCCAGACTCCTGCCTGCACCTCAGAGTTAACACAGCTGGGTCTGACCTCCATCCATTGTTGCTGTGCACTGGAGGCATACAGGTAGCTCAGCCTAGACCCTCAGAGCACAAGACTGGGCCTACCCTACACCTGTCACTGCTGCACAACAGGGGCACCCAGGTAGCCATGTCCAGACCCTCGCCTATACCTTGGAGCCAGCATAATGGGGCCTACTCGGCACCCATCTCTGTTGCCTGCCAGAGGCATCAAAGTAGCTGTGCCCAGACCCCTGACTGTACCGCAGAGCCCATATGGGTGGACCTAAGTGCCACCTATTACTGGAGGCACCTAGAAGCATCCACTCCCTACACGACCTGCTAAAACTCAAGAGAGTGCCAGGACTGGCAGCTTCAGCAGTAGAAAAACCTCTCTAAAATAGACCTAGTAGCAACTATCATGTGGGAAAGAATGAATTAGTTTTCCTGTAACAAGGAACCCCACCTCTGTGACTCAGACAGCATAATACGCAGCCATAGAACTGCACTCTTCACTGTCAAAAAATACAGATTGCTCAAAGAGTAACCACAGAAAGTCAAAGGAACACTCAGTAGCAAGGTGAGAGAACATGGGGACAGGATGCTGCAGAAACTCCGAGCCCACAAAGGAAGACTCAGAAAGAACCAGAGGAAGATTCAAAATTCCTCAACTCCAAAACAAAAATAATCATCTGCTGGAAGAATTCAAGACAGACTCAGGCAACAATGTACAAAAAAAAAAAAAAAAAAAAAAAAAAAAAAAAAAAAAAAAAAAAAAAAAAAAAAAAAAAAAAAAAAAAAAAAAAAAAAAAAAAAAAAAAAAAAAAAAAAAAAAAAAAAAAAAAAAAAAAAAAAAAAAAAAAAAAAAAAAAAAAAAAAAAAAAAAATTAAAGAATTCAAAAAAGATTTAACCTAAGAACTTAAGGAAGAAATAAATGCAAAACTAGCAGAACTACAGAAGTCAATACAGAAAATGAATGGCAAGTTCACTAAAGGATTCCAAAAATATAAAAAGATAAAAGCATCAGGCACTGAAAATCTCCTTGGAAAGTCTAAGAAACAGAATGACACAAAATGAGGAAAAAATTTCAAATTTAGAGGACAAGAATATAATAATGACCCAGACTATTAACAACTATGAAATAATTCACTGTCAACAAAGAAATGGAATGGCTACAGATTATAGAAGACTCAAAGAAATTTAATCTCAGAGTAGCAGGAATACAAAAATAATGAAAATACATACTAAGGGACTAAGAAATCTATTTGCTGAAGTCATAAGAGAACAAATAAAATGATACAGACACATAAGTGATGGAGGCATACTTTACAATGACTAGATATGACCAAAACAAAATCTTCCCTAGACATATGATAAAACTAAAATACACTAAAATACAAAGCAAAGAAAAATTCTAAAAGCTGTAAGAGGAAAAAAGTGAGTGACATAGCAAGGCAAACCCATCAGGGTAATAATAGCAGACTTCTCAACAAAAATCCTAAGAGCCAGAAGAGCCTGGAGTGAAGTCCTCAAAGCCCTAGAAGGTAGTAACCATGAACCAAGACTCCTATACCCAGCAAAAATATCATTTAAAATTGACAATGAAATAAAAACCTTCCATGACAAAGAAACCTTGAAGAAATATATGACAACCAAGGCATCATTACAAAGAATTCTGAAAGGTCTGCTGGGTAGGGAAACAGGGAACAACCACAACAAAGAATACAGTGGCAGGTTTATCCTTAATAGAACATCTAAACATAAGTAAGTAAAAGAGTTGAATATTCACAGGCTTTAAAAAATGGCAAGACTTAAGACATACCTATCAATTATGATCCTAAATGCTAAAGGCCTCAACTTACCAATCAAAAGACATAGATTGACTAACTGGATTAAAAAATACAATCCAACAATATGTTGCTTTTAAGAGACACATTTCAAGCATGAAGATGAACACAGACACAAAATGAAAGGCTAGAGTTCTATATTCCAGTCAACTGGGGGACAAAAAAAAAAAAGCAGGAGTACTAATGATACTTTTTGTGCGTGGAACATTCTCCAAAATAGACCACATCCTAGGCCATAAAACAAGCTTAAACAGATACAAGAAAATTGTTAGAATCCCATGTACCCTGTCAAGTAATAGTGGAAAAATTAGAACACAAACAGAAGGTACAACTGAAACAAATGGAGACTGCATAGTGCTTTTCTAAGTAAGCATTGGGCTTCAGAAGAAATGAAGTTCACAGAGGCAAATGACAATGGCAGCAAGTCACAACACAATCTCTGGGACACAGTGAAGGGAGTGTTAAGAGGAAAATTCATTTCTATAAATGCACACATAAAAAGAACTGAGCAATCCCAAATAAATAATCTAACTTCACAACTCAGGACCCTATAAAAACAAGAACAAGCCAACCCAAAACCCAACAGAAGGAATCAAATTATAAAGATCACAGCAGAAATTAATGAAATAGAAACTAATAATAAATGAAAGAATAATAAATGAAAATGAAAGAAAAATGTTTTGTTGAAAAGATAAATAAGATTGATAAATGCTTTGCTAAACTCACAAAAAAAGAAAAGAGAAAACCTACATCTATACCATTAGGAATGAAAAAAGCAAAATTACAACAGATAACAAGGAAATCCAAAGGATAATAAAAAATTACTTCGAAAATTTGTACTCCAATAAATTTACAAATCTAAAAGAAATGGATGAGTTTCTAAAGATATATCCACCTTTTGCCTGTTATCCTGTGTTCATCTGTTCCAAACAGTCCTGGCCCTGGTGTGTAGAAACCTGCAGTCTGGTTCCCAACTGCCTGTTTAATGTTGTGCAAGCTCCTTAACTTATAAATGAATTGTTTAGAATAAAATGCTACTTAAAATTCCCTAAAAAACTTTAAAAAGACTTTTGGTTCCTGACCAAGATGATTAAATTGAGAAAGGAAATGGAATATAGGAAGATACAGGAGAGAAAACATGAAAATATAAGTTCCTTTAACCCGAGAGGCCCAGTTATCTAAGGGACTATCTCCCTCTGCTCCTCACTGTTTGTCTTCTTGAAAAAAAAGAACTTAGAATTCTTTTAATTTGAACTGCAGAGAGAACACTGCCCTCTCTTTTCAAATCAAATGAAGCAGTAAGAACATTCCCTTAAATAGAATTTTCTATTTTATGAATCCTAAAATACTCATTTGCATCACTGCAGAAATATTAGTGTGCTTTCCAGGTGTAGGAATAAATTTACACCCCAGCATTGCAAACCAGCAGCATCTGTCACTTCCCCAGAGGCCTAAATTGAGTCTGTTTGCGCCATGGCTGATTTCTTCTTTGACTCATAGCTTATTTAGAAAATGGTTTTATATTTACCAACATGTGGAAATGGTTATTGTAATATGTTAATTACGGATTAAGTACAATTTTATGCTATGTGCTGAGATTTCACTTGCCTAGAATGTGGTCAGTTTTTGCAGACGTTGCCTAAGGGCCAGAGAAGAACGTGTGCTCCCTGGTAGGAGGCGGCAGCTCCGCGTGTCTTCCACTTCGCATGTTCAGATCGTCTACATCATTACTCATGATCTCAATGCTTCGCCTGTAATAGCTGAGCAAGATTTATAGAAATCCTACACTATGAGAATATATCTGATAATTTCTCTCTAGTTTTCCCTGAATTTTGATTCCATTTTATTGAATAAATACTAATTTTTATTTCTTCCTCATGAATTGAACTGGTATCATTACGTAGTATCTTTCTTTATCTCCAGTAATAACCTTTTTCCTTAAAATTTGCACACCTCATATTTGTGACCCCTTGAGTTCTCTCAAGATAGTTGTTATGAAAGGAACAGGTCCAGCCACACTTATTTCTTTCCCTAGGCTGCCGATTTTGAGATGTCACCACCGCCTTGCTCCTGCACACACTCCCACCATGTCTGCCTGGGACTTGAGGTTGTGAAGCCCTCACCCTAGAGCCTGTGTGACACTGTTTGTACTTTAACTCTCCAAAACTCTCTTTACGTCATAAATATCCTGCCTCGGATGTTTCCCTGTAGTAATGAGAAGTGGCCTCACGCACGAAAAGGGAAGAACCTGCCTAACCTGCTTGCTGCTGTATTCACAGTTCTGGGAAAAGCACCTGGAACACAGCAGACATTCAGGCATTATTTGTCAAATATTTTTCAATGTTTAGGGTGAAACACTGTGTCTTTTGTTCCCTAAATCCCAGGGAAGTTGTGCTATTTGTATAATTGTGATTTGAAAATATATTTTCTTTTAGGCATGTATGAATCACGGCCATTTTTCCTGCTTTTTTTCTTTTGGTAGATCAGCCATACAGAAGCTGGGAAGAGAGGCGTTTGAAGAGGTCTATACTTACCTGAAGAGAGCAAGGCAGAAGCGTGCCAGTGAAGCGGAGATCCGGGAGGGTCTTGAAAAAGTGGTCCCTAGGGCCAGTGACTGCTTTGAAGTTGACCAGCTCCTCTACTTTGAGAAGCAGTTACTGAGCACAGAGGGAGAGAGTCCACTTGCCAGAGCTCTCTCTAAGGAGCTCGCTCTCTCTCAAAAAAGTAAAAGTTCAAGCAAACACATTTCAATGAAAATCTATGAAACATAAAAGCTGTGCTTTATGATGGGAAGGGCCACATTAGCTGTAGCTACTGTCTTGTCGTCAGTTCTTTGCTGGAAGCAATGACTCCTTTAGCGAGCAGTAAATGTGGCCATAGCCTGGGAATCATAGCCATTACATGTTGTTTGGTCTACACCCTGAGACAAGCTTGTAGATGAGTTTTGGCATCATGGAAAATATTTCCTTCATATGTGCCCCCAAGGGCTTCCAAAAGGGTCTTATTTGCTCAGTGTCCTGAGAGAAAGGGGCCAGGTACCCTTTACTGTTTTCAGCTGCAGGACAGAGCTCAGCACCTTGGCAACTTGGGTCTCCAGAAAACAAAGCCAGCTTGTTTGTGAAGATGACTGATCACCAACCAGTGGATCCGGCCAAGAGTTGGGAATGCCTGGCTTGGGTGACCTGGTTTTGGTGCACTGTTTCCCTTCCACAGCTACAAAAAAGAAGGGCATGACTACAAGGTCCTGGATTTAAAGTTCTAAGAGTTATTCTTTTCTGTAGTTTATTCCTCAAACTCATCCATGAAGTACTAAAAATGTCTGTGCATAGTAAACAAATATTCCACTGTTAAAAGTGGATTCCCTATTTTCTCCTCCCCTGATGTAAAAGTATCTTGTGAAATGCAACACAAACATCCAAGGATAAGTACTATTGAAAATTTAAGAGGTCACGTGTATATTACTGGAAGAGACCCCATCTCAGCAAGAGCACCCAGGAGCTCCCAGGCTCTTTTATGACTAAGTAGACTTCAACTAAGTTTGGACTATAGTAAAACTCAAGTTAATAAAAGTTTCTAAATCTCACTGCTAATGGTTTTTATAATATTTTAAGATAAATTGTTATATTTCCGATCTCTACTTTTTCCCACCGATTGACATGCCAAAGGGACAATGCCCTGTGTTCAGGGCTGACAATACCTCACCCCCCAGCAGCAGTTGTAGTGTGTGCCACATCAGGGTTACAAGATTTCAAAAAAAAAAAAAATAAAGCTATAGAAGAATTGTTTTGGGTCATGGCTTCATGCCTCTTAAGAGAAGCTTACTCAAACTTACCTTTTCTGTGGTTTGCTGAGGTAGGAGTGGGCAGCAGGACTTGCCATTGGGGAAATTCTTTTTCCTTTAGCTACACAATTGTCTCAGTTTTGGGCCACTTCAGTTTGGGAATTAATAACTAACCAAACTGCAAGAAAGCATAGAAATATGGGGAGTTTAAAGGCCTAGGAATTTACTTAATATGAAACGGTCACAGGTATGAGAGAATGAAAAGACTTCGCTGCCTTGCTGGTATTATATATAGTCACAATGCCAATTGACCTTTCTGTTTTCTATTTATGCAGAGAAAGTGCTACTGGCTATTTTGGGTGATGTAGAGATAAAACACACAAATTAATTATTTAATGTCTTCAGGGTTGACGCTGGAGCAAAAGCTCTGGATCTATTGTCAGAGTCCAGACATCACAGATGCTATGAAAATAAGCTATAGCTGCGGTGTAGGCACGCACCACAATCCTCTTTTAAGATGATAGGATCACTAACTAGTGTGTGAGAAGGGAGTGAGGCCGGGTCACCAAGACAATAAAGAAACCAAAATGAAGTGAAGAGAAAGGATTTGGTGGTGTGTTGGGGCCAGTAGTAAGAAGAGTGTGGGCGTGTGGGAGGGGGATGGTAGGGTGAACGTAAAGACTATTTCAAAGTACTTCTACCACAACTCGTACAGGAAAAACACTTGGATGATATCCAGTGACTTGGATTCTGTACCAGCTCCTAGTGAGTTGTATGACCGAGAGCAAGTCCTTTCTTCTGAATCTGCTTCCTGCCTATGTCTGTCATTGCTGTAAAAATATAGATATTGTAATCAGTAGATATGGTGAAATTGCAATTGTGGTTCAATCTTATCTGTATAAGTGCTTTAAATGCTGCAAAATGTTCTTAACTTCAAAGGAAGAATTACCCAATTTATTGTCAGACTTCCTGACCCTCCATCATTAGAGTTTCATCCTTGAATGTCTCCTTACTTCTAAGATTTTACAATTACCACGGAAATATATTTTAAAATATAAACACTTTTAGATATTTTCTGCTAGCACTTGACTGAAGATCAGCTGAGAGCCAGCTAAGAGCTGAAAGAACCACACAGCAAGGGGCAGGAGAAGGCAGCAGTGGGCTCACAGGACCAGCCCCGCCTCCTGCGGTGCTCAGGCCATCTCACGTCTACTACCTGCCTGAGGAACGTCATCACCGGAGCCCTAAGGATTCTCAGCTCTTCCCTAACTTCAGAAGGAAGTCTATAAATTTCCCTCAATAAATACATATTATAGGATAATGTAGTTGTAAATATTCACTAGGAATACACCACAGCCATCGTAATTTACGTAGGACTAAGGTTTAAATGACCCACCAAAATGTAATCCCCACGTGAGGCAGTAAAAAGTGGAATGAGGTGGGCTCTTCAAGAGGCAATTGGGTCTGAAGGGCTCTGTGTTTGTGGATGATCCCTTCATGCATTAGCGGATTAATGAGTCAGTGTTTTGTTTTGAGAGAGGGTACGGTATAGAAGGTAGCTTGGCCTTGTCCCTTGTAGATGCCCTTCTCTCCGTGTAACAACCTGTGCCACCTCGGGACTCTGCAGTGCCCACTAGTGAAAGGACCCTCACCAGGTCCTTTGATCTTGGCCTTGAACATCCCAGTCCTTAGAACCACTGTCTGAGTAAATAGTTTTTGAAGTTACTCAAACTGCGATATTCAGTTATAGCAACACAACACAGACTTTGACACCAATGAATTTGTAGGGTTACTTTGGGAGGCAGTCTTTGAACAACTAAAAATACTTTTGTCTTTCCAAACTATGACATTTTTCTGCTTTGATGGATTAAATTTTCCTGCTCAGTTTACTTCTCTCTGTATTCCTGATGGTTGCCTGGTAACTTGACAATTCTCAGTAATTCCGGATCCCTTGCCTCTAAGTTTAAGCACGAGCCTTATTTTGGCTGAGAGATGTAGTCGGGGTCTGGATATGTGTTGGTGCCATCGGGCATGTTCTCTTCTACCTCTGTCATCACCAGCTAGCCCACCCAGCTAAGGAGGAGAATAAGAGAGTTAGAGCAGAGTCCTCCCAAGGCAACCCCTAGAATGATGCAAACTCACCCAGCCACTGTGGAATGAAGCAAAGCCACTCTGGAAATGTACAAGATCCTGAGAAGGAAACAAATGTTCGTTACTGAGTGCTGTTCAGTTCTTGTGGTTGCTTGTTATACAATATGTTCCAGGGCAATTCTAACTGAGATCATGGAGCCTACCTGGGCCATGCCTTTGGATTTCAGCTCAAGATATATTGAGTCTCCATCTTGTATGAGTGCTATGTTTGGGCACACAATTTTGAATAAGGATTCACTGGAAAAATAAAAGAAAAAAATGTCACAGGCACAAGAAACATAAAAGTAAAGACATAGCACTTGACTGAAGATCAGCTGAGAGCCAGCTAAGAGCTGAAAGAACCACACAGCAAGGGGCATGAGAAGGCAGCAGTGGCAGCAGTTTTACATTCTGTAAATGAAATCTTTCATTGCTGGCAGCACATAAAATGTGAGAGTAATGGTGTCAGATTTAGAGAGGAAGGGGTGACCAGTACAGTGCTGTAGAAGTGATATATGACTCCCAGGACAAAGGCATAAAAAAACACAAATTCCATTTTATTTTCTTTTGGATCACCCACTCTGGAGGAAGCCAGCCACCATATTGGAATATTTGAACAATCTATGGTGGGATTTCTGTGGTGAGAAACCAGGGACTTTTCCCTACAGCCAGCACCTTCTTGCCAGATATTCCAGTGAGCTACGGGAAGCAAATCTTTAGCCTTCACCAAGGCTTTATTTGACTGCAGCCCCAACTGACATCTGGATTAAAACCTTGAAGAAAGCCTGTGTAAGAATCACTCAAATAAGTCATTATTTAATTCTTGACCTATAGACATGGAAATAAGTTTATATCATCATTATAGTACATTGCAACAATAGATCACTATACAGAAGGCAGAACTCAGACTTAAGCTACTTTGCTCATTACTAATTTTGGAGTTGTGCCTAATTGTACCATTTGTTTCCTCAGCCTTGTCTGTTGAATTGGCACTGCTGTATTCTGTAGCCAGGGCCGCTACTGAAGAGGTGTTTGTGGAAGTGACATTTACCTGTGGCATCACGTGAAGGAATAAGTAACCAAAACGTTCATCCAATCTTTCAAAAGGCGAACTGGAGACATGACAGAGAGAAAGGCAAAATGTAGTCCAGGTGAGAAAAGATGAAGGCCTTCTGTAGCTGACAAAGCGTTTTGAGTAGAGACAATTACTTGGGATTCAAAGAACGACAGACTGACCAGAGGGAAGGGTAGGTGAGGAGTTGTCTGGGAGGACTCCTGGATTTCCAGCATGGGTGACTGCCAGTACTCAAGAAACATAAAACAAAAGTTTATTCTGAGAGACAGAGAGGAACTGTAAGGAAGGACTCATGCAGGCAAGGGCAGGGATTTTATTTTTAAGGTGGTCAGATATGAGGAAAGCTCTGAGCTGACAAGTTTAGACATAGTTGAAATATATTGTCTCGGGTATTGTTTTCTTGTTGATCTTTTAAAGCCTCCTGTTATTAGGGATGCATCCTAGGTCATGAATTTGTCTGCAAGGTCTGAAATTTTGTCCTCATAATGTTCAAGTTGACTTTCCTTGTTTTAAAATGTATTTATCATGTCCTGAATTTCAGCTAGATTTCTTCTTAAAGTTTCTACTTTGCTATTAAAATGTTCCTTTATATCTTGCATTTCCTTATTTACCTCAGCCAACTTTTTATTTGTGGCTTCTATATGCTCAGTGAGCCTTTTCTCCCTTATGACCATTATTTAATTAGTAAGCTTCTCTTGAAGCCCATTGACTAATGCTTGCATTTCTTTGAAAATATATTATTTGAAGTGGTTGTTGAACTCATTTATTCGATTTTTTACTTTTTTCCCTATGAGTTCCACTATTTCAGGGCCCATGGCATTAGTTTCTGGGGTCTCAGGCATCTCTGTAAGTGTCCTGTTGCCATGTCTTCTTCCCATGTTTCTGTTGTTGAGGGACTTCTCTTGAAAGGCCTAGCCGAGAGGTTTCTTTGAACAGTTATGAGGATGTGTAGTGGGGACTAAAGTTCCTCTGAGTTAGTGCTGGAAGTAGGCATTGAGGGAGGACTTAACAGCTGATGGCCCTTGAGGTGTCGTGATCATCACCAGTGCCCTCAGCAAAGCTATCCTATCCATCCTGGCTTTCCTCCCCCGAGTAGAGGGCTCTCCACCCTCGGAGGTGCTTCCGCTGTACCTGAGCTGTTCAGGGGGTCAGCACCTGGTATCTCCTCTCTGCAGCTTTCTCTTGTGCCATTTTCTTCTTAAGCACTGTTTAGGAGTGACCCCAAAAGCGCTGATGTGCTCTTTTGAGCTTTCTTTTACTCTAAATAGTTTGGTCTTGGGCTTTTCTTTTCTTTCTTTTTAAAAATGGCTCCTGATTACATCATTACCTGTTACAGCTGCTGAGCCCTGCTTCTGATCTAGGGCTCTGGGAGGCCTTTTTAAGGGGGAGCTTGCATTGCATTTGTAGTATGCACTACCCACAGGCTCATTTCTGGAGGCTGGGACTGCCAACTGCTGTCAATTCCCCCTTCTCCTGGGTCCACGACTACTTCAGTCTAAGATTCTTGTCTCCAGGCTTTCTTCCATCTGTAGATGCCAGCAGCTTGGGGCTGTGCTCAGTCGGCTACTGTTTTCCCACACTTCTGATATATCTTCAAGATTCTGACCTGATTCTGATTCTGACTGTTGGGTGCTCCTTCCTCTCCTAGCTTGGTAAGAGGTTTTGAGGTCCAGCCGGCATTCCTCAATCTATGGATGCCAGTGGCTCCCAGTCATTCGCAGTTGGCCTGGGGCGGATTCCTAGGCTGCTGTTCACCCCCCCCCCCGCCCCCCCACTTCTGATGTTCCTTCGGGATTCCTGTTCTTCCTCTGGTGTCTTTTCAATTGTTGGAGCACTCCTCCCTTTCTTAGCTACATTGAACAGGCAGCTTTTGACTATATTCTTAACTTTTTAAGTGGGTTCACAAAGAGACATTGTGCAGCTCTGTTACTTGGCTGCTATCTTGACCAGAAATCTCTTGATTTCTTATAAAATGGTAGTCAGATTGGATCTCATCTGCACGGGATCTACCCCACAGCTACACAGTGGCTTCTTCCTTTGTTGTATGTGACAGTGGTGTTTTTGTTCCTTCACTTAAAGCCATCTGTGTCTCATTTTCAACACCATTATGTCAACTTCTAGGGTGATACCTTTAGCAACTTTCTTCACATCAGATTATGCCTGTTTTGTCAGAAACGTGGGTACAGAAGGACAAGTTAAACATGCCTTCCGAGTTACTAGGTCCTGCACTACTCCGGGATTGTTGATAGATACAGTCAAAATGTCTCCATCTGGGGGGGGGGGGGGGAGGATGTACACCACTGATGGGTCATCTAGAAGTTGTTCTGTGTTCAACTGGACCTGAATCTTTAGGCCTCTTCTGAAAAGTTGCCTGAAGTGAATCTTTCTGATGGCTTAATCTATTTCCACTCTTGGTAAAATTAGCTGTAATATTTTTTCTGCTTAACTGGTTAAATCTGTTGAAAGCTGCAACTAGTTACTTTTGCAGCTTCATTTTGTGGAAGCTGGCACACCATGAGCCAACGGCCACGGGTGAGAGGTGTAACCAGCCAGGACCCACCTGCTACCAATCTATCCCTTAGCTCCATGGATTCCCTCCCCAGGGAACACCTTTCTCGATGGTAGTCATAGGTTGTTTCCTGGTTTCCAAGAGTAGTTGGGCTCTGGGTCATCTCCAGTCAGGGTACTAATGCCCACCTGGTCTCTCTGTGAAGGTCTGTTCTCTTGGCTTTATTTGCATCTTCAGAGATTTTTCTAGAATACACCCATCCTACTCTGTTTGTTGTTCTCAGTTGATAATATGATAATGGACCAATCTGACAGTCTGAGCATGTCTTGGGTCATTTATTTTCAGGAAGTTTGGCCTTTAGACCTCACTGAGGTATGACTCCTTCAGGGCTAGTTCTTAAGTGTCAAGGTGAGTAAGCCTTCTATTCTAGAAAGATCTTGCTAAAAAGACCATCATGTCCTGTATCCTCCTTTTTGTAGGTGCTGGGCTAGGTGCAGGTATCTCCGTATATCCTGAGGGATGGCGTGGGGGATCTGCCTTCCTTCCTGGACAACTCCTTTCTCTTTTTTTGAGACAGGGTCTTGCTCTGTACTCCAGGCTGGTCCTGAACTCACTATGGAGCCCAGACTGGCCTTGGACTCAGGGCAATCCTCTGCTTCAGCCTCCTGAGTACTGGGATTACAGGCGTGCACCACAATGTCCAGCTTTATGTGTTGCTGGGCGATAGAACTCAGGGCCTTACTCTTGCAAGGCAAGCTCTACCTACTGTTCCATTCCTCCAGCCCAAGGATTCCTTTATTGGTGCTTCCTGGGAGCAACTACTAGAAGCCCTTCAGGACTTGGAACTCCTTGATCCTGCTACTGTCTCCGTTCTTAAGACCTTAGCCAGTTAATACAGGCAACTCTCTGTGAACCCATAAAACTGGAGACAAGAACCTGGAGAAGGAACAGGTTTCTCTCCGAGCCTGAGAGATGATAGATGATACCAGAAGGAGATGAGGATGCCTGTGACCATTAATCCTGAAATACTAACTTGACTGGACCAGAAAATGCCTAGTCTTGCGGCACAGGTCTGTAATACTAGCGCTCCGGGAGGCTGAGGCAGGAGAATTGAGAATATGAGACCAGCCTGGGTGATTCAGTGACTTAGTCCCCTAATATCTCTGTCTCAAAATTTACAAATGGGGAAGTGGGAGCTGGGAATGTTCCTGAGTGCACAGACCTTGTTACAGCTTGGATCTGGAAAGTCCCCCAAGAGCCTCTTGCATTTGGGTGTTGTGGCTTATCTGTAGATTTCATGTGCTTTTGGGAGGTGGGCCCTGGTCAGAAGGGGTGGCTCGACTTAGAATGGTGTATGCTAGCTCTGCCCTTCCTCACTCACTGTGCTTCCTGACTGCCATGAGGTAGCCAGCTTCTCCCAGGCAAGGCCTCCACCATGTGCTTCCTCCATTGCCAGCTGCCAATGGTTGGACTGGACCTTCTGAAGTTATGAGCTAAAATAATTTTTTCTAAATTTATTAAAATAAATGTTTCTAAATTTTTTAAAGTAATTTTTCTCCCATAACCTGTGGATGTCAGGTATTCTGTCCCAACAATAATGAAAAAGTAACAAAGACAGACCCTGATTTTAATAACCTGTAGTGGAAGGGGAAAAAACTATAAAAGGAAATGCTAAGCAGATTATGTAAGCATATTTTTGGATGTGTCTGGTAGGTCATTGTATGCGAAACTTTCCCTGGGAGATGTGAATATTCACCCCAGATAAGGCACAGCTGACAGACCAATGTAACTATTACACCAAAGTCCAACTCGGTGAACCCGTGAGTTTATTGGGGTTACTTACAGGAACATGGGTGACACAAAGGCAGTTGTGCCACTGAAAACCTCACCCCAGCACAGGTGAGACCCACATAGAGGAACATGTGAAGAATGGGGTCTGGGGAATCCTTTGGGTGTGGCACAGCCCTACGGGCCCTGGTGGATGCTCCTGGCCTTTCAGGAGTGCTCAGTGGTTTTATTCAGCGCAGAGTGGGCAGAGGGGGTGAGGCAAGCTCATTCTCCTTTCCTCCTCTGCTTATTCCTTCCTGCTCTACTGAGAGATGAACATATCAGGGTGGCAAGCGCTCCAGCTGACCTTGGCCCTGATGTCACTCTGTGTGGTGGGATGACGATAGGGGCTTTTCTCATTCCAACCCTCTGACCCCCTATTAAGGGTTGTGAGTACTGTGAGCCGATTGCTGACCTCTGTTCCTTATCTGAAATATTGGTTGTGGTTCCCAGGGTGAGGATTAATCAGGTGGTTCTCCGGATGAGCTTTGGGATAATACAGCCAGTGCTGTTTTAGCGCAGGATGTCCTGGGTCCTTCCTGCTACTTAGAAGGGTTACTTCATTGAAGGCTGCTCCCACCACTCCCTGTACCCCACTTCCCCCAACAACACATATTTCTGCTTTTCTCAGCATTGTCAGCAAAATTTTTCCATTTCTCAGCCTTACATTTTCCCTGAAGTTCACAGAGGGCTGGTATAAACACTTTTGGGCTCCATCTCACCTTGAACCAAATTCCTTGTTACCATGCTACATTATATCCTGTTTGTAAAACTCTTTCCCAGGGCACAGTCTTGTAAGTCAGTGGTTTTCAATGTTGACTTTGCAGTTGAAGTACCTCAAAAATCTTATGGAGATTCAGAAAGATGACCGAATTATCTGATAATTATTCATTGTACTCTTTGCTCCCAGGAGGGATTAAGCCCAGGACCTTCTCACCAAGCTACATCCCGGCCTTTTTAAAAATTTTTCTTTTGAGACAGGATCTCACGAGGTCACTAAATTGTTCAGTTTTGGCTCCAATTTCAATCTTCTTGCTTCAGCCATTGAAGGTGCTGGGATCATGGGCATGTGCCACAGGGCCTACAAGTCTTCTTAGTGCCTAAAAACTGATAGTAGGTCTTTTTCTCTTCCTTTCTTCTAGACCAAGAGATATCCTGTCAGTGAAAGGATTCTATTGAAACCCAGAGCTTTATTCAAATGTAAATTGTAACCTTTACCTTGAACTTCATGGAAGGCAAAAATCCTTTTGACTTTTTACTACAGACAACACCAAACTATGTGAGAGAATAACATAATAAGCCCTTGATGGACTCATTACTCAGCTTCAAAAATTTTATTTATACCCTCAGCATTTATCCTTATGCTGGATCATTTTAGCATATTATTCATAAATGTTTTAGTGATTACCTCTGAAAGGTAAAGAAACTTTTAAAAATACAGCCATAATGCTATTCTTATACATCACTTATTAATAATTCCTATGTACCAACTCTCTGCTTGGTGGTCACATGTCCTCTCCACTCTGTGAGTTACTTGTTCAAATGGAATCCAAAGGCCCATTTTCTTTTATAAAACGAACACTTTTGAGACCAATGGATTCCTGAAATACAAAGGTCTGTGAAGCTAGCAGAGATGTTAACCAGAAGCAGAAAGGAATAGGTCCTGAAGACTATGAGCATTATACCACCATGGGAAAAAAAGTTTACATTGAACTCACACTGGATCCGGGATGCCAGAAAAGCTTTGGGATAGGAGGATAGTCTCTGGGCAGAAGCCAGTGATCCTCTTTGGTTGGGTGAGGGGTGTAAGCAGAAGGTAATGGTGCTCTGACAGGCCCCCTCCCTCCTCTTCATGTATGTTTAGGAAAATGGAGTGCTTTTTTATTGGGGGGGGTTGTTTGTTTGTTTGTTTGTTTGTTTTGGGTTTGGCCTAAAGCTGTTAGTTGATTCCCTTCTCTTAACTTTCTTCTTTACTATAAATTATTTTTTGTTACTGTGACATCCACAAATTTAGGGAAGGAAAGGTTTATTTTAGCTCATGGTTTCAGAAGGTCATGGTCCATTCAGGGGCGCTGGCAGCAATGAAAGTACATGGCAGAGGCAGAGGTGGAGGCAGCTCCTCATGACCTCATGAACAGGAAGCCAAGTCAAGGCAAGTTGAGACTAGTCCTCCAAGGAAGGCAGGAAGCAGCTTATACATCCTTCCAGGTCTCAGCCCAGTGATTAGCCACTCCTGGATCAAGGTCTGGAACGTGTGGTAAACCCCCATTGCATGCCTATAATCCAACTTACATGCCTGTAATCCACCCCTCCAATCCCCCAACACCAACATGTAACATTCAAATACATGAGACTTTTGGGGGACACTCCAGATCCAAACCACAATATTCCATCCCCAGCCCCCAAAAGACTCATTTCTTTCTCCCCATGCAAAATGCATTTAATCCTTTTCTAAAAGTTACCAAAATCTTTAACAATTTCAGTGCTGTTAAAGAAACTCCAAGTGCATAGTCTCTTCTGAGATGTAGCCTTTTTTATACTCCGTGGCAGAACACATATTATAAGAAAGTGGAAGAAATACTTTGCTTGTTTCCTCATTATTTTTTAAATAATGAATTGGTTCTGTAGTAGCCACAAAGGATGGCCACCAAGTTAATTTGTCTTTGACGACCATCATGAGCATGGAGCAGCTCTTTAGCACATAGCACAGCCTCTACCTCCAGCCTTGACCAGCTGGCAGTCTGCCTCAGCCTGGGGGAATGAGGGATGGCAGAGCAGAGGCAGACAGCAGTTAGAAAGACATGTCAAAGTTGGGGCACCTTAAGGGCTTCTACAGTTATTTATCCAGAAAAAGCTCTGATGTAGAAAGTCAGCAGTTCCTGCATATGAACAGCAAGTGCTTTGGTTGTATAGCTACTTATATTGCTTTAGAAATGGCTGGATTTATTTTTGAAAATCTCCTCAGCAACAAGGGAAGAAAAACAGAATGCCGATGATCTGAACAGAGTATATCTGACCTCAAATCCCTAAAGGTAGCCCATCTAAAAGATACATGAAGTTGCCCTAAAATATTAGGAAGAGAGGAAGGAGAGCGATGGCACTGGTTCTCAACCCTGCTTCTTGACGGAAATGTTTTTAAAACTATGCTCCCTGACCACCTGCTAAGATTGTGATTTGCTTGTCGCTGGATGACACTCTACAATTGGCAGCTTTTATAAGCTTAAGTTCTTTTGCAAAACAGGCCCATCTCCAGCCCCTAGAACTCTGTCAGGCTGTTTACAATTATATCACACCCAGGGACTCATCACTGCGATCCGCTTGCCTGATGTCACTGACAGCATCGCTGCTCCGCTGCTCAGAAGACTAAGCTGGAAGAGATGAAGCCAGGAACTTCTCTCCTACCTCCCTGCCCTCATCTCATGCCGAGGCCCAATGATGAGTATTGCTGAGTCCCTCCAAACCAGCGGCCTTTAACATACCACCCTCCCCTCTAGGAATGGCTGCAGTTACTTGTGCCAGGCATTGTTTTGCTTTACATCAGTCAGCATCTTAACAGGCGGGTGTCATCGCCATTTAACAGGTGAGCAGTAGTGCCCCTGAAGGAGTTGAGTGACTCCTAAGGGCCCACGCCTGTGTCTGGCTGAGTTCTGGTCTGTCACACGCCATGTCTTTATGCCCAGGCCCTCTCCAGGAGCCGCCTCCTTTTTTCCTTAGTGTAATCAACATTGACTGGTGGTGTAGGGAGTATCAGAACCCCTAGGTCACTACTAACAGCCTACTGCTATCTAATACCTTACTAGGAATACGCTTCATCACTGACCACCGTTCCTACCACTCAAGACACTGGGCAACCAGGCCATAAACACTGACCCGCGGCTGAACTAGATGCTCGGCGCCCAACTGCAGTCAACGGGTTTCCTCGGCTCCAGCATTCCTAATAATGGGAGAGCACAGTCTGAACCAGGACTTGCCCATTTCCCTCCTAACCTCAACCCCAGCCTTCTTGCTCTGGGTACAAATCCAGACCAGACTAAATGTATTTATTTTCCTGGACACTCTATGTTGTTCTTTTCACGACTAGGACTCCTGGGAAATTAAATCCTGTTTAGGCTACAAACCCTAAGCCTCCAGCTCTCCAAACTTCCCGAAACTCCCGCTGCCCCCAGACTGCGATTGATCTGGGTCTAGAGCGCCGGCTCACCTTCCGTGTGTGTGTGTGTGTGTGTGTGTGTGTGTGTGTGTGTGTGCGCGCGCGCGCGCGTGTATGCGTGCGTGTGTGTGTATGCATGGGTGAGCGCATGTGTGTGCTACCTCTCGCTTGAGGCTTTCAGTTTCCCAACGGTCCCACGGCTCCCAAAACCCCGTCCTGATTGGCTGCCGTCCGGCCGTGCCGCAGAGTCCCGCCCCCAGGCGCCTGGGTTCCGCCCCGGCCGCTGCAGGGATTGGCCCTGGCAGCCCCGCCCGCCATTCCCCGCCCCCGCGGACAGCCTGGGCCTTCCGCACGGGGAAGGCCGCGCCCCCTCCGGCCATGGCTGGGGGTCGCAAGGTGGAGCTGGCCGAGGCCCTGGCCCTGGGGCCCGGCTGGCGGCACGCCTGCCACGCGCTGCTCTACGCGCCCGACCCGGGGCTGCTCTTCGGCCGCATCCCGCTGCGGTACGCCGTGCTGGTGAGGAGGGGCGCGCCCGGCCCTGCTCGCGTCAGGCCAGGGCGCGCCTCCGGGCACTCAGCCTCCCACTCTCCCTTCTTCTGCAGATGCAAATGCGATTCGACGGGCGCCTGGGCTTCCCTGGGGGCTTCGTGGACGCTCAGGACCACAGTCTGGAGGATGGGCTGAACCGGGAATTGCGGGAGGAGCTGGGCGAGGCGGCGTCCGCCTTCTGCGTGGAGCGTGCTGACTACCGCAGCTCGCACGCCGGGGCCAGACCGCGCGTCGTGGCCCACTTCTATGCTAAGCGCCTGACCTTGGAGCAGCTGGAGGCGGTGGAAGCGGGTGCACCACGAGCCAAGGACCACGGGCTGGAGGTGGGGCCGGACAGGGACCCGCCCCACCGCCAGTCTCCCCTCCAGGGCACACTTTCATGGCAGGTGGCACAGCCCCTCAGAAGTCCAGCTTGTCCCTAGTCTGGAAGAGCAGCTGTGGTCTTGATCATCTCCAATCTGGACGATGATGTCAACCTGTTCTCCCTGGAAAGGTCTTTCTTTCCTGCGTCATCGTCCTCCTCAAAGTTTTTTTCTAGAACACATCCATCTTAGTTGTTTGCTATTCCTTGTGACGATGTGGTCATGGACATACTTTTAAGTAGAAAATATGGCCGTCACACGTAAGGCTAAGGGAGACAGATTGTGTATGGAGACTTGTTTCAACTTTGGCAAGTATCGGCAGCGCTGGTGAGAGTATACTTAAAAAGCAATTACTGTGCTCACTTTGGCAGCGCATATGCTGAGACAGTAGTTACTGGGCCCCACTCCCACAGTTGCTGCTTGGGGAACTGGGTGGGAGGAAGACCTGAAAATTCCGTGTTTTCTGGGCTCCCAAGTGGCACTGATACTGCTTTTGCGGTCTGCACATTGGAGTATCAGTGGAATAGGGCCATTAATGCATCGGGGGTATAAGAGCTGCTAAGGGATCAGGAAGTGATGTGGGTGCCACATATATGGCTCTGCATTGCATTTCCGGGGTCATTTTTTTTAAAGCATGGAGTTGGAGTGACTAAGCTTCACTGAAGTATGAACCTTGAACTTGTTTTTGCCTAGTTGTAGAGGGAGGTGAAGACCTTTGTTCTAGAAAGATCTGCAGCAGAAAAGATTGTGATAACACAAAGAGCTCTCAAGGTTCCTGATGTCTCCTGTCTCCTCTGTGCAGGTGCTGGGCCTTGTGCGGGTGCCCCTGTATACCCTACGAGATGGTGTAGGGGGCCTTCCTGCCTTCCTGGAGAATTCCTTTATTGGAGCTGCCCGGGAGCAACTACTGGAAGCCCTACAGGACTTGGGACTCCTAGAATCTGGCTCTGTCTCAAGCCTGAAGACCTCATCGGCTCCTCATTAGAGGCAAACCCCTGTGGACCCATGGAACTTGAGATAAGGACCTTGATATTAAGGAGGGAGGGAAAAGGGGATGTATTCTGTTCTGGGTCAGAGATGATAGATGATGTCAGATTAAAAGAACAATACATGTGTGCAATATATTTTGAGCAGAGATTCCTCCCAACTCATGGCATTGCAGGCAAATTTAACAGCTCATCCCAGGATCCCTGACAGATATTCAGTCTGCCTCGTCACTGTACACGTGCACAGAGGTAGCTGGAAACCCCAGATGTGTTCAGGCACAGTCCCTGACCACACAGCCTGACACCCTTTCATCATAACCCTTTTAACCAGGACTTTACACCTGGATTGTCATCACCCCTCCTCTTGGTAGAGCTCTAAAGCCGGGGAGGGTCATTTCCTCTTTGCTTTCATGGCTGCTTTCCTGGGTCTAGCGCAGTCCATCCTTGCTGGGGAGGACAGAGGCAGAGGAACCCCTGTACCAAAAGTGCTTCTACCTTTCCCTGCTGGTTAAGCTAAGCAATGGCTCCCGTAAGGGGAGTTCTGAACAAGTCCCTGGTCCTCTCTTCCCCCTGAACTGTACATGAGGGCTGGGAGGTGGCCAGGTCTTCTTGGGTGCATCTTGGACCTGAGACTTGTAAGTCCTAGTACTTGTCTCCCCAGGGATCCCATCTTTGAGCTGCTGCAATTCCTGGGGAATTCAGAAGGGAACTGGCCCAGTCCTTGCTCTCACTGCCTGAGGCTCTGTATAGAGAAGGTCCAGTAGCTGGGTCTGGATGCACTCAGTTCTTTCAGCAGATGCTGGTTATATACCTACTGAGAGCCAGATACCATAAAAGGCATTGAGAGCCATAGCGGTCACTCTTTGTCAAGACTCTAAAAGGGGTGGGTGAACAGCTCATAAATGGCGAGAGGTGTATAGGCTATGTGTATCACATTTTTTGCATGGTAACACCTTAGCTCAGCCATGTCAAAATTCCCTAGGCAATAATTTATATTGCTGTATCCCAGTGAAACCCTAATAAATAGGTGACTACCATCTGGGCCACCACAGTTCACTAATGGCTTCTATAGAGGAGAAAGGATGATGAATAATATTAATTGCAATGCCTATTTATTTGTTAAGTGTTTACAAGGAAATAAAGAAGCAACTGGTAATGTCCCAGTTTGATACTTTTAACGATTATTTGGGCCAGTCTGGAAGAGCCTCTGGTGAATAGTTAAATTGTGTAGGAGTAAGGAAGAGTTTTCCACAGAGAAGCATGTACAAAGTCCTAGAGGTGAGAAGAACTTTGAAAAACTATCCAGGAATTTGACACTGAAAGTAACAACCATATTACTGTATTTCAAGATTTTGTGGATCAGAAATTTTTTATGGGGCCCAGCTGGGTAACTGTTCTTCGTAACTCTGATACAGATTCTTTAAAAAGTCCAAATGGCTTTAGGCTGGCAGGATGGGCCTGTCTGGATAAGCCAAGGTACCTTTGGTCACAGGTCTGGCATTTTGGCAGGGATGGCCAGAAGGCTAGGCTCAACCAAGACAAAGCTCCCACGATGTGAGCTTGACAGCACAGTGGTCTAAGAAGAATGATCTTCCACTTGGTGTCTCTGGGCTTTCAGAGAGGCACTCTGGTAGACCAAGATGGACACTGCAAGGCTTCTGGTCTGTCCTTGGAAATTGCACGGCATATTTTTTGCCACACTTTTGGTCAAGCACGTCATTGGAGACCGTGCAAGACTCAAGGGTGGGGAATTAGACTCTATGTCTTGATAGAAGAATGAAAGTTGGGGCAGAGAAGTAGCAAAGGATTTGTGTTCAAATTTAACTAATGAGAGCATGGTATACAAACGGAAAACAGTCAGTATGATTAGACAGCAGTAATCAAGGGGAGATAAATCTGGAGAACCAGGTGGGAGCCTGGTACAAGGCCTCCGAGTCTTAGTGAGGGGCCTGTGTACATTTTATGGAAGTGACTTCAAAGCTGTGTGGAACTTGGGCTAGAAGAGGCTTGAAGAGAAAGCAGGAGACGAAGCTGCTGCCATGGTCTGGGTGGGAAAAAGTGGTGGTGGGCAGAAGAGGACATGGTAAAGGGAGAGCATGGTGTCGTTGGCAGGTCCTGCTCACGGGGTGCTTGTGGGAGGAGAGGGCTGAGAAAGGAAAATGATTCCTGGATGATTTGTAAGTTTTTGCTAAGGTCTAGAAGATATGAAGCGAAAGCCTGATGAGAAGGAACAAGATTTGAAGGGGATAGGCACGTGGTAGATATTTGTGACCGATCTGCATATAAGTAATACAAAACTGTTACCATGAGATCATCCATCAAAGAGATGTTTTGGTTCAGATCTGGAATGCCCTAGAAAGGCCTCATGTTTGGAAGGTGATTCGGCTGTGGGGTTAATTCACTGATTTCCTGTGCCGTAAGAGGTGGAGCCTAGTTGGAAGACGTAGATCACTGGGACCTGACTCAGATGGAATGGGTCATTGGGGTTTTGACTGGAAGTGGCAGATCACTGGGACATGACCTCGGAGGCTGTTCTCTAGCTCTGCATTGCCTTTTACCCTGCTTCCTGCTTGCCATGCCTTAAGTGGCTTTTCTCCAGCTAGGCCTCTGCATGTGCTTCCACCATTGCCAGCCACTCATGATTGGTCTGAGACCTTCTAAACTGTGAGCTAAAATGAACCGTTATTCCCTTAAGTTGTGGAATTTTGCGTAGCATGTTCTAGCAATGACTAAGTAGCTAAGACAAAAGGGAAGGGCCAAGTAAGGCCCTGAGAAACATAAACCTGAAAGTTTGAGGGATGGGTAGGACCTAGTAAAGGAAGCAAAGAGTATTGAGGAAAGTTATTTAAGAGAGTGGAATATATCAGTTGCATGTCAGAGTTTCAGTATCTGAACAGAAGAGTTTATAGGATTTAGTGGCATGAGGCTTCTGATGGCTTTGATGAGAGCAGTATCAGAAAGGGTGGGAGTGGTTGCCAGGCTGGATTAGGTTGAGAAAAATGGGATTTAAGAACGTAGATATGTAAAAGGTTGGTCCCAAAGGGCCAGAGAGTCATAAGGGGAGAAGGTTTTGAGAGCAAGAGCAGTGGCCATAGTTATAGTGGGAGTCCAGGCCTGTGTGGGTGATGGCAGCAGGCACAGCAGAAGACAGGAGACAAGGATGAGAGAGGGAGATTACTGTAGGGGACATAGTTCATAAAATGGGGTGTGGGGATCCCTGGAGGGCAGTCCTGCAGCAAAAGAGGAAGAGAGGATGGAGCAATTGTAGAGGAGTGGGCCGGCTAAGTTAACCGCAGGGTGACAAAGGAACATCAATTTCTTCTTGGTGGAACGAATGAGACCATCACTTGAATGCTGATCTGGGTGAACTGGGTAGGGACGAAGAACCCAGCTTGCATTGTGAAAGCAAGCCAGATGAACAGGAAGTGTCAGGGCAATGCCGAGCTACGAGGTCGTCAGTTCTGAAGAGAAAGCGATATACTCAGCAGTGAGTGTATGTGTGAAGTGAGTGGCTGAGTGGGCACCTGTTTTCATTTTACTGGTGCTCAGAGGCTTGAATAGAGCCATGGCAGAGGTGGGTTTTGCACAGGAGAGTAGGGCAAGGAGAGGAAGGGGAGTTAGTTCAAGTGACATGCGCAGTAAGAATTATAATAATGGACTGCAGAGTCTAAGGTTGAATCTGGTCAAGATGGAAAATAAGGCAAAATTGAGTTTGAAATCATTAGGAAATTACAGGTCTTGATGAGGTAGAAAGCTCAGCTTTGTAAGGAGTGGGGTAGGAGGTAAACTTTAACCACAGAGGTGTGTTGTAGACATTGAGAGGTAGATTGATTTCAGTGAGAATCGAAGTTCAGGCTAGGTCAGGGGATGAGTGGTGAGAACCCAGGGATAGGGGCTAGAAAGGATGAGATCCAAGGCTTGTGGGTCAAGACGGTAGGATGAGTATCCAAGTGGGTACTGAGGCCAGAACCTGACATGTTGGGAAGGATGGTGTGAACCATGGGCCTACACCCTTGCTGACCAAGAGGAAAGGCTACAAGGCCAGTGAGGGAAAAGTGGACATTTCAGGATGCACCTTCCTTAGAGGGACAATGTTTTAGTCACTTTCTCAGCGCTGGGGCGTGGTACTCCACACCCACAACTTGAAGGTAGAGTGGTTAGTTTTGGTTTTGTGTTTCAGTGGTCTTAGAGGTGGACTGGCTCCAATGATGGAAGGGCTGGGGATAGAGAAAAGCTTCCACACATGGTTGCCAGCAAATAGAGCACCAAGGGAGCAGCTAGGGAGAGTGACACACTCTTACAGATCATGCCGTCCAGAGATCAGTCCTCCAGCAAGACCCACCTCCTAACAACACGTGGAATTATCCGTGAATGAGAACAGCATCCCACGATCCCATCACCTTCCAAACACTTGAGACTTTGGAGGGATATTTAGACTTAAACCATAACAGACTTTAAGGGTGGGGGATGGGTAGTGCCCTGAGTCTGATGCAGAACGTTGTGGACCTCTGTGGCTGTCCTGTCCTTTCAGAGGTGGGGTGGACAGTGAACTTTGGGGGAGCAGCTATCGAGATTTAATAGCTTCCCAGAGGTACTATTTATTGTTCTTTTTATAACTGATCCTTTTGTCACGCATCATCTAGAGTAAACTGAGGTTGGGCAGCTAGAAGAAGTGCCCCTGAGTAGTTCCAGGGCCCCAGCCCACACAGCTCTATCTGAGCTGGATACTGCTTGGACCTTGGTCACCTTTGCAGGGGCAGTAAGCACCCTGAGGCTGAGAGAGATGTACCTCCAACAGACTCCCAGTGCAAGATTTGGTCTCAGGCAAGGCTGCACCCAGAATCATCCTCAGACCTAATCAGGTCCAAGCAGGTTGGTTTGGTCCTTCACAGTTCCCATCTTAGCTGCTATCTGTTGGTCAGTCTGTCCATTTCTCGTCAGTAGGTTCCTTCTCCTCTTTTTAAATCTGACTTAAGTTTCATTTTCTTAGGCCTCTGGAGCTCATGAGGGGCCAGTGTGTGTGTCTTCCCTGTGCTGTCAGTAGACACAGGCTCCCAGCCATGAAATCCTTCTCCATTAACCTATAGGACACGATTGAGTCTTTGGTGGGTTGAGTTCACCTCTGTCTGGATTCTGTGATGCGCAGTGAGCAGAGGAAGGAGAGACGAGCTATCCTCCGTTCTTCCTCCACACTCACTCCTTCCCACCTGCTGAGGGATGAATGCGCCAGGGATGTCTGCCACTGCAGACGTCCCTGGCCCTGCGAAGTCACCCTCTGGGGTGGAAAGAGGATGAGAGGCGTTTCTCATCTTCAGCCTTGCCGTGCACCCTGAGGACCGACCTCCCCTCCTTATCTGAAATGCTGGTTGTGGTTCCTGGTGTGAGGGTTAATCGAGACAGCTCTCAGGATGAGCTCTGGGGAGATACCGGCAGCACTGTTTCAGCTCAGGACGTTTCAGGTCCTCCCTGATACTTAGCACAGGTTTTTTTTTTTTTTCCTCTCAGAAGGTGAGAGGCAAGGCCACCTTCTTGTAAACAAGTATTTCTGCTTTCTCAGCATATTTGACAGTGTTTCCACTTCTCCAACTCACATTTTCCCCGGAGTCTGCAGGCTCCTAGTGTGGACCAAACACTTCCAGGCTTCATCTTGTCCTGAACCAGAGTCCTTGTCACGTTCCTGGCAAAAGTGCTTTCTTCTAGCTTAAATCTTTAGGGGAAAGAGTGACTGTCTCATTCATCCTCAACCTGGATTCTGGGGTTGGGGTGGCGGTAAGTAAGGCAGACAAGGCAAATGAAAAAAAAAGAATTAATATAAAAGAAAATGAAATAGAACAGGGAAGGGAGGTTTTCTGTGAGTTTCACTTTATCATATAGAAAACATACAAAACCTGCATGCCAACAACAGGTAAATGGGGCATAAAGGCCAGAACATGGGAGAAAACACTGTATCTGTGATGATGAAATTTGCAGTAAGCATCAGAATTGAAACCAGATGTTAAAATGCTGCACCGTTGCTCATCTCAGAGAGGCAGAAGAGCAGGAGGTGGAACTTTTATGTAAAACTCAGTCAATCTTGAGACTTGAGGGTATGATGGGGGAAAGAGACTGTACCCTGTGGATATTTTTGGGAAAAGATCTCTGCCCCAAATGGAACAATGTGGCCACCTCACCTCCCTGAGTCTCCCACTTCTCTTGTGACTGACCACATGTGACAGACAATTCACACTCCCTCGGTTGGGGAACACTGCCCAATGTCACATGGGCAGAGGTGGAAATACTTCACAAGCCCTAATGTCACACACTTGCTCTCACACTTGAAGAGTGACAGGAGTGTCGGGGCACACAAAAGGATATGAGAAACACAAAAGAAATCCTCCCCAATTAGCTGCCTGGACAGAGGGAATGTTTGTCCCTAGTCTTCTTCCCCAAGTGCTCGGCTCCCCCTGATGCACAGGGTCGGGCAAACTGAAGCCCCGCCCACACCCCCGCTCTTCCTAGCCACCACCAACATGCCCTGATAATGCAGGAGCAAAGCATCCTCTCCTGCTCAAGTAGGAAGCACTGCGTGGAGTTTCAACAAGTATGCAGAGCTCCCCACGGCCCAGTTCTCACCCCTTAGGCCTCTGAAGGATTTATAACATCTTTCAGGATGTACAATGTCCTTGTGTCCAGCAGCAATGACAGGGTGTGGACTGAGCCACAGCCTTGCTGAACAGGGAAAAGAGAAAAAGTGAATGACTTTGTCTGTGTTAGGTAACAAAAGAGTGAAAGACTTGCCTCCAGCCAACTCTGCCAAGAGGAAGTGAGAATGTTAGGACTGTTCCAAAGTACTACGGGATTCAAAGGCAAGTGGAACCTGGTTACAAATACTGAAGAGCTTGGTCTGGAAAGTTTATTCCCGGGCACAGAAGCAGTATTTGCTCAAGGAATTTCAGATTATAGACTCTGCAATGAGAGGCAAGAAGAGATAAGGTCTGTAGATCAGTGGCTGTGCAGAGGAAAGAATATATGGGAACCTAAAAGTACACTAGAAGAGCAAGGAGCATCACCAACACCAGGAAGAACTACCTCCAACCCAGAGAGCAGACTTAAGAGCACTCCCTTAGGGCCCAAAGAAAAAACAGAACAAGGAAGGTAGCCAGATAAAATGGTAGAGATAGAACTCAAATAGTGTATTCATAATTCAAAGAATTGTTGCATGATGGACTACAAACATTAACAGGCTGTACACATGTAAAAGGAATCATATTTTAAGAATGGCCAAGAAGGGTTGGAGGAATGGCACAGTAGTTAAAACACTCGTCTTGCAAGTGCAAGGCCCTGAGTTCAATTCCCCAGCACCACATAAAGCCAGGCATGGTGGTGCGTGCCTGTAATCCCAGCACTTGGGAGGCTGAGGCAGAAGGATTGCTGTGAGTCCAAGGCCAGCCTGGGCTACATAGTGAATTCAGAGCAGGTATCAGAACAGACAGGAGGACCAGTGGACCACAATTGAGGATACTGAAACAAACCCAAATATCCTCAGTGACCTGATCTTTGACGAAGAGGCCAAAACAATCCATTGAGAAAAGACAGCATCTTAAACAAATGGTGCTGGAAAAATTGGATCTCTATGTACAGGAGAATGAAACTAGACCCATACCTGTCTCCACACATGAAAATCAGATCAAAATGGATCAAAGATCTGGACATCAAAACAGAAACACTGAACTTACTGGAAAATAAAATAGGTAAAACTCTAGAAGACAAAGGGACAGGAAAAGATGTACTGAACAGATCACCAATTGCACAAGAAATCTCAGCAAAAATCAGCATGGAACCATATTAAATTTAAAAGCTTTTGCACAGCAAAAGAAACAATCAGCAAGATGACGAGACAATCTGCAGGTTGGGAAAAGATATTCACCAATAACACCAAAGGATTAATATCAAGAATATAAAGAACCTGAGAAACATTAAAAACCCCTAAAATAAATGGTCCCACCAAGAAGTGGACAGCTGAAATGAAAAGAAACTTCTCAGAAGAAGGACAAATGGCCAGCAAACATATGAAAAGGTGTTCTTCATCACTGGCCATCAGAGAAATGCAAATAAAAACAACGCTGAGGTTTCACCTCACTCCAATGGCCTACATCAAGAACTCAAAAAACAATCGTTGGTGAGGGTGCGGAAAAAAAGGAACTCTGTTCCACTGCTGGTGGGAATGCAGTCTGGCGCCATCATCTTGGAAAATAGTCCAGGGGTTCCTTAGAAAGCTGAGAATAGACATTGCATTTGATCCAGCTACTGCTCTATTGGGCATGTTCCCAATAAACTGGTACAACCACTATGGAGGGCAGTATGTAAATTCCTCAGAAAATAAATATCCCCTTTGAGTCAGCGATGCCTCTTCTGGGAATCTTTTGAAAGAGTTAAAAACATCATAAAAAGAAACACACACACACACACACACACACACACACACACACACACACCCCTATGTTTACAGCAGCACAACTAACAATAGCTAAAATTTGGAAGACACCAATGTACCCATCAGCAGACCAAGGGATATAAAAATAGTGGTATATGGACACAGTGGAGTACTTCTCATCTATAAAGACAGATAGTTTTGAGGCTCCTGTAGGCAAACGGATGAAACTTGAGACCATTATGCTGAGTGAAGTGAGTCAGACACAGAAAGTTAAATATCAAATTGTTTCTCTACTATGAGAAACCCAGAGTACAGTCAATTCATAGGACAAAATGGGAGGAGGGAGTAGGAATTACTGGGGAACTTTAGGGAACATTCCCAAGCATTATCATTCTATATCTTAATTACTTTTTTACTGGGGGGACAGAACACCTGACACCCACAATATAATATTTATTACTTAGCTCCCAGTTTTAAGAAGTTTCACTGCATTCATGGGTAATTGACAATGGCAGAAGCACATGGTGGAGGCATAGCTGAAGGAAAACTGTTCACAGCCACATGAGCAAGGAAGGGCAGAGCTAGCACATGTCCTTCCAGATCATGTCCCAGTGATCTACCCATTTCAGGTCAAGCCTCAGCGTTTCTCTCTTTTTGACCAGGCCCACCTCTTAACTACACATGGTTCCATAGGCATTCCACAACACCCAAATACATGAGGCTTTTGGGGGACCTTCCAGATCCAACCATAATACTCTCGTTGAATATGAAAAGGCCAGGCAATAACAGTCAAAAAACCAAAGAATCACCTTAATATCAAAGTTCGATTTTAAAAGAATCAGAATTTTGAGTTGATTAAGCATTCCACAATGATCACAAAATTATGGATATTAAATTACATATAGCAGGCCATTGGAAAGGCAGGGAGAAATAGATTGCATAGTATTGGAAGAGTTTAACTATACTCACTTCTATCCTTGACATACACAATGCCAATATATTAGGACAGAGATCTAAAACCAATAAATAACAAAATCATTAATGATAATGATACAATTAACATTTCGAGTTCTGTGTGCTGGGTTTTATTTTAATCTCTTTTCTCATATTAACACACTGAGACCTTACAACCTAATGATGTAGGATTACTATTATCTCCATAGTCAAAACGAAAAAAACTCAAAGTCAACAATATAATTGATATATTTTGCCCAAAAAAATAGATATTGGTTGCTGTAACTTCAAAGGCAGGATATATCTATAATAACCCAGGAAACATTTTCTAAATTAGTCTATCAGGTCTTACAACTCAGTAACTCTTCTTCAATCTTTTTCTGAGATTACAAGGTACTTGTCACATTTTATAATCAGTATATAATAAACGTACACACAACTTAGACATTCTAATAGTTGTTAATATTGTCTCAGAATTTTAACACACATATATATTCCATGATGATACAATGACTAGTACAAAACAAAAGTTGTTTTTTCTTTTGAATGTAGAAAGCACTCCAAATAAACCTAAAAAACAAAGAAGATGATTCGGGGTGAGTATTAGGGCCTATCCCAAAGAACACTGGGTGATTTGTGGAGTTAAGGGAAGATCAGATACCCTGTCCGAGTGAATCACTTTCTCAGTGGAACACAAAACACAAGTGCCTGTTATTCTCAGTGTCTTAGAGTGGGCAAAATCCAAGATAGAATGAGCCTCCATTTTCATCTCAGAGGCATCAGAAGTCTTAAGGAACATCAAAAAAATAGAGAAATAGCCCCCGCTTTGCAGAAATGCTGCAAAGACAGAGTCAGAAATGCCAGCGACAAGGCGGCTACAGCTTACACCCTACCACGGGTCCAGGGCGGGGGTCAGGCTGGGCAATATGGAACTGGAAGCCAAGAGGGGCAGGCCGTGGAGAGCGGGTGATGCGGTGGTTTGAAGCAGCGCTGGGTTTTGATGCTGGGTAGAGGACACTTCAGCATGAAATATGAACGCACACCCCAAGGTGCAGGGCTTGCCAGGGTGAGGCTCTAACCACCTTCAGGTCTCCTGCAGAAAGGACTGAAGGCCCCAGCCAGGCAGCGAAGGAGAATTGCAGGTAGACATGGAAGTGTTTCCAAAGACAGGGTGCTAAGAGCACAGCAGAGCAGATTGGCCGAGGTGGCCACAGGTGGAAGCCAGGCCATTTTTGGATCTGCTACTTTCAGGAGTTAATACTGCCTGTGGGTGTACAGTTAGGTCAGATCTTTTGAGTAGCATAATTAGTCAGCTGAAACATTGATAGGGACTCTCATGTCTTGTACTTCTGAATCTGATCAGATATTGACTTTATCTCATTTTCCAAACTAGAATATGTGGTCTAGGTGCATCCAGATTTTTTTTTTTTTTTTTTTTTTTTGAGGCAGGGTCTAATTCTGTAGTCCAGGCTGGTCCTGAGCTCATGATGCAGCCCAGGCTGGTCCTGAACTTACGACAATCTTTCTGCCTCAGCCTCCTGAGTGCTGAGATTACATGCATGCACCTCCCCACCCAGTTTATATGGTGCTGGATAATTCAGCCCTGGGCCCTGTGCCTGCTAGGCAAGTGCTTTAACCACTGAGTTATTTCAGCCCACTACCACCTACACACATATTTTTTATTGCCCTCTAGGGAAGCTTTCACCCCCTCCTCTGAGTTACCATGGCAACCTGAGCATGCCTCTGCAAATAGTGCATATCATGCTGACCATGAATCTGTCTCTAAATTGCTTCTGGCCCTACTAGAAGACACTTTATGTCCTTAGCATCTGTTATGTTACTTACAAAATAGTCACAATAGGCACTCAGCAAAGTGCGTATGAAGTGCATGCTTCCTGAGAAGTCTTCGCTCTTACGGAAATATCTCTTCATAAAGAATCCTTTTCATACTAGTTCATACTTATATTGTGGCAAATAGTATTGAATAGAATTCAAGACTCTTTCATAGATCCAGTGGACGTGTGACTGTTGGTAACTTTCGTAACCTGGCCGGGTTGCTCCCATCCCACCCCCTCCCCCCCAACCCATGATCTTCTGTGAACACCTCCTATCTATTATTTAATGCAGACCCTATTGGGAACATAGGATGTGGCCAAGAAATATTATTTAAAAATAAATTTGTAAAACAAATGAAAATATTAGAAAAATTACCTTAAATTGTTCTCTTTGGCTTACAATGCAAAGAAAACTTCCCTTTACCCTAGCCAATCAAAACACTTGTTAATTATTAATCCATAGGATACAGGTTAAACTATAGGATGCTTAGGGGTGTACTAGTGACTTATTATTATCATGCTTGGTACCGTTATCAAATGATGTGTCCAGTAGGCTAAGGCACATGCTGACGTTCCAGTCTCGTTGACAGGAAGGTTCTAAGGGAACCTATAAGTTGCTTCATATGTCCTCTTCCCCCTCTTTCCTGATACCAGAGGTTTCATTATGGCTTCTTTTGTGTAAATGTCTTTGTGTCCTTCAACAAAAATAGGAAAAAGAGGAACATCCATGACTCTCTTAAGTAGTGCCCAATATCAGAATAAATATTTTATGTACTTTAAAAATAACATTGGTACATTGAGGGTCATATTGCTCCAATTTTGTGGTATTATTTTAAGGAAATTAAATCAGTCATTGCTTCAGCTTGCTGGAATGAGAGCAGGTGGCATTTTTGCTGTATGCGGGATGCATTAGACAGGTTAGGCCTGCAAGTTCATTTATGGTAAGTAGTGATATGACAGAAATTCCATGCTAAAAAGTTTAGGCAGTCTGCATTTCCCTCGGAGATTTTTTTTGTTGGATATGTAAATATTAAGCTATTGCCACTCAATTACATCAATGTAAGAAAGAACTGGAAGTTCACTTTTTAAGAAGGAATAAGAAGGAATACAATACTCATTTTCACGAATAAAAATTGGAGAGACAGTTTTAAGAAAGGATGGGCACCATGAATTCCAGAAATAGTAATCAACTGACATTTCATTAATTGTCAGTAATGGTATATAACAAGTATAAAATTTCAGAGTGAATCATAATCACTTATTGGCTCATGTATCTGTACCCAACAGGTGGCTCGGAGTTGGCCATTCTGGGCTGGGCTGGGACAGGCTGTGCCATGGGCCTCTCGTGCTCCTTCTGGGACCTGTGGACTGCAGCCAGGTGTCTTGGTGGCATCACAGCATAGGGGCAAGGCCCAACTGCACAAGTGCCTTTCCAGCCTTTGCTCATATCATTCTTGCTAGTGTTCCATTAGCCAAAGCAAGTCACACAGCAAAAACCAAGTCCAAAGGTGGGAAGTATCCTGCCTCTTGGTAAGAGGAGCTGCAAAGTCACTTAGCAACAAGCGTGAATGGATAAAAGGAGGTGAAGAATCAAGATTGTTTGTGCAATTTACCCCATGTGTTTACATGTATAGTATGTACAACAGGTATTCTTTTCTTAAATTTGAACGCTAAAACAAGTTCATTGGAAAAATAATGGGTTATCACTCAAGATAATGAAAAACCTCCCAGCTCAACCTGTGGACTTCAATCTTATCCTTTCAGCTAGAATATTCTAGGCTTTCGAAGAACAATCATTAGAAGTTACTAGAACTATCCAATTGCTCCTACCTCCTTGGGTAGCCTTGAGACGTGAGTATGTGAGTGGTTCTGACTGAATTTCTTACCAGAAGAGGGAAACCTACTCGTAAATAGCTTTAGATCAGAGGCATTTGGAAATAAATGCTGCTGGCTGATCGTGTAAGACCAATCGATATACACGAGTAGAAAAGGGCAGGTAATTTCAGTGATAAATTTCATCCCAAGTTGCTTGATCAAACTCATCTTCTCTTTCTTGACAACAAATAAAGAAGGGAAGTTGCTCTCTTGCCCTTCACCTGTGGACGCTGCTGGCCTGCACCCTTAATTTCTACTCACCCTTTCATGGGCGCAAGGTATTTTGCTGACTAATGTTGAACCAGATACCCGCATCTGATTCTGCTTCTCCATTATTTTCTGGACTTTTATTGTTTAACTATTGCTCATGAAGGCAGCTAGAATGACTGGGTTGGCGTAGCTCAAATTTAAGACCCTGGTGCAAGTAAGCTGTAAATTCAGAGCTAAATTTTTACTTTAACTGTAAAAAAATCATTTTATTCAAGTAAGACCACCTTCCATTTGTGTGCAGGCCACTCAAGAGAATCACAGACTGAGCCTCACGACATGAAATGTAGGAAGTTAGTATCATTTTGGAAATGCAAATACATTTCCACTTGCTGATGGATTTGTATTATGAAGGTTTTGGTTGTAAGTAACAGAAGATTCAATTTAAACGTGTAGCACATATACCTAGAAATCTCAGAGGTAATTTTTTGATCCAGAGGCCAAAAAATTCATTGTCTCTCTTCCCAGAGCCTATCCTGCACACAGGGCTCCATCTCGAGGTCAGAGTCCCTCATTGTGCCCACGAGAGAGTCATTAGCTTCACAATGCTGTCGTGTTTGGACTGGTAATCATGGCGTCATTGGAAGCAGATTGTCACCTCTGAATTATGTACATGGCTATTTTTTATCAATTGGTGTATAAGAGGGGCAAAATAAAACTTGTGTTCTCTGTCTGCTTCTGAAGAGTTCCCTGCAACTGAAGGGTGTGTGTGAAACCCTTGGGTCTCTTGGGTGTCTCCTCACTCCCATCCTTATTTCCTAAGAGACTGAAGTCAGAAGTGGACTTTGTGGCTTATTTACCATGGAAACTAGATAGGGTAGCTAATCTTGTGTCTTTTTTTAGCATACTCGGGCAGAGATAAAAATGTCAAATGGCCTCTCTTCGATGTGGCATACTGTCCTGCTCTAAATCAGAGATGGATATTCAAACATCAGTAGCAATATCTTAAATGGTCGATTAAAGAAAAATTACAAATTAGGCGATTCTCTGAACTGTGCTTCAAAACATTATTTGCTTAATGACTATAAAATTAGTAATATGATCACAATTGAAAATAATGGGTGTGTGCAGCCTTATAAATTTATTTCCTAGGACGTGCTCAGCCAAAACATTTTTGCATTGGTCTGTGTACTCCTTAAAACCAATATGCTACCAAGTCTCTGACCACTGACAAAGCACCACACCATTTCCTCTTGGGGGTCTGGCAGCGTGTGTGAGAACGACTGTTTCGGAATTTCCTGAGACTGTGAGTGTGTCTGCGTGTGTACGCACGAAGGTTATGTATATTAAGGTGCCGTATGTGAGCACATAACAGAGTTGCCTGCTCTCTGAATGATTTTTTGTATTTACCCATATATGCTCTATTATTATTATGATCTCTCTCCTTTTTCTTGCTTGTTCAATACTGAATAAATGATGCTTCTGCTAGTTTAAACATTATACATTTTAATTTTATCATTGTTATACTTTTTTTTTTAATTTCTGAGACCTAAACTCACTATATAGCCCAGGCTGGCCTTGAATACACAGGAATCCTCCACTCTCAGCCTCTTGAGTGCTAGAATTATAGGTATGTACCATCATACCCAGTCTACGTAGTACTGGGGAACAGAACCCAGGGCAGTTCACTTACTAAGCAAACACTAACTGCTGAGCTATTCCTCCAGCCCCTGTAATTGTTACTTCTAAGGCCATATTTGTATAAGGCCATGTTTGTAAGCTTCACACCAGCATGGGCAACTTAGTGGCCCAGCCAAAGCCTCATACTTGGGTATCAAGACAACTATATATGTATTTTTCTCCTATACATATGTAATCTTTACACATATTCATCCATCTATGTCAATATCCTGACAAGTACATTAGCAGAATTTTATTTTCTTTTTATTTCTCCTCTCCTCCTGTGCTGATATTTAAATATTCTAATTGTATGTCTTTTCATTAATTTTTTAAAAAAAATTATTGCCACTGTCTTTTTTAGACAGCAAACTTTACTAAGATGTCTGAGTTACTACGCTTTCCTTTATTTCCAAAAACATCTTGTATTTATTTTCCTTCCTACTTTAATAATTAATCTCTGGGTGGCAAATCTTCTGAGCCCCTGTCTGTGAGCCTGAGGATATTTTTTATTACAGTCTCACTTTTAAAAGGTATTTTAATTAGGTATAAAAATCTAGGTTGAGAGCCAAGCCCAGTGGCACAGGTAATCCTAGCACTCTGGAAGGCTGAGACAGGAGGATCACAACTTTGAGCCCAGCCTGGACAATGCAGCAGCTTAGGCAGACCCCAATCCAACAATAATATATATAGGCTGGGGATATAGCTCAGTGTGTATTCCTGAGCTCAGTCCCCAGTAACACACACACAGAGACACAAATCTAGTTTTAAAGTTCTTTAGTAATTAAATCTCTTTTGAGATATTGTTTATAAATTTGATCTTAATTGATTCTTCTTCCATTTTGAGTTTTCATTTCAAGCCTTGAAAGCATTTAGACTTCTCTTTATTATTAAACTTCACCATAATGTGTTTAAGTATGGAATTCTCCATATCTCTGTTGTTTGGGAGTGTATGAGACCTTCCAACACAATGCTTTTCGTGTTTCATTAATACCAGGATACTAGTCATTTTCATTATTTCTTCAAATATTTTCTCCTCTCCATGTCACGGCCTCAGTTACTATCATTCATACCCCTCTGCTGTTCCTTTATATATTTTTATTGGTGCATATTAGTAGCACACAATAGTGAAATTTATTTTGCTATATTGATACCTGCATACAACATATTTTGACTATTTTCATTCTCCTTGGCCTCCTTTCCCCTCCCTGATCCTCTATTATTTATTTCTTATAAAAAAGAAAATAAGTGATACTTAACTTTCTGAGACTCGCTTATTGCGCTTAACACACTACTTTCCTGTTCCATTCATTTTCCTGAAAATAACATGATTTCATTCTTCTGTACGGCTGAATGGCGTGCATACATGTACCACATTTTCTTTAACCACTCATGCACTGATAGGAAAATAGAGTGTTTCCAGAACTTAGTAATTGTGAACTGTGCTGCTAGAAGCATGGGTGTGCCTGTATCTTTGTATTAATTATATAATGTCTTTAATTGTTTTAGGAATCCACCAAGGAGTGGTACAATGGTATCAAATGGTATTTCAGTTTAGCTTTTTTGAGTTCTCTTTATTTGGCTGTCTAGCACGATCGCACTAGTTGATACTCCTGCCAGCAGTGTAGGCGACTCCCTTTCCCTGCCTTGTCACTAATGACAGCCTTTCTGACGTGGGAGATGGAATCTCAACACGATTTGCATTTCCCTAATGGCTAGAGATGGTGAGCAATTCTCCTGCATGTATTGGCCGTTTGCATTTCTTTTTATGAGAATTCTCTGTTCAGTTAATTTGCTCACTTACTGACTTAGACTGTTTTTGTGGTGAGTCTTTGAGTTCTTGATGTATTCTAGATACTAGTCCTGTATCAGAAGAGTGGCTGCAAAGTGTTCCTCTCTTTCTGTAGGGGACTCTTTTTCACTTTGTTGATCCTTTCCCTTGCTGTGAAGCAGCTTTTTAATTTGCTGCAGTCCTATTTGTTGATTCGTACTATTATTTTGTGTGCTATTGGGTCCTGTTCAGAAAGTCTTTGCCTGTGCCTGTGGCTTTGAGGGTTTCCCATATTTTTTTTCCTAGCGCTTTCAAAGTTTCCAATCTTATATCTAGAGCTTTGATCCATTTTACTTTATTTGCATACAAGAGGAGAAATAAGGATCTACTTTGAATTTTCTTCATGCGTATAGACAGTTTTCTCAGCACTGTTTGTGAAAGAGGCCGTGTTAGGCCATCTTTTCAACAGCATTTTTTTGGCTACTTTTTGAAAGATCAGATGGCTGTGATTCTTGGGCTTGTTTCTCCATCTTCTGCTCGGCTCCATGATCTATGTGTTTGATTCTGTGTCAGTCCATGTTGTTTAAATTCTATGGTTTTATCGTACAATTTGAAATCGGGTATAGGGATGCCTCCAGAACTGCTCTTTTAAGTTAGGACCACTTTGGCTATTTTGGGTCTTGTGTGCTTCCCTGTGAACTTTAGGATTTTTTTTTCTTGTTCTGTGAAGAACGTTTTTGGTATTTTAATAGAATCTCATTGATGTGTAGATTGCTTTAGCAATAAGGCTGATTTAACGAAGTATTCTGATTCACAAACAAGGGAGTTCTTTCCATGTTCTGATGTCTCCTTCCATTTTCTTTTTTCCGTGTTGTACTTTTCAGGTAGAGTGCTTTCACTTTCTTGGTTAGCTTGATTCCTCAGCATTGTTTAAGCCATTGCGAATGGGATTCTTTCTTGCTGGATTCACTCTCTGTGCACAGAAAAGCCATTAATTTTTGTGCTCTGGTTTTGTATCTTGTCACTTCACTGAATTTGTCAGACCTGAGAGTTTTTCTGAGTCTTTTATGTAAAATAATAGTCTGAAAATAATAATTCAACTTTTTCCTTTCCTATTTGCATCTTTTATTTCTTCCTCTCACCTAATTGCCCAGCTCATGTTTCCATCAGCGCGGTATTGTACTGTTTTGAACAGGAACGATGACAGTGGACATCCTTGCCTCGCTCGTGATTTTGGAGCAAGCGCTTTCAGCTTTTCTCCGTCCCACATAATGTTGTTCCTTTGTATTCTTTATCTTCCCTACTTCTGCAGACTTCCGGGAGAATTTCTCCATCCGATGCTAGCTCAGAAGTTCATTTCTTCTGCTGAGTCCATGCTGTTATTTATATCACCCGCTTCTTTTTTACAGTTATTGCCTTTCGAATGCTTAATGTTCCCCTCCGGTCTGATCATGACTTACTTTCCCTCCTTCCTAACCCTAGCGCTTCATCTCGCTCTGTTTAGTGTGCTTACTATAAGCTCTTGCTGCGTACATTCCAGTCAACACCTGTTCCGTTTGTTACCTTGGTGGGCCGTTCTTTTGCCCTGAGATATCATGCTCCTATATTAACTCATGTGTTCTGTGGAGGGACTGAATCCCTCCACATGGATTTGGGAACAAAGGAAGGGACGAGCCCCGGAGCCAGAAGCTTCAGGTATCACGGAAGTCCGCGGACGGCTTTTCTGCCACTCCGTCAGGCCACTCCTGTGGGCAATGATCTTCTAGACTAAACTTTGCCAACCCTGGATTCCGAGTGGGAAGAGGGGTCTGAGCCTGTGCCAAAAGTCTTGCCGTCCAGTTCTGACTTCACCAACCCGACTCCAGGGGTTGTTCGAAGCCTTTTCAGACACCTGACAGCAGCAGCAGCCTGAGCTGATTTTTCTGGTTCCATGGAAAAGGGACAAGCAACCACGGCGTAAAAGCCAAGCACCACGAAGGGCAGAGTGGGCCTCCGAGGCCTCCCATGTACATCCCTGCAACCGCAGCCACTCTTCGCCCCCACCCTTGCCCCAGACAGCCTTCTCGCTCCTCGCCCGCCTGTGGTTTGTCGGGCGTAGGTCATGGGGAAGGAGGCCGGCAGCCCACTGGAGTGTGCCATCTGACAGAAACAGCCAGAGGCCTAGGCGCGCTTGTCACAGACATAAGCCCCATGACAGAGGACCAGTGCACCTCTGCATCTTCCTGTGTCTGAACAGGAGCCGTAGGGAGGACAGCACCAGGAAGTGTGGTACAGGACCAGCCATTTCAAAGGAGAAAGAGTGGTGGTGCATGCAAACACAGCATTTGGGGGGTTGAGGCCATCTGGGGCCACATGGGGAGCCCGAAGCAGAGCTGAGGGGGTGGGGGGAAAGAGAGAGAGACTTGGCCCTGTGTCTTCTCCTCAAATTAAGCTTAAGCTAAATCTTCTTTTAGGTAATGACTCAGAGACACTGAAAGAGGCTTAATAATAGCTCAAGATGATTCATATGAATATTCCACTCTGAAGCTGATTGTCTTTGAGGAATGTTTGTGTGAAACTTTTACTCCCAGAAAATACCGATGAAGGTCTGAGAACTTATTGCTTTGTGAAGTGGTTATGATAATAGTAATGAATAATTGTATTTCTCTATGCTCTGCCAAAGCAGTCGGGCATTGCAAAAACACTTTAGAACGAAGCAATAAATAGATGAGCAAAGACTTTAATTAAGCGGCTTAAAATAAAAAAATTGGTTTATTTTAACCCTAATGTCTACAAATTTTAAAAACTAGTGTTTGAACTTATTGCTTGGGTAGATCTCAAGGATTACAATTTGCAGAAATATATTATGAGTTAAAAACAAAACTCCAAAATTCTAAAATGCATTTAATATCTGTGCTTTAGTTTGAGGCCAAACCTTTCCTGAACAACAGAACCAAGAGGGTTCTCAGCCTGGCAGTTGTGGCCTGGCCTGCCACCAACTGGCTGTGTGACTTAGGGCAAGTTGCTTGTCTCTCTGTGTCTCCTAAGTTCACTGATACAGATTTCTCATACTTTTTACTGCTCTACAATTATTTACCATCTATATATACACAGGAGTTTCTCTATCTAGAACAAGTAAGCTTTCTGAGTAGCTCATATTAATATCATTTTACCAATTTTTATCTAATTACATTACAAAAAATGTAAAGGCAGAGATAAGTTGAAACAATTATATACTGAGTATTCCTATATCCACCCCCTACATTCTACTGCTTTTTGTCTTTCATTCATTCACTTATTTTTACTCACTTACGAATTTTCTCTTTATATATATATATATATATATATATATATTTGAGACAGAGTCTCATGCTGTAGCCCAGGCTGGTCCTGAACTCACCATAGTGTCCAGGCTGGCCTTGGACTCACAGCCATCCTCTTGTCTCAGCCTCCTGAGCGCTGGGATTACAGGAATGCACCACCACGCCCAGTTCATGTGGTGCTGGGGAATTGAACTCAGGTACTTAGTGCTTTAACCTCTGAGTCATTCCTCCAGCCCCAAATATATAAATATTTTATGCTTAAATACATTAATACAATTTATATTGATAAATTTATTATGCTTTAATTATAAAATAAATATTCTATATTTTTAAAACAAGGGAATATATAATTTACTTCTAGGAATTGGTTGATGTACTTGGAGCCTGAAATTTGTAGGATAGAAGCAGAACAGAAAATCTTACTCAGGGGCTATTACCATTGGAGACATCATGTTAACTTGAGGCAACCAGGAACCACGTCTGGATTAGGGTTTGGGAACCACGCCTAGATTGGGAATTGAGAACCAGCCTGGATTAGAGTGTGAGTGACTTGTGGGCCATCGAATGAGGGAAGAATGCCCACCCGGTTGTGGGAGCAAACTGGGAACTCAAACTGTATAAAAGGGGGGAAGAAGAAAGATTGTTACAGCTTCTTCCTCCGGGAAAGCTCTCGCCTTCCCAATTGTCTATGGATGCCGACTTGCTGCACGCCACAAATCTTCATCACAGATTCACTCCAGTCTCGACTTGAGCCTGTCTGCCTATCGCTGATCTTCAGTCTCCATTCTTCACCATGGCTCCTGGAAAAAACAAAATCCACAGCAGGCTCTCACCAGCTGTCCTGTGGACACAGACAGGAATTCTGCTTTGCGGCTGAGCAGCCATTGGACACTCCAGCTCTCGCATGTGCAGGCCACCATCTTGGACTATCTCTATCCTCCAATTTGTAAACCTTCCAGATAGATTCTTTTTGTTGTAATATCTGTAAGTTCTGCCTATCGAAAGAACCCAAACTAATAAAGGGACTGACACTCCTATTAACATTTTTACTCTACTTTTTACATTTTTGTCACTCACAATTTGTGTCTACTTTTCTGACAGAAAATGGAAATGAAAACACTGGGCAGAAGTGTTGCCTTCCCAGACTCTCGTGCAAGTAGGACACAGACACGATCTAGCCTCTGCCAATCTGATTCACCCTGACAGGACTTTTACCCAAGAACAAAGGGTGGAAATTGCCCCCACAATATGCATGAGTGGCTTTCTCACCAGAACTAGCAACGAGACTTCCTTGGAGGTCCACCCTCATCTTCCAGATAGATTAACATTTTTTGAGCTCCCAGTATCTATTTAGTAAGCCCCTTAGCTGGAGTCCTCTTGCGGTGGGAAGAGTGTTTCTAGGAGATGTGAACACAAGTAGCTGTTCATCCCAGAAAGGGCCCAGCAGAAGGGCCAAAGTAATGATTTCACTAGCATCCAGTTTGGTGAACCACTGAGTTTACTGGTGCTCTTTACAAGAGTATGTGTGAGGAGTCACCTACAGAAGCACAGATGAATGGCCACCTAAAGGAGCATGGCTGAGGGGCAGCTTGCAAACCTGCAGGTGACTTAAAAGGTAATTGCACTATTAGAAAGCCCTCTCCAGCATGGATGCCTCAGAGACTACATGACTCCTGCTGCTCTATAGACTCAAGACCCTTGCATCTCTGAGGCACAGTGTCTACAAGCTGGCCAGAGGGTGTGCGTCGTGAACGGCGCCTGTGGGGACTGACCTACCAACTCAATTCTAACAGATGGCATGGGACAGGTTGCTGACCTTTTCTTATAACTTCGTATATGCACACATATTTTTATATAAGCAGAATATTATTTGACATTCTGCTTTTTATTGTGAGACTCTTTCTTTTACCCCCAGATCATTTTTTTCTCTCAATTTCCCCATTCTCCTCTCTTTCTTTTTCATGGTCTTTCTCTAAGTTCTAACAACCAAATAACATTTTTTTCTGCCCCAAACATTGACCAATCAGTGGTGCTGCCCACAAGTCCTAAGAACTAAGACTTTCCTTCTATACAATTGATTCTCAAGGGTAGGACTGCTGAATTGAAAGGAATGTGTGTGTTTAATTTTCACAACTATTGCCAAATTCTATCTTAAAGGTTAGAATGGTCCCCAGGTCCTTTAGAAATGCAAGAGTATCTTTAAGTATCCAACGTTTCTCTGGATTTTTTTCTAGAATTATTGTTGAAAAGCCTCAACAGGGGGCTAACCAAAAGTGGGATTGTGGGAGAAACTGCCCAAAGAATAAGCAAAGCAGACGTCCTGTATGTACAGGTTGCAAAGGGACAATAAACAGGACTGCAAGTCAGTTTGTTTTTTGTGATCACTGCACAACGGCTGAAGAATGGTGTGATAACATCTGATTGCTCTGGATTTTAAAATTATTGCTAAGTGATTACTCTTCGGTTTTTATAATACATGTGTAAAGCTTCAAGTCTGAGTTACACAATTGCCTCAAATTCACATAGCTTCTGCACCATATGCTTGTTTTAAAACTAAATTTATAATGGTTTTGAGTTAATTTTTGCTCATTTGGGGGACTGTGTGTGTCTAGCCCTTGTGCCAAACAGCAGATTCAAGGAAACTGTGATTGCTGGATGCTACTTTTCTCCCTGAGATGAGAGAGACACAAGAACGTTTTCACACAGTTTAAGTTGTCCTTGCAGAGTGCACTCTGACTCACTCACTGTGCTTTACAATTGCTCCTAGAAGGTTGGTGCTTGGGAATTGTGGAGGAGACCAAGCGCAAGGCCACAGCAGCAAGGAACAGGGAGCTCCGTGGAAAGTGGGATCCATCCTGAACAAGAGTACCAGGAGACATGGTAAAAGGCTTTTGTCTCCCATTGCCAGAAGAATATTGCACTCAGTGTTGGGACACCCTGATCACTTTCACCAAAATCTTACTCTACAGCAGTGGGTTGAATTGTGCTCGGGTCTGCTCGGCAGTCAGTCAATTTCACTTTTGTAGACAAGAAAAACTCTTGGAAAAGTTTTCTAATGGCCTAAAAATTTGTGATAAGTTTTCTGTCGAAAATATGCTAGGTGAAAGATTTCAACTGTAAAGACATTTAAAAACCATTGAGACCAATCCCAAGGAAACAAAGAAGTGAACAATGGGGCAATTTCTGGGGCTTGATATGAAACAGGATTTTTATGAATCACTGTCATACTAATCTTCTTTATGTTTAAGACTTTTCCTAATGATTTATCAGTTGCTTCCCACCGAAGAAACTTTTCAAAATTAAAAAGAATAAAAACGGTTCTTTCGTGAGCCGTGAATGAAGATAAGAGGATAAATCTGGCTGCTCTATTTAACACGAATGTGCAGGTTTTGACAAAAAGCTCGTTGACATTTGCAGAAGTTAAGCCTTAAAAATGAGGATTATAATGTGACTTCATTATTAAGATAGAGTAGCTAATTTTTTCTCCTCTTACAAAATTCGCATTAAAATAATTAAAAATATTAATGGTTACTTTTTTCTTTGTCCTAATGCGATATTTAATTTCTAATTTCATTTTTATTGGCACAATTACACTCATGCAATATAATAATAGGAAACCATTTGCATTTCTTTCCTGATCATTACTATCATTAATCTTATTTTATGATTATTACTAAAAATTCTTTTTGCAGTAGAGAAGAGGATAGAGTATTACACTCTGATTAAAAAGATACAGAAATGTTTCCAAACCCCTGGTATTGGCCTTGAACATTGTCCTGTGAAGCACCTAACTTAACTGTTCCCTGGAGTCTGGCACACAAGAGCATATCACAGCTCTAGCATTACCACACTTCTTCAAGTAAGAGAGGCATAACCAACAAAGAACTGTGGCTGGTGTTATGAGCCATTGCCTGTTCTACGGTTCCTGTCTGGCATACTTAGACACTCCTGGCCTTATCAGTGAGACAAATCCATGTCTTTCTCTTGAAGTTCTCTGTCTACAAAGAAGCGGGGACTCTCACTCTGTTAATCAGACAGCTGGCTACCTCCTGCAATTCATTTATTCCCCCGAGATGGTGATGTCCTGTGTGGGCCAGGAATCTTTTGGAAAATATGAAGCTAATGGATGCCTTCTTGAGGAAAATACAGTCTTTCCTTTGTACCAGACATTGCAGCCAGTGTCTAAGGGCTCAGAGACCACCCATTATTCATTTTACAGGCGTAGAAACTCAGGCCTAGGACCTTACACTAACAGCAAGGGAGTTCTATGTTCCCTGATCCTCAATCCTTCCATCTGCTGGCAGGAATGTCATGCTTCACCTCACTGGATTAATGGAAGAATTAAGATTGAAGCATTCTAGACTACAAGCTCCAACAGTTCTGTAAAATTTGACAACTGAATTCTACATGTCTCTCTTTTTTTCTTACCTTTCCTTTCCTTACAAGGTATTTTTAAAGTTTGAATGATTAAAAATGAAGAAAGCTCCCAATCTCCTTGGCATTTCTGTATCTCTTGATGGGGCGGGACAACTCATATGGATGGTTCTACCCCAGGGATTTCAAGATAGCCTCCATCTGTTTGGAATGGCCCTGGCTAAGGATATCCTTGAGTGGAAATACAGAAATTTACTGCTATTACAATACATATATGCCCTGATGTTTTGCGGTTCAGAAAAGGAAAAAATTCTCCAGGGAACTGTATCTCTCCTAAACTTTCTGGCAGCCACAGGATATAACGTCCAAAGGAAAAGGCCTAAATCTGTCAGGAGGAAGTCAAGTGATCCCAGCTTACAGTTTCAGCCCAAGAGTGTGGTGGCGTCTGCTCAGCTCTGGTGAGGGTGTCATGACACCTGGCACCATGTTGGGAACATATGTGAGAGAAGACATCACACGGGAGACAGGAAGCCAGACACCAGGTGGTGGCCAGCCTTACTTTTTCTGTACTGAGAATTGAACCCGAAGAATGTGGTGCTAACCACACATTTAAAAAAGGGAGAAATGTCAGAGACTTTCAATTACACGTGGTTAAAATTCTCATTAAGCCTGAAATACTAGGTCTTAGGGATAAGTCCCCTGGTCCCCCCTGTAGATATCATCTTATCTTTCCCTTCCTTGTGACAACAAAATTCCTTTTGAATTTTTTACTAGTTAAAAAAAGTAGCCATGGTAAATTAAGAAACCTTAAGGATTATGTGGCCAAACTCACATGTGTATTGACAGGAAACTGAGTCAAAGGGAAGGAATCCCTGAGTCAGCAGATGGCAGAGCAGCCATGAGAATCCAGGATATCGGTTTCAAGGGCAGTGTGCTCATGAGGCAGCAATGCTTGCTAAATTTCTATGGCAACGCTTTCGGACCACAGCTAAGTGTTGCACAAATATTAACATATTTAATTCTCATGCTGATTCAGGGAGGTAAGTGCTATTTTTGTTCTCATTTTATAGAGAAAACAGAACTGCTGAGATGTTAAGCAGCTGGCTCAAGGTCATAGATCCTTTAGATTTGAGCAAGAGGTGTTCAGATCCCTGGGCTTTCTAGAGTCCCCATTCTACCCTGCCATGTCCAACCTGCTTGTCTGACTGGAGCTCTGTCCTTCTGTGGTCCACCTTCTAGACCACAGCCAGACACACGGAACTGCAGAGTTCTCTGCCCTGATATCCCCAAGGTGCTCCCAAGTCCTAGGCAGCCATTTTCCTCTGGCTGACTGAGGGTGAGCCTCCTCTCACATGGTCTGCACCTCACGCTAGAGGAGCAACCAAGAGACAATGATAGGCGATGGTGAAGCTTAGGTGGTTGATTACACAGGCCAGAAGTTCTTCATGGCATGGGATAGAGCTGGGGGCGGAGTGGAAAGAGAAGGCAGATGGGGCAGATCTTTTTATCACTGCCACCTACTACACAACTCAAGAGCATGAACATTCTGAGGCTGATCTGCTTCATCTTGCCCCCCCCGACCCCAATTGTAAGGTTGGATGTGGCATTCCAGTTTTTCATGCTAGTATATTTGCCAAGGATGAAGGATGGAATAATTCTATATGAGAGTGTGTTAGCATGCCTCATAACTTTTTTATATTTGAATAGACCTTGCATGAGTCTACACTCAGTATTATTTTGAGCCCTGTGAATGTGAGTGGTGGGTAGCATATGCTGGTAGTTGCTTAACAAGCAGCCTTGGGAAATGGAAGAGGGGTACGGAGCAAGTGTGGTGGAAATCCAGGTTCATAGCTGGTTTCCATGGTGTGGATCCTCCATTATGGCTGCTGCCAAGCCATCAACAGAATATGACTGAGTTGGGGAAGGTGTGCCCCATGAGTTCTCTCCAGTTAGACAGGGCAGGCCAGATCACTGTCACACAGCTAGCAAGTGACAGAGGCAGAATCCAAACCAAAGCAATTTGTCTTCAGGGATTAGATTTTTAACCGTAATGCCTGCTGCCCAGCCCTGTTTCCCGGGTCCGCATCATCAGAGTCTATGAAGGGAGCAGGCTCTTGCTTTGAGTCATAGGTGCTCGCGGGTCGTGTCTTACCACTGTAGACACACATTAGACTCCTGTGCGGGAAAAGTGGCCACATCTCCCCTCAGTGTCAGCATACCTTGCCTGTGCTGTGTTCCTCCTTCTGAGATTATTTCAGCTTCTGGGAACGTCTACCTTCTGGCTCCCTAGCTCTCATATCTTGGCTTCATCACTTTAACTCAGTTATTCCTGTGGCTCGATCGTGACCGACCACTGGGCTTTGAACTGCTGAGCCTGAATACTTCCAAGCTGTGGCCATTGGGTGGGTGATTTTGTAATTGTCAATTATTTTTCTATTAAGCATTCACACTGAGGAGGTTTATCCAGGTAAGATATTTTGATCTTTCAGGGGAATTGTATTTTTGAAAATATTGAGAACTTCTCTTTTAGAACATTCAGCCTTTATAGCTATTTTATGAGAAAAAAAAATCCTGAGGCCCAATGCCTTCACTGTGTGTGCTGAATTGGAATGCAAGGCTTAAACTTTCATTATTTGGTCGTATTTTTGGTCCAAAGGTTATCTTTGAAGTCATGGTGCTAATTGAAAGGAACAGAGAATCAGAGTGAGATTTAGCCTCTATGAAGCCAAAGGATGAAAGACCCTAGTCCCAAATTGCATTTGATTAGACCAGTTCCTGGTCCACAATCAGCCCAAGATTGGATACATGGTTGTATACTCTGTCTCCCATGTGTAGGAGAGCCATACTCATGCCAGACAGTTCTTTGGCTCTTAGGGAATGAAACATTTACTACAAGAATGTGCCTATACACTTTGAGAAGAACCAAGAGAGAGGAATAACATGGGTGGGATAATTTCTGTTTTTTATTTTTATTTTTCTTACTCAACAACCCAACTTCTGGGGCCCAGGATGGAATGTTTTGTTAGTTTCAATCTATAGCTGAGCTGAGAGATGTGCACAAGCATTTGGAGGATGTGCTGTGTTTTTGCCAGTAATATAAAGACCAGGTAGTTTTCTGAGGGCTCTGAAAATCCAATTCCAGTTGCTGGCCTCCTTGTTCTACTGCAGTAATTCTTTAAATCTGACTTTTCAACCAGAAGCATTAGCATCACCTAGAAATGTGTTAAAGGCACAGATTTACATACTTGAACTGGAAACTTCAGTGGAGCCCCTCAATCTGTATTTTAAGGAATTTTCTGGTGATTCTCATGTGACTGATGTTTGAGAATCATTCTTTTTGAGTATAACCTCAAACCCTGGACAGTGCAACTCTGAGAAGATAAGGAGAGTGCTGGAGGCCCAGGATGAAGGGACACTGGGAAACGGAATTACTCTTGAAGCTCATGGGTGATAGCATTTCTCCAAGTATAATTATCAATAAGAACTGGGAGTTAAATTTTGTCTCCTATTGAAATGTCTCAGGATCCACTGGGTTCCCAAGGCTGTGTTCCATTCAATTCTCCATTTGAGAACTTCCTACCGACGCAAGCCTCTCTCCTCCCCTTCTTTATTTGCATGTAGAGTATCTTTTATCAAGAATTATTCAGATTTCCAGCATTTGGCCTTTCCCCCGCCCTCTGCTTTCCAGTACAGTAACCTGCATGCTAAGCAGAGCCCAGAGGGCGCACACAATGCATGGGGAAGTAATGTCATTAAGGCAAGCAGGAATCTCGGGCAATCTCATATTGCTTGTAATTGAGATGCTATACAGTCTTAGTAAAAATGATTGCAGACATCTCGAGTTATTTTTATGGCCAAACATTAATGAGTTTAGACTCCTGAGACCCTTTAATATATTCCAAAACCATAATGTGAAATCTGGGACTGTAATGGAACCCTATGGTGTTAGAATATGATCAAGGAGAAAAATCTAATTCAGACACCCAGAGAAGTCACAGTGAAGTGGAGCTTGTCCCTACTCTGTACCTGGAGGAAATACATTGGGTCATTTAGCTGGGAGCTCCTCGGCCCGTGGCAGCATGGACTGCGGGTGCCTGGCCCACATTCTCCAGGCACAGTGATGGCTGCTTAAAATGAATTGCATTGACTCTGCATCAGATTTTTTTTTCAGGTCACTAGAGAGTGCTTGGCGATGGGCAGAGTGAACTAGAAGTTTCAGGAGACATTGTCCCCAGAAGCAACATCTACCCAATGACAGACATGATACTTGGAGGAATAACCCACCCGACACGCTCCGTTTTGGGCTGGCAGTAGCTCTGAGCAGGATATTGCGTTGCCCATTGAGCCATCTCAGTAGGACAGCGCCACGTGCCCCAGTGGAAACCAGCGTGGTGACACATCCAACATCGCTGTCTTTCCTCTGAGTTATTTTCTTTCCCTTCTGCTGATGTTTGCCCAGATTATTTAAAATTAAACTACTTGTTCATAAAATCTTGATTTAGGGGCTGCTATGTAGGAAATGAAGACAAAGATAATAAGAAAATATTGAAGGTGGGAGGCTCAGTGAGGGCAATGGAGAGCTTTTATTCTTTCTTAAAAACAAAAGGCATATAGTTAGCAGGCAGCTCTGTGATGGAGTGTTTTTCTAGCATGTGTGAGGCCCGAGGTTCTTTCCCACGGTGCTGAAAGAAAAAAAAAGGCGAACCGTTACATTTAGGTAAATTGCATTAATAATGCATTAATTCATCCATTTGTTACACAGTTTTTAGTGGGCACGAACCGTATATATAATATTGGTCTAGGTGCTATCTTCGAAGAGTTTGAATCTAGTTTTGACTAGAAGACCAGTAACTCAATTAAGTTAAAGGATACTCAATCAAAAATTATGCATGTTAAAAAAAAAAGCTTGTGGGTGGTCAAGGGACATCTGATAAAAGCTTTGTAAGGTGGAAGAAGGTTTTAACCAGAGAATATTCTACACAGAGAAAATCAGAATAACTATGAGCAAGTAGGTGAAAATTTTCTAAGAAGGAAGAGAACTCTGTCTGCCTAGAAACAGCAATAGATCTAAAGAGTTGAGGATGATATACTAAACAATTTGAATAGGATTCTAGCATATTTAAGTCTCGATTGAAAAGAGGAAGATTTTGTGAAGAGTTTTAAGCAAGGGAGTGGGGTAGTCAGAGAGCCAGGCACTGGGCCTGAAGAAGAGGACTGGGCTAAGGGAAAACATTAAAAAATTACTAGAATATTTTCCGTGCAGGTGTTGAAAAATAGTTTTCAAAACATACAGGGCCTTCTTTGTGGTACAAATGATCATATCAAAGCTTTCCCCCCCTTCATTAGGGAACAAGTAATACGGTAAAACTAATTCAAATGAGTATTTGAAGAACAGATTTATATAGTCAGACAAACTACCAAGTGTTGAAAAGAGTTTGTTAATAGATGCGAAACTGGCTAATATCACACAGACAATGAACTGTGAATTTAGGGGTTATCTCCTCTACAAATGGAAATCAATTGCCTCAAACCCAGACAAAATATGCATTTGTCAAATACGATTTGCATCATTTTCAGGCAAAAAATCTGCACTGCTTTAAGTTTGTTTCCAAGTGAACCACAGGATTGTAAAATTTGGCCAATAGGAGATCACCCATGTTGCACTGAAGGAACGCCCAAGAACTCCTTATTCTCCAGTCTCTGACACTCTCAACTTTGCAATCGTAAAGAAGTCTGCCAAGACTTTATGATCCCAGGAAAGGCTGCTCTCACCAGACTCAGGCTGATTATCTGAGTGGCGCAGCTGGAGTATGGAATAGCCACACAGGATCCCTGAGCTTGCATTGCAAATCTTCACGCAGACAGAGCCAGTTCACTCTATTGAATAAGAATCTCACATTGAACTTGGAGAGAAGTCTCTATTGTTTTCTCTCCTATCCTTAAGCTTGAAAGCCAATCCCACCAAACTCCAGGTTTAAAAATGAAGAATCTGAGGTTTGATGATTTTCTCTTTTCTTGGGATTTATCCAGTTTCCTAAGCTTCTTGGGGCTGCCAGGAAGTCATCTTTCAGCCTGTGCTTCTGGGGCTAGTGAGTGAGGTCAGGGGCTAATTTTCCTAGAACAGCTTCATAGTCAAGGGCTTCCTGTAGAGCGACATCTTATACATGGATTTGCTGTATGTGACTGGATAGAGAATGGCGTCTTGGTATACTGATGTGGTAATTCGAAGTATATTTAAAATTGCTGCCAGGCCTGGTGGTACTGGCCAGTAATCCTAGCACTCTGGGAGGCGAAGGAAAGAAGATCACAAGTTTTGAGTCCAGCCTGAACAACCTGATGACTCAGTGAGACCCTGAATCAAATTAGGATTACAGTCTAGGCTGGAGATACAGCTCAGTGCAAAGGCACTGGGTTGGATCTCCAGTACCAAAAATAAATAAGAAAATAAAATTGTTGCATACATAAAAAATAAAACAAAGCCTTCAAAATCTTCTAGTGTGTCCTGGATAATCTTAAAGTGCTTATATAACTTCACTATTAATTAGCATTAAAGGTAAGGCAAACTTGTCAAAAATCTCAAGGATAGTAAAATAATTTCGGTTGACCAGGATAGAGAATAAACTTACTTTCGAATTCTCTATCAGAAACAATATTAGTAAGCTATCATCTAGAAAAAAGAGTTGAAAGAGCTTATAACAAAAATCACATGAAAGAAGCCTCAGAAGCAGTGTAGTGGAAGTTAGTTAATAAAACAATAATTTTGTGGATTTTTAGACACTTATCGGGTTTGTTAGTAAATGTATCACTTCCATCCTAAATAAATATTGATTCTAGAGTATTATTCTGTATAAGTTTGTGTAAAAAGAGTCCTTAATGGGCTGAGGCGTTACTTAGTGGAAGAGTGTCTGACTAGTAGATGCAAGACACTGAATTCAGTTTCAAATGAGAGAGAGAGAGAGAGAGAGAGAGAGAGAGAGAGAGAGAGAGAGAGAGAGAAAGAGAGGTTCCTGCCTCTCTGAGGTGTCCCTCATGAAGGTCACACCACAACCCTGGGTGTGGGTCGCCACCGCAGAACCTCTCCCGACTTCCCCTGCCTCAGATTGGGCTTACATTGAAGAGTACCAGACAATCCAGAAATACTTTTAACTTTGAGCATCTTCTGTTTTTTTCTCTCCACAAAAATCCCTGGGATAAGGAAATGCGAAGGACATGGATAACAGTTTGGCTCTGGAGGGGACGGGCCTGTGGAACCCACACACCGATACCTGAATAAATAATTTGGTGGCACGAGCTAGCCTGATTGCCTCCATCGTTTCTGCAGTCCGATCACACTTGTTTTTGACTCTGAGTAGATGGTATTTATATAAAAATTAAATAATAAGTAAGTCCTACTTTGAGACAAGGGAAAACAACATTTCTTCCGGGTTGTCGAGTAACCACACTGAAACTAGGAGACTTCCCAGACGTACGGTCCAAGGGAGCAACCAGACCCAGCGAGCTCCGGGGCTGAGTCCAGGACATGGCCACGTGCGCCCAGGCAAGGAGAGCGCTGAGCGGAGGATCCGAGAAGGCGCCATCTGAGGAGACACAGCAACGGTCTCCAGCCATTTACTAGTCATTTCACGACCACTACTGAAGGTGGCTCTGTGTTCTACCTTGTGTTTGTGGGGAAAGTGTGTGAAGCATCATCACAGGAACCGTGACCGAAACTCTTTCCTGCTGAACATCTAGGCCTGTGTTACTTGGGCTGCCTCTTTACCCACCTAGCTGTGAAACGGTGCAATTAATCATGGGTTTCCAAAAGAGGAGCTAATTTTCAGCTTATTTTCAGTCAGAATTTGAGCTTGAAAATGTTTTCCTTATCCCTCTCACATGGCTTCCAGGAATGGGTTTTTCTTAAACCCTTCTATTTTCATCACGCTGATTGCTTTATTTATGTGGCAAATCACTGATTTGGTGTATGAGAAATTGCCGTGTTTGGGGCAGCAACACTTTTAGTTAATGGATTGATGAGCTTTAAACTTGTTTATGAATACACTTTTAAAAAAATAAGATTCTTAAAGTTCCAATTCATCATTCATTATGTTCAGGACAGTGACAAACAGCAAACTTTTAAAAATCATTTATTTCAATTCAATGTAGAACCAATAATGAAGACCATATTTTCCTAACTTCACTAAAACATCTTGTGTCTTGCCTTAATAGCTGGGTTGAATAAATCAACCTTCTGTCTCTAAACTTTAACACCTTCTTCCCAAATACCCCATCTTGTTGAATGGAATCTTTCAGGGAGAGGAGTGGGCCCAGGAGTCCTCCCTTTGGGATCCACCACCTGGAAGATGACTTCCATCGAAATGATGACCATGGACACACAGAGAATTGGAAGCACATGGCCATAGATTTTGAACTGAAGTAGAGATCAACATGATATGATGGCCTTGACTCTGTTATGACCTGATTATGTCAGCCTGCCTTGACCTTCCGTGGCTTTTGCTTCTCCGTCAATGAATTAAGGAGGCTAGGTTCTTTTAAGTATGAGTTCTTCAAGTGAAATTTTACTTGGAATCTGAAATGTGTTGGTTTTCTATGGCTACTTAATAAATCCGCCCCAAACATTTTGGCTTAAAGCAGCAATAGGAGTTCATTATCTCTCCATTCCATGGTTTGGGAATTTGGGAATGACTTAGATATGTGGTGTTAGCTTAATGTTTTTCATGAAATTGAAAGGCAGGGATGTGTCACCGCAAATATGCTGTTTTGACATAAAGGTTGCTTTGAGCTAATGGTGATTAAGATGAAACAAGAACAAGAAAAGCTCTCTGTCCTTCCTCATTTGCTTATAGGCAGGACATAAATTTACAGAGGTATCCTCCCCCCCCCCCTTTTTTTTTTTACCAGGAAGGACAATGTCTTAGTTACTTAGTTACTTTTTCATTGCTGGAACACAAGACCCAACATCCACAACTGAAGGGAGGACAACTTTATTTTAGGTCACAGTTTCAGAAGGCCACATCCCTTTCATGGACAGCTAGCAACGGTGGAAGCACATGGTGAAGGCTGAGGTAGAGGCAGCTCCTCATGGCATTGCAAACAGGAAGCCAAGTCCCAGAAGGAAGGCCCTTTGACAGGTTGGTTCAAAAAGTTTAGATGCTTGTCCCCATATCTCTGCCCCCAGCAGCACAGAATTCTTCACTAGTTTCCCATCTGGGCAAGAGTATGGAGCCCTCTGGCCTGGTTGCCCTGGCCTGATTGCGCTGGCCTTTGAAGGATACGTTCTCACTGGTTAAGAGTTAATAACTCCCTCCTTGTTTTTCTTCCTCCAAGTGTCTCCTTACAGATGTTTTCATTAGCATGCAAGACTTAATCTCATTAAGTATTAATGTCAGCAGTATTTATTTTAACTGGAGTTGGAGGAGGAAATGTTAGGCCCTTGCAGAGCCCATTCATATGCGTGACTCCTTCTGGCCCCTAGCAACCCTCCCCAGGGTTCCCTCCTCTCCCTGTGCCCTTAGGTCTGGGAACTATGAGAGAGCTGGAGCCTACAAGGAGAAGGAAGTACCAGCACAATCCAGGAAATTGCTGTGGCTCCGACACACACAAACACACAGAGGCACGCATTCATGTGCTTCCAGGTAACCTGGGGTGAATCAGCATCTCTCTCCCTCTAATAAGATTAGGGGGCGTAGACATCAAGCAGCGGTCACCCAGCTGGCCTCCATCACTCTGATCCAGAATCATCAGGATGTCTCAGTTGCCCGATACCCTGGCATCCTCCATATTTGAGAACATTCTTTTTACCATCTTCAAAGTTTCACCTACTCAAACTTTATATTAAGAAAAAAAATATTTTTGGCTGACTTGAGCGTGGTTTTGGAAAACCATTTTTTAATGTACATAGCATAAATCTAGAGACAAAGACACCAGATCCTTTTCCAGGGCTGTTCCAGATGGTTCTATGGCCTTGAGTAGGTTGACAACTTGATAACTTCCTCATCCTGTAGTATACACCTAAACATTATCCCTACCTATACAGGTCCATCTTTCTGACAACTGAAAACTACATTCACACTCGCTCCTCATCTCAGGACTGACTCCCTCTCTTCTCTTACTCAGTTACATTCATCATTTGTAGGCCCTCTAATTCAGTATTCAACCACCATTTATTTTTCCTAAGATTACTCTTTTTATTAGCATATATTTACAACACATAATAGTTAAATTCGACTTGGAGGAACTGAGCGATATACATACATACCACTTCTTAATCATTTTTACTTCTCTTTCCCCTTTCCACCCTCTTGTCTCCACTCTTCCTGTCCCAAATTGTTTTTTTCCTCTTCAGAAAGTCAATCTGCCCCATCCCTTTCTGTGGACACTAGATGGCAGCTGGACCGAAAGTCAGTTGTGTTCTTTCCCGTTGTCCAAAAAAGGAATTTTGGGACCAAACGGTATTGGGACAAGTGACTGAGCGTAAGAAGAAGAAGAAAGTTAAGCCAAAAAGATTTATTAAGAGAGGGATATGATTCTTAAATAAATCAGGACATTATGAGAAGGCGAATGAACACAGATGATCTTTAGTGTTTCCTTTACATGTCCCCTGGAATTCCTTATTCTATTGTTTTTTCCTTCTTGGAAAAGGGGTGATTCCTCCTATGAGAGGTGCTATGAGGTTATGTAACTTTTCCTCTAGAGCACATGTGGTTCCCATAATCCATCTAGTTAAAGGCATATTCATAAACTCTCATGACTATGTGCCATATGTTAATGATTTTACAATGAGGAAAGATCAATTAAGAACACTTTGTCTTCCCTAGTGCACCTGCACCAGATTCAAAGTCCTCAATCTTCATCTGCAACTTTTTGAGTTATTTTTTTTATCCATTTTCTACCCTCTTTTAATTGATCATTAGCAGATGTTAATTGTTTTTTCCCTGCAGTCCCTACTTTCAAGGCCTGCAACTGTTAACCTGCAGGACTAGGTTTTATTCATTCTCCTCTGCAAGTATTACCTGATGGCTATATTACCATCACTTTTATTTTGCTCTTTTAATTATTTCTACCTTGAGCGTCTCGTATTAGAGAAACCATGAAATAGTTAACCTTCTGCGTCTGATTTGTTTTGCAAAGCCTTCTGTGTCTGATTTGTTTTGCAAAGCATAATGATCTCAAGGTGCACTCTGTTTTTCACAAATGACTCAAATTTATCTTTCTTATGGTAGATCAATATTGTACTGTGTTTATACACCACATTTTATTTATGCATTCATCTACTGATGGACATTTCAGCTGTTTTCAATATTTAGCTATCATGAATTGTGCAGCTATAAACATGGGTATGTATATATAACTTGATAAAATAACTCAAAGAGTTGCACACAAAGATCGAATTTGGTGCAGGTGCTCTAGGAAAGACAAAGTGTTCTTAATTGATCTTCTATGCCTTCAGCTCTTTTGGCAAGATATCCAGAATAGGTACAGCTGAGTCAAGGGAAATTTCTATTCTGTTTTTGAGGAGTCTGTCCTGATTTCCATACTGGGTGTACTAGTTTCCAGTCCCATCAACAGAGTAGAAGGGCTCCCTTTCCCTTACAACATGGACAGCATTTGTTATTATTTGAGTTACTGATGATAACTCTTCTTGCTGAAGTTAAAGTGGAGCCTCAGTGTTGTGTGATGTGAAGTTCCCTAATGGCTAAAGGTGTCAAACATTTCCTCGTGTATTTATTGGCCACCTGTACTTCTAAGAAGTGTCTACTCATATAAGTTGCCCCTTTTTTATTGGATATTTTATTTAGGGGAGTCATTTTTTTCAGTACACTCTAGTTATTAATCTGAGGCCTAGTACAGATATTATTTTAGATATTAGTTTGAGGAGTAGCTGGCAAATTTACTTTTCCATTTTTGTCAGTTCTCTCTTTACTCTGTCGAATGTTTCCTTTCCTGTGCAGAAAAATTTTTAATTCAATATAATCTATTTGTTGATTTTTATTGTTAACTATTCTGTAACAGGTGTTCTGTTGAGAACATCTTGGCCCGTGCCAATGTCTGCATGAGTTTTTATCTATATTATTTTCCAGCAGATTCAATGCTTCTGTTTTGATACCTAGGAATTTGATCTACTTTGATTTAATTTTAGTACAGGGTGAACAATATGGGTCTAGATTCATTCCTTGGTGTGGGGGTAACAGTGTTTTCCAGCATTACTTTTTGAAGAGGCTATCTTCTCTTCAGCATGTTTTTGGCCTCTTTGTCAAACACGAATGCCCAAGGGTTCTCAGGATTGTCTTTGAATTCTTAGTTCTATTTCATTGGTCCATCTGTTTGGTTATGTGTCAGTACTGTGTCTGTGGGATTTTTATCACTGTTGCTTTGTAATAAAACTTGATTCTGGAATTGGAATGCCTCATTTTTTTACTTGTTAAAAAGTGCTTTGGGACTTCAAGTTTGAGCACAGCTTAGGAAACTTGGTGCCTTAGCAAGATTCCATCCCAAAAATCTAAAAAGCAAAGAAAAATAAAATAAGTGGACTAGGGGCTTCCGGTCAAGATGGCGACTGAGTAACTGCACTGCACAATGTTTCCTCATCAAATCACTTAAAAAATCAAGAAGAAAGTTAGAAAAAGCATGCTTGGTGTAGCTAGGAAAGAGGAGCATCCCCCAAAACTGAAAGGCGACCAGCAGGAGGCCAGAAACTCCGAAGGATCATCGAAACCAGAGGGGGAAAAAAATCCCCGCGGTTAAGGAAACGGCCGCAGCTGGCTCCAAATGGCAGGCAGCTGCAGCTGTGGATGGAGGAAAGCGCTCCGGGACCTGAACATCGAACTGAGCGGAGCTGGGAGAGGACGGAGCTGGGAGAGAACGGAGCACACAACAACGGGAGAGAACGGAGCACACAACAACGGGAGAGGAGGCTGCGGGCGGGTCTGAAATCCTGAAGTCACGTTGGATGAGGAAAACAGCCGACTCGGCATGGCCCCAAGCTGCCAACATCCACAGATTAACAAACAAGGTCCGGAGGCCAGAACTTCAGCCCGAGGTAAGTGGGGACCCAGAGAGTGGGAATTATTGTCAGCAGGCGGCCCCAGCCTCGGAAGCACCAACCCATGGGTATGTGTACTACAAACACAGCAAGGGCTCCCCCTAGAAAAGGCCCCAGGATCCCAGATCAGAAACGGCTCTCAACAGCCATCACAGGCAGTGACGTCAGCAGGAGCCATTTTCTTCCCTGTGCACCAGAGACAGTCAGAGGTAGCAGAACTATGGGGAAACGTGGTAACAAATCTTATACTAAAAGATCTGACTCCCCAGGGGATGGTACAAGGGATGCTGAAATTGCAGAACTCAAAAAACAGATGTACAAGAGTGATGGTGACTTCAGGGCCCAGATAGTCAGTGAAATAAAGCAGGAATTAAAGCAGGAATTATTAAAGCAGGAAGCAAAGCAGAAAATAAAACAGACAGAGCAAGAGCTACAACACTTAGCTAAGCAAAAAGCAAGCCTTGAAAAGAAATTAGAGGAGACCAAAAAAGAAACGGGGAAGTGTGGTTACAAATCTCCTATAAAAAGACCTGAAACCCCAGGAGATGATCTCAGGGTAAATAAAGATGAATATGGCAAAATGATGGCAATTTCTGGGCCCAGAAATTCAGTGAATTAAAGCAGGAATTAGCAGGAAATAAAACAGACAGCAGAAGAGCTACACCCACACATAGCTAAGCAAAAAGCAAGCCTTGAAAAGCAACTAGAGGAGATCAGAGAAGAAATATACCAGAAGATAATGAAGACAAAAGAAGAAAATAGAGAAGAACACAACAGAGATATAGAAAAATTGAATGCAGATATTCAGGAAATGAAAAACACGCAGGTAATAATAAGCAACCACTTTAAACAACTTCAGAATAGAACGTCAGACCTAGAAAATAAAGTGACTAAGCTGCAACATACAGGCCATGAAGAACACAAAGCAAATAAAGAAAGTGAATCATTGCAACGGCTGATAGACGATTCAAAGAGAAACAACCTCAGAATTATGGGAATCGAGGATGAGGAGAAGACTGAGGACAAAACAAAAGGCTTAAAGGACATATTTAATGAAATAATGGAAGAAAATTTCCCAAATCTAAGAAAAGAAATGAACATGGAACTATTGCAGGCATATAGAACACCAAACAACTTGGATCAGAAGAGATCCTCATCACGACACATCATAATTAAAATTCTAGAAACCCAATACAAAGAGAAAATACTAAAAGCGGTAAGAGAAAAACAGAAGGTGACCTATATAGATAAACCCATCAGGACAACGACAGGTTTTTCAATCCAAACTCTAAAAGCAAGGAGTTCTTGGAGCAATGTCATCCAAGCACTAAAGAACATAAATGCCAACTAAGACTGCTATATCCAGCAAAATTATCTTTTAATTTTAACTGAGAACTTAAAACTTTCCATGACAGAGACAGCTTAAAGGAATTTGCAGCCACTGAACCAATATTGCAGAAAATACTTAAAGGAAACCTGAAACGTGAAAGGGAGATCAGTGACACCAATGACCCCAGAGAAGAAGCGACAACAGCTAGAGGAGAATGAGCTGAGAAAAAAGTATGTTGGTAATTAGTGAAATATGAGTAAATAAGATATGAAAGTTAAGGAATTCTGAAATAACTAAATCTGCCTTCATGTCTGTCACTATTTATGTGGTATAGATTTGACTTCATTTAATGTAGCAATGTGATATAGTTTTAACTTTGTATTGTTGTAGCAATTTGCTTATCAGGTCACTAATGAAAGTTTATCCTAAGGAAACTGATTGATTTAAAGATAACCTTGTGAATGTACAAATATGCACCTTCTAGTATTCAGCTAAGGCAATTGAATTTTATGTATTTGTTTATTTTTTTCTCTTTCCCAAATTAGTCTTTTGAACTACATGCTCATAGTAATTTTCTAATGGGAACTGATGGGTAAGGCCAGGTGTAACAATAACAACAAAGATATAAGAAAATATGGAAAAAAAACTTTTGGTGAATATCCCAATAAAGGGATTGGTTGGATTCAGAGAAGAGATACCAAGATCTAACTACTGCGAACCCATTAGGGGAATAGGAAGCTGAGGTAGAGTGATGACTTAAGTGAAATAACTTAGGTGCAGAAGATTAATATGTTAAACACCGTATGGTTTCTCTGACTTGGAAAACCCAGAACACAAACATTCTTTGGAACCATATGAAGTGATAGCTGGAGCCGAGGGAAGGGACAGGGAAGGGGTGGGAGGGTAGAAAATGGGAAGGGATTGTAAAGTCGATGTGATACATAGATGTACGAAACACCCAAATTCATTGCAAATACTATGTATTGAATCTGTATATTAATAAAAATAGTGGGGGAAAAATAAAAAAAATAAGTGGACTAGGGATGTAGCTCAGTATAAAGGCCCTGAAATCAATGCCCAGTATTATAATAATAAACAAATAAACAAAATTTTTAAAAAGAAGTGCTTTGGGTACACTGGGTCTTTTCTGGTTCAATATAAATTTTAGAATTATTTTCCCTAGTTTTCTGGGAAAAAAAAATCTATTGGCATTTTGGTTGGAATTGCATTGAATCTCTATGCCAGTTTTGGCAATATGGCCATGTTGACAGTATTGATTCTGTCTATCCAGGAGCAACATATATCTTTCCATTTTCTAATATCCTCTTCAATGTCTTTTTTCAGAGTATTATAATTTTTATTGTGGAAATCTTTCATTTCCTTAATTAGGTATTTAGCTTTTTTTAAGTTACTGTGAATGAGATTGTTTTTCTGATTTTTTTTCAGAAAGGTCATTGTTAGTGTAGATAATGCTCTTGATTTTTGTGTATTGCAGTATCCTGCAAATTTGTTGAATTTGTTTACTAGTTCTAAAATTCTTTTAGGGGAGAGAATCCTTTTGAAAAACTAACTCTGGGATTCATTGATATTTTATACACTTTTAATCTCTATTTCATTAATTTCTACCTTGATTCCCATATTAATAATCATTTTCCTTCAACTGCTTTTGGAGTTGGATTGTTCTTGTTTTCTGAAGTCCCTGAGGTGAATTGTTATATTATTTATTTAGGATTGCTGTAGTTTTTAAATATGTGCATTGCTAGCTATAAACTTTCAAGCTCTTAGAACTGCTTTTATTGTGTCCCGGTGTGACATGCTATCATTATTGTTTGACTCTAGAAACTTTTTGATCTCTTCCCTGGTTTCTTTCATGATCCATTTATTGTTCAATACTATATCATTTATTATCATTATCAATAATTATAATTATTGTTCAATAATATACCATTTAACTGTCATTTCATGGTTTCTGTAGCTTTTTTCTATCTATTTCTAGTTTTATTCTGTGAAGATCTGAAAGTATGTATGGAAGTATTTTAATTTCATTGTATTTATTTAAACAGGGCTTGTGGGTTAGGATATGATTTATTTTAGAAAAAGTTCCATATGTTGCAGAGAAAAAACTTGTATCCTGTTGATGCTGGGTGAAACGCTCTGTGAATATCAACTTAGTATATTTGTTTCAAAATGTGGTTTAGCTCTTATTTTCATTTGTACATTTGTCTGCTTGACTTATTTATGAGAGGGGAGTATGGAAGCCCTCTGCTGGGATGATAATGGGGCCTGTCTATCCTTTTGATATCTTATTTTATTTATTTATGGGTGAAGTATGTCTCTTGCAGGCAACAAATGATGGGTTTTCTTTTTTAATCCAATCTGCCCGTCTGTATCTTTGGAGAGTTAAGATCATTAACATTTAGAGCTAATATTATAAAGTATTTACTGAATCCTGTCATTGCTTTGTTTTTACATTGTTAATTCTTTTGTTTCTTCCTTTCATTAACTATTCTTCCTTTCGGATGGATCTTTTCCTTTGGGTTCTTCGATGCTGCTAGTCTCCCGGTCTCTGTTCAGGCTTCTATTAAGTATTCTCTGCAAAGCTGATTTAGTCATCATACGTCACATTAGAGTTTCTTTGTCACAGAAATTTCTTACCTATTCCTCAATTTTGAAGATAATGTTGCCAGATACAATTATGTGGGTTGACGCTTGTACTTTTTTATGGGCTGAATGACTTTACACCAAGCTCTTTAAGGTTTGTAGTTATTCAGACAGACTTGCTTTTGTAGAATACTGTTTTTCTTTTGTGGCTTTTAGTTTTCTTTGTGTTGTAGTGGAATTTTGATTATTATGTGTTGTGGAGAGGTCTTTTTTTTTTCCTGGTCAGGTTCTTTGGTGTTTTATATGCTGTGAGCACCTCCACATTATTTTCTTTTACTAGTTTTGGGAAGTTGACTATTATACTTTCAATCAACAAATTCCTTATACCTTTTTGTCATCCTGTAATTTTTCCTTTACTCCCATAAATCGGAGGGTAATTTTCCTTGAGTCATTTAGCAGCTGTTGTATCCGGCTACTTTGTTGTCTTGGTGTTTTTATGATACCAGTGAGGACATAGTCTACAGCATCAACCTTTTCTTCAAAGTCTGATACTCTGACCTCAAAATGCTTAAGGCAACATCCCATACTTTCAATTGAATTTTTCTTATCTTGAATTTTGGCTTTATTTCTTTTCAGAATTTCTGCTTCTTTACTAAAATGGTCTTCATATCACGTATTGTCTTGTTTACCTGTCATCTTTTGGTATCTTCTATAAACTCACTAAACTTTTTATCATTTAAGACCATCATGGGGTCTGGAGGTATAGCTCTGCAGTTAAGAGCACTTCTTTGGCACGTGTTAGGCCCCTCGATCCGGTTTCCCAGCACCACATGACACACTTATGGAAAATAAATGAATAAATAGCAAATAAAGGCCTGTTTCACTGGGCCTGGATCATTTTACCAAAAACGGCCACTACGTGTTTAATAAATTATCTTTAAGATCATTAAATGTCTTCTGAGTGTATTCAAGGGATTCTTCTTTGAGATAGCAAACATTTGGATCAATTATTTTTGGAGTACCTTACCCACAAGTTCCTCTACACTCACAGGGCCTAGTCTAGGGTTTAGACACTGTGTTTCCTCTTTCTAGAAGCATTTACACTTATAGAGTATTTCCAAGGAGTTGTAAGTGTACGCTTGTGGTGACAATCCAAATTATTCTATTTGTTTGACTCTGTTTTTGTTGCAAAAAACACTGAAGAATAATGGAATCATATTCATTTGGATAGCATATATTTTGCACTTGGAAATTATCAACAAAAAACAAAGCACAAAGTGTTTGTTTATTCTCCATTTGGGGCCTTCCCATTGTAGGTGGTGGGTGTACAGATTTGGAACATACAGCTGCTAGACCAAAATTTATATGTTCTTAATCATGAATTCTTTAGTTGCCTGAACCATAAATAATCCCTCTGTGGCAGGATTGCCTTGTCAACATACTTACAAAATGTGTTTTGCAATTTATCAAGCAATAACTTTGTAATTTACGATTGACTTAGCAAATAATTTATTAATTATTTAATAATTAATCTTGTAGTTATTTCATGGTGTTATTAAAAGCTCAATATTGCTACATTTAATTCCATAAAATAAACAAAACCAAATATTTTATATCCATGATCTTTTTTAACTCTCACAAAAATTGGAAGATGTTATTGGTCTATTCCCCACCCCACCCAACCCTGGGAATAAAGATGACACCCAGTCACGGAAAGGGTATGTTACTTGACCAGGATTCATAGCTGATAAGTGGCAGAATTTTATTTTAAAACCAGCTCATTCTGATGGTAAAGCCCATGTTCTGTCTCTGGCAATTGAGACTTCTGCCTTTCTCCAGGCCTTGTCTTACCTTCCTCACCCACACTGTACTGTTGTGTGTGTCTTATTATCATCCTTGGTGACACCTTTAATTTCATTTTTGTAATCTGTGGATATAAATTATAAGTATTTAAGTCAATAAATCATGACTCTCTGTTTCCTCTCTATCAATCCCCCATCCTCCTCACACTCACAATTGTTATGGGTGAGTTTATATTTTAGAAAATTGTATATGAAACACAAAAATATTTAGAGAAAGTACATTTCTTGTGATTGGCAGTAGTTTTGCTCTAGAAATCTGCCTTGAACACTCCATTAGTGAACATTTTCCTAATGAACACTTAGGAACATTGCTCCCAAGGGAAATGCAATTGTCCCTCAGAAAACACACATAGTGTGCTCTAGGGCACCATCCTACACCAAAATCTACAAAGGCCCAAGACCTTTCTGTAAAATGGCATAATGTTTGCATATAACTTGTGCAAATCCTCCAGATATTACAAATCATCTCCAAATTATTTATAATATTTGATATAAAATGTAAACACTACACAAATAGCTATGTATATTTTCTTTATTGCTCAGGAAATAATAGCAAGAAGAAAAGTACAAATACATGTTAAGTACAAACACAATTTTTTTCCCCTCAAATACTTCCATGTGTGGTTATTGGAATCCATGGACCAGAAGTTTCAGATACAAGCAGCTGATTATAGAGGATTAAGCTCCCGGTCAGGTCACATTTTTCAACCTCATTGTATGTGTGTTTCTGTTTAAAAGAAAAAAAAAATGATTTACTATCTTGTTGATTCATTAACATTGAACTAATAGCCATCAGCACTACAACTCATACTTGAATAAATTCTTCTAACAAACCTACTGCATTCTGGGAGCACGTCACAGCCATCTTGTATTCGGGATTGATAGACAGCACCAGGAAAGTGTATCAATCTGGAAAAGGCAGCACTAAGTTGACGTGGAAGGTTCACGTGTTCACAGTATGAGCTCTGAGAGGAGAAGTGCTGCTGCCCACTGGCTTGACCTTGGGAACTAGCTCTAGGAATGTGACATACACTTTCCTGGGGTCTTGCATGTGTCTGCAAGGGACTTTCGAAACCCGTGGCTATTGACTTTGGGGTCACCTAAGAAGTTAAATGATTGTGCCAGTTTGCACATAACAGAATCTTTCTGTAATGAGAATCAACTTACGAGGTCTGCGTTTCACTTTCGTCATTTGGATTACATCACTAATTGGCACCATTTCTTTAAATTGAGCTTAATTTATTTCCACAGTTTGTAGCAATGTTCAGTCCTTTCTTCCGTGTGATTTCCTCCTGTGTGTCTTCGCCTTGAAGTGGCTGACCAGGAGCAGGGAAGAGCAGAGAGTAGCTCTCAGATGAAGCAGGTGCACTGTGGGCAGAGAATGCCAGGGAATCGGGTGTTCGTATTTGTTATTCAGAAGAAACTACATCTTTATCATATTTTCCTATAGGCTGAGCAACTAAATAGGCCTAATTAAAATACCCAAAATACAATAAGACCCAAGAGAATATACAGAATTTGTCCATCTGCCAATTACCTTACTGCACAGACACTGATTTGTGGTGCTAGGCAGTCTTTCAAGTTCTGGAGACAAGCTGGGTTGGGGCACATGGAGGAGCCCTCCCTTGGGGGCTAGCCCTGGCCTAGCCTCGGCCTCACCCTGAGGGGATAACCTTTGCCTAGCCTCGGCCTAGCCTTTGGGGATAGCCTTGGCCTGGCATCAGCCTAGTCCTGGGGGGTGGGGGGGGGTGGGGGGGTGGGGGGTGGGTAGCCTAGGGCCTGGCCTCGGCCTAGCCATTTGGGGGGCTAGCCTTGGCCTGGCCTTGTGAGAATAGCCTTGGACTGCCCTCGGCCTAGTCCTTGGGGGGCTAGCCTTGGCCATGCCTTGGGGGGCTAGGCAGAGGCCAGGCCATGGCTAGCCCCCCAAGGGCTAGGCCCAGGTCAGTCCAAGGCTCGCCCCCCAAGGGTGCAGTGTACGAGGAAGCGATGCTGAAATCTGAGGTCAGACAGTGAGAAGGGAAACTGGTACAGAGGGAGCTGCTAGTGAGGGCTCTTTTGATGGTGGGGTGCTTGGGGCATGGCTCTTTGAAAATGTGTCAACGGAAAATTATATTCCTCTCTGATTGCAGTTTGGTATGCAAGAAAGACTGATGTCCTATCAGTCAAGGCATGTATTAAAAATCATGATTTTTCCCTTCTGGTATCTGTTTTAAAGATCTCCTAAAATAGCTTTGTATGTATAAATTGTAAATACTTATTTAAAAGATAAAGAATTTTGTGAATTAGACCCAGAAAATTAAATATTGTATGGTTGTCTAACATCAGAATCACAACGTGTAAGTATGTAATGGAGCCAAACAAGAGAGATGGTAGGAAGCAGGAAGACGAACTTGTGGAAAGGGAGGGGACAGGTGCGAGACGTGGGGGAAGTGAGTGTGAAGTTGATGTGATGTGCGTGGGCACCTGTTCCTCAAGTTTAATGTAACTAATGTATATCACAAACACATACTAATAAAAATAATGAAGAGAGTCAAGGTTTCCCTTGGGCCCAGCATGGCTCTCACACACTCTGGGCTTGTTTTGTTTTGGCTTGTTTTCAATTACACTCCTTTGAGGAAAAGTTTAGCTAAGTCTCAGAGGCTAGAAACATTTTTATTCAGTTGAAAGTTTTGATTTCTGGGCATGTGTTGGGATAACACTGGAGTTGAGTGAAGTCGTTGACTGTTTCAGAAAAGAGGAGGGCTTTCTGTAAAAGGTTTCAGGCCCTGATGCTCCCAGCCACACCAAGCAAGCAGTCCTCCGAGGTGTCAAGTTCCCTGGCCTTCCTTGCCTCAGCCCCAGGCTCTGATGTTGGCCTAGCTGGAGTCTGAGAATTGGTCTAGACTGTGCCATTTCAAGAAAGGTCATCAACCCTGAAGGTATTCTCTGAAAACTGCCTACTCCGGAAGCATTCTCCTCCCATCCAAAGAAATGTCAATTTGTAGCTGAAGAGTTCTGAGTTCATCTGAAACCATGAATTTTCTGCTTCTTGTTGGGGGGACACTTCTTCCCTTCTCTGGTAGGTCAAAGAAGGACCCAGGCAAAACTAAAAATATGACCGGCAGCAAGAGAATCTGAGGTGAAAGTTCACTACCTGGGTAAGCTCAGGGCTAAGGCCCTGGTAATGGGGTGAACAGAAGTTCGGTTTGGTGGGTGGACTCGTCAGCATGCCAGTCAGGAATCTGGCTGGCACATGGTTAGGACTCAGCAAGCAAATGCAGCGGATTAGGCTAATAGCAGGCAAAGGGCTATGGATTCATGGGAGATTGGTCCATGCTAGAAGACAGGGTTGTCATCATTCGTTGGCCATTTTCTGGTGCTGAGAGACTTGTAATGTCGGGGCTGGAGCAGTCAGGTTAGTAAGGCTGGTCACGTTAGAAGGGCTGGGAAGGTGATGATGACTGGCAAATTGGGAAGTAGCTTTCCCTAAGCCAAAGTCATGCAGAGAAAGAGAAGTTCTGTGTGTGGGAGCAGTCAAGAAGTCCAACATAGGGCATCCATACACCAAGGACAGGGCCAGTGGACAGGCAGGGAGTGTGGCTGGAGTCTGCCTTCCTGCTCCACTCTGCTTTGGTCTTCTATGTCCAGCTGCCCTTGGTGTGCTCAGGGAAGGTGACTCACCAGCTCACTCCAGCTCTTGACCCATCGGGCAGGCAATTCCTTAATTGTGTCTATTGTGCATCTAGTGGAAATGTGGGAGCTTCCCTGGATTTATGTTCTAAGACTCACTATGGAGTCTAGGCCGGCCTGGGACTCACGGAAATTCTCCTTCCTCAGGCTGGGATTACAGGCGTGTGCCATCATGCCTGGCTTTTGTGGTGCTGGAAAATCAAACTCAGGTACTTAGCACTGAACAGTTGAACACTTGCTAGGCAAGCACTTTAACCACCGACCCATTCCTCCAGCCCCAGCTTTTTTGCTAAATAAGCCCCTTTAAAAAGTATTGTACAAGTGTTTACAACTAGGATCTGAGGGATTGGGAGGAAAGAGTTGCCCCCTAAGTAGGCATCTGTTTCTTTCATTCCGGGCATTCACATGCCACTTTCTTCCACTGAAGCCGAGGCTTCCTCAGGTCTCACCTTATTCTTGCCGCCTTGCTTTTGTTTTTTCCCTCATCTCAAACTCTCTTCCCTTCCCTCGATTTTTGACATCACCCCATATCACCACCAGGAATACACTAAACACAATTTGTTTCACAAGCTGCACACAGTTGAACAGACCACGCGCTTTCAGGGTGTAATTTTCTCCCACGATTGTCTGCTGTTGGGACAGGGCTGAAGAAGATGGGAAATGGGCTTTACTCTCAGTAAGATCAATGTCTATGAGGATAGAAGAATAGGAAATAATGGTTGGAGTATTGCGTGTATGAAATCGGGAATGTGGAGGAATATGGTGTGGCTACCATGTGCTAAGACAGTCCTATGACTGAGTCCCTTCATCAGTCTTAATCAGGAATTAACTGGTCACCAGCAGAAGAGCCAAGGCTAAAGTTGGCAGTGGTCACTCATATTGGTCAGGGCAAGGGATGTCTGGCCATTGTTGTGGTTTGGGCAGTGTTTATGTCTTGTCTCCGCTCGAATTTGATGATGGCGTGTTCTTGTTTTGGTGTTGCTTGGCGCACCACTGACACTGTGAAAGTGTTGTGCTGGATAGGAGGACATCAAGGCTAGCCGACAGGGCCAGGCCAGCTTCTAGAGAGTGAGAACCACTGTTCTCTTTTTATCTCATATAACTGACCCTACATTGAGAGAAAGAAAACTTCATCTTTACATAAATTGGTTCTGCCTGTCTGACATTCAGGAGAAGAGAAAAGAAAAAAAAAGCCAGGTTACCAAATGCCCCAAGCTCCCAACAGCAAACACACAATGGAGTAATTAAAATTTCACGTCAAAGCCATTTGAATGCAACAGCAATAAAAACACTTGAGTTTCACTTATTATAGGTAGAGGCTGGAGACATAGAGTCCTAGAATATGACCTACTTTAAAACTGTGATAATCTTTGGAGGAAATATTTTGCAGATGTTAAATAATTTACTTTCAAAATTCCATTAAAGTTGTTGTAATGATTTAAGTAACAACAAGAGTTTCAGTTTTCATGGCCTTGAGTATGTTGGGTTTTTTTCTCCACCTACATTACTACTACTTTAGCAAACAAGCGTTTCTGGGGGAAAAAAAAACCAGGATTTCCAACATTGTATTATTCAGAAGAAAATGAAATCCTGTAATGTTGGTGCTGGAAGGAAGATATCAGGGTCCCAGCCACTAGCAAGACCACGAAGCGCAGCAGAGGCACAGATCTGACCTTGGTTCTCCACTGCTCCTGCCTGTCGTGGCTTGGATCTGTAGTGTCCCCCAAAGCCTTGTGTATTAGAAAGGTGACAAAATCATAAATTGTGAGAATTAATCTGGTGTTGTGGATTAACCTACCGATTTCACATGATCGTTCCTTTTCAACTCCTAGGAGGAGGAACTAAGTGGGGCAGAGCCATTTTTCTCTATTTTACTGCTGGATCCTCAATACCTAGAACAATATTTTAAAATTATGGATGTTCAGTAAGTGAATAAATAAATTACTTGTTTGATAAGCAAATCACATTTCAGAAAAGGCAATCACTGCCTGTTGTGGCTAGAGTGTTGCGTCTGATCTAGGCTCCAGGTGGCCTTTACTGGGGGAAGCTCACAGTGCTTTTGCAGTTTGCACTTCCCACAGGCTTGTTTGTGGAGGCTGGGGCTAGCAGCTGCTGTCAATTCCCACTTCTCTGTGATCTGCTCTTACCTCAGTTTGAGGTTCCAGTCTAGGGGAGAGGGCTTTTCTCAGTCTGTGGATGCCGGAAGTTCAGGGCCATTCTCCGTTGGCCTCGGGCTGTTTCCTGTGCTGTTGTTTTCCTTCACTTCCGATGTGTCTTTGGGATTTCTAATCTTCCCCTGGCCTTCCCCCAATTGTCGGGGTGCTCCTTCCTCTCCTAGCTAAGTTGAGCATGCAGTTATTCATTATAGTCTCAACTTTTAAGTGAATCCACAAGGAGATACTGCATAGCCCTTTTACTCAGCTGCCATCTTGGCTAGAAGTCCCACACTGTAATTAAACGAAGCTTTCAGTGGCTTGCTGCATAACCCACCACAAGGGACCATGAGGGATTTCAAAAGAACAGGTTGGGAGAAAGTTTTATAGAATCTGAAGTTGGCTTAAATGATTTGGGAGAGAATTCAAAGCCATGTGATTTCGGACTGGATTGAGTGCTGTAGGCAAGTGGAAATAATTCCATTATAAATCAATTTTTATCTAGGAGATGAGAGGAATAAATCAGGAGAAAAGCTATAATTGATAAAGAAGAAGTAGACATTAGGAAGGAGAGGGTCATGTTTGTTCATTTTGTTGTTTGAATTGTGCTCTTTTTTTCATTGGTGCTCAAACATACCCTTTAGTGGTCTTGTTTTCATCTTGTTCCCTCTTCTGAAGTCATAGAGAAGCCTTGTCTACTGTTGGTATATAGGAAATTATGCCCAAACTATAATAAATACAAATATGATTAATAAAATATTTTACTTTTTTGTACGTTTTAGAACTCTGATGATGTCAATCTCAATTCAGACCAACCACACTTCGACTGTTCACACTGGCTAGTAACCACAATATTAGAAAGTGAACATTGTTGGAAGTATACATCCATTGGCGTAGTTCAACACATCTTAGTTGCTATTATTGACACGGATATAATAAATGTGAGCATGACAGAAGCCTCAGTTAGGGTACTGCTGGTATGAATACTTCAAGAGAGAAATACTAATTAATTCATGGGCTGTCCAGAAGGAGTTTTGTGAAACCAGGAGCTAGTGCTTAATAAAATAACCATTAGATTAAACTTGTTAATTGTGTTGCTCAATTCTTCTGTGTCTTTATTGATTTTTGTTTATATTTCTGATAAGTTTACTTTAACAAACCTGACGTAAATGTTCAAATTTCCTATTATACTAATGAGCTAGCTAGTGATTTTTCTTTGCAGTTCTGTATATATTTTACATATTCTGACATTAAATTGTTAGACACATTCTATTTCATAATAATTACATTTTCTAGTGTTATTTTCCCTTTTATAATCATTTAGTGTCCTTTATCCCTATTAATAGTTTTGCCTTGAATTCTTCTTGGTGTGATATGGATAGTTTCACACTAGTTGCCTTTTTGTCAGTATTTTCTTAGTATATATTTTTCCCTTCCAAAAAGTTCTAAATCTTCCTCTTAGTTTTAAAAAACCTCTCTCCTAAATGACATGTAACTCAATTTTTTTCTGTACCCAATCTTGTGATTTCTATCTTTTATAGGTGAACTTAATCCACCTCCATTCATTACATTTTATAGGACTTTCTTAGTACTAGCATCTTTGGTAATTATTTAGTTCTCTAACATTTGTAGCATATGCTGAATATTTTTCACTTGTAGCACCTTAAATTAATTCTTCTTCATAATAACTGATTCTTGTTTCCTTTCTGCCTGGTTTTATTTTGTAATTTTTTGCCTTGTTGAAATTTTGTTTTATTCTCTTCTTTCAGCATCTTAGTCTTCTCCTGCTGCTGTAAAAAAAAAAAAAAAATCCCAAACTGGATAATTTGTAAGGGACAGAAATTTATTTTCCGATAGTTCTGAAGGGAAGAAAGTCCAAGACCAAGGTGCTGGCAGACTTGGTGTCCAGTGTGGGTGCTTTCTGCTTCCAAAATGGTGCTTCTTGCTGCCTCATCACAATGAAAAATGGGACAAGAACTACCTCCCCTGTCCTTCGTACAGGTGCTGATCTTATACATAAAAATCTGTTTTTATGATTTTATCAGTTTCTCAAGACTCTACCTATTAACATTGTCACATAGAGAACTAAGTGTCAACATATGACTTCTGGGTGAACTATTGAGATGATAGCCACACCCTAAACACATTCAGATCTTTGTTGAATTGTTGTGTAACTTTAATTTCATATGGAAGGTGTTGGCTTGGATTGTTGATTGTGTTGGCTTATTCTTGGCATTTGATTTCTTTCTGTATTTTGAAATCTTGGTTTTAAATGTGTGTGTGTGTGTGTGTGTGTGTGTGGCCTTGTCTTTTTTTTTTTAACCTCAATGCTTATTGGTCCTGTGTTGTTTAGAGGAGTAGAATCAAATATATATGCCAGGGGATGTAATAGACGGGTTCACAGGATCTGAGGCAGAAGAGCCAAGCCCACAATGGCTTCTGCATGCTGCCAAGCCAGAGAATCTAGCAGCTGCTCAGTTCAAGAATCTGGGAGCTGCACAAGAAAGATGAATGAGGTGGTGCTATTCTCAGGCCGAAAGCTTGGATGTTCCGTGGAGGGTCGTTGCTTGTGGTAGAACCTGGGGTGTGACTTTCACAGGTGATGGCAGTAGCAAAATCCATGTTCACTCAAGTAGAATGAAGCTTTTCAAACTTTCCCCAGTTTCCCTTTCATTTTATCTGTCCTGCAAACCTTTTAGATGGTGCCACCTACATCAGGGTGGGTCTTCTTCCTCCTCAGTTTGCTGGATCACATGTTAATAATTTCTGAACACTCCCACAAACACACCCAGAAGTGTTTTATGAATCAACAGGATTTTATTCATCCAATCAAATTGACCTTTACAGTTCTCATCTGATGATTTTGTAACTGTTTCTTCCTGGCTCCCTAGGTCCTCAGGCCAGAATGCTCTCAAGAGGTCCTGACCTTTGGTGACAATAAAGACTTTGTGAATCCAGCGGGAAACTCAGTTTATCTCTTGGCTGTAAAATCTGGACTGTGGACTCCCACACCCTGAGGCCAGAAAACGAACCGGCAGCAGTGCAATGTTCTTTCCCATCTCCGTGCGGCAGACATTGCAGTGGTGAGACCCTTTCCAAACCTCTGGTTTCCTCTGCCTTTTGGGGGCGGCTTGTCACTCCCCTTTCGTCCCACTGCCACCACTTCATTTCTCACCTATGATCTAAGAGTTAATGCTTTATTTTATTCCCTGCTTCACATTTTTTTCCTTTTATCTTGTAAAACATTTCTATATTCATTTCCATATTTCATCTGTCATTGCTGTCTGGCAAGACACAAAAGAGCATGGTCTTATTTCGCTTTGTTGACCAGAATCCTTGACCTGCCATCTTGAATGCTACAGTTCTGTAACTGTCTTGGCCCATACGCTCTTGGAAGGAGGCGCTGTGAGTTACACGGCTTACTCTCCCCAGGTGTAGCACAGTGTCCTGAATATGGGAGAGGCTCCTTCACAGATGTCAGTTTAATCAGGCATTTCCTTGGTAGGTGCCAGACTTCTCTTGAAGCCTCATGTTTGGAAAACCTCTCTTTGGAGAAATATATGCTCTCATCCATTTCTTTGTCCCATAGATAATACTTTTTTCAGTTTTTCATCTGTGCATTTAAAAAAAGAGGCTGAACTTGTATCAAATGAAAGTCTGCAAACCTAGAAGTTTAAATGGTCAAAGAAGAGGAATTAGAAGTACGCCATTTCTTCCTTTCCCTTTTGAGCCCCCGCTCCTGTCTCCAGAGGTCTCCATTAGTCAATCCCCCGTCAATCCTCCTCCGACTTGGAATTAAATTAAATCAGGGTGGACAAAGCTTTACCACTCTATCTGGCATGATTCTGTGGTACTTTAGAATACCTTATTTCATCTGAAAGTTCTGAAGCAAATTTAGGAAAATCTTTTCAAAGGGTTTGTTTGGTCACCATTCCATTACCTTTGACCCTACTAACTCCTTCACTTCTTCCCTCGTTTTCTATTTCCATTCTTCTGTACAACCTTCCTTGACAAGCGTAAACTGTTGCATCAACTCTGATCTCTAGCACTATGTATTAATTTTATTTACTCTTGATTCTATAAAATGGAAAAATAACTATGTATTTTTGAAAAACTTATTTGGAAGTTTGATAGTACAAGTAATCTCCATGACTTTTACCCAGATTTACTGGCTGGTAACATTTCATCCTCACTTGTTTTATTATTTTTCTGTTTGTCTACAACCATCTTATCCCATCTATGTCCTCCTGAAATTTTTAGTAAGTAGCAAATTCCATAGCACTCTACCTCTAGGTACTTTCTGGATTTTCTAAAGTTAAGAATTTTTGTATTTAACCACAATAGGATTACAACAATTTAAGTAAATTTAACATTGACACAACAATTTGTCTGAAGGCTATATTTCAGTCTTACTAATTAGCCCACTAAAGATCTAGTCCAGCAGCAGGTGTTATGTTTAGTTTTATGGCTCTTTAATGTGGGCCCAGCTAGAGGCATAACTGGAAGGGTGTGTCTCCTCTACAGCCTTGTCCTCAAGCTCCGGGCTTCTTGGCTGCCATAAATGAGCAGCTTCTGTCGTGTACTTTTGCCACACCGCACTCCCTTAAGACAGGCCGAAAAGCAGCCAGGCAAAGCTGACACAATCATGCAAATGAATATCCTGCTCCTCAACAAACTGTACCTCCCTCCGTCAATTTAGTATTCACTAAAGGCTTTTGTGGGACCCCATCTTTACCATCACGGTGGCAATAGACACCAGAGGTAATAACAAGGTTGTTTCCCCTTGCGCTCCTCTGAATGTCTCGGGAGGCCTCAGCCTCCTCCTCTCACACTCACTGATTAGCGTTACTGGCATGCACCCACGGGTGTCTGTGCCTTCCAAAGGTATCTTTCTGTATCCCGTTTTTAAAATTCGCTTATTATTATGCCAGTACCACATAAGCTTTCTCCATTATTACAGCAGTATCTATGGCTTAGAGTCTGAAAAGACAAATCTTTACCCCTCGTCTTTATTATTCTGAGTAAATTTTACATTTTAGCACTTTTATCACATTCCTCTTCCTTGCTCTGTCTTGCACTGCTCCCTTCAGCCCTGTGGAATTAGGATGGAATGGCAGTGAACTGGCAAACTAACTTAGACGCAACCAACAGCTTATGTGATCTGTAACATTGCCATCAGCAACAAGTCTCTCCTCTATTTTTCCAGGCTTAAACTGACCAATGACATTTGTTATGGGCACACTGTCTATAAGCACAGGTTCAGAGATATGCCGTTGTCCTGTGGGATTAGAAGGACAAACCTTCCAAGAAGCCATGGGGCACGAAGGTGACCAAGAATGAAGCAAATTAATTGAGGAAGTAAAAAGCAAGACAAAAAGAAAAACAGGATTCTTTAATATGTGTCTGATACGTTTCCTCCCATGTGTTCCTTTCATCCATTCATTGAATAAGTACTTAACATGGGGACATGAAGGAGAAACCAGGTCAGAGAAAAGTCAACGGGCCTATCCGATGGACAGAAGGATAGAAAGAAGCAGCCGGCTTAACACAGCAGGTACTAATAATGCTTGTTGAAAAATTATTATTGGTTCATTGATACAATTTAGTAAAGTATGACTGCTTATAATATGTTCTCTTACAAACCGGGACACTCATTTATGCTAAGCAAGAGAACACGGAACAGCAAACAGGAAGAAGAGTGTATCTGGCTAATAAAAAGTTTCCCAAGAGCTTCACTGTGAGTCCCATCCCACAGGACAAAGCTGCCGGGAAGAGCCGGGCGCTCGTGGCATCGTGGCCCCAGGAAGCACTCAGGCCTTCGCTTTCTGTGCTCTGCGACAGGCAGCTAAGATGGTTAGGCACCACTGGCGGGGCAACGGCGAGGCTCAGCTGTGCTCAGTTCCTTTCTTTCACCTTTACCAGCGTTCGGCACCTTCACAAGTCTAAGACTTTAGTTTTTGCTACTATGTGTTCTGGCAGAATCAGCGCCCCTAGGATATGGTCTAGACTGCTCCTGTCAGATGAAGCCCAAGCCTGCGGGGCAAGCGTCATGCATACAGTGGGGAGACACGGCCCACATACCTGCTGTGCAGTGCTACTTCTAGACTTCCTTTAACCCACAGGCATTTGGGAAATCCTACGTCCTAACTCCTGAGTTTAAGTCTTCAGTAAATAAAAATTTGACTCAGTTCCAGTTTCAGATTAGCCACTCACAAGAGCCTTTGTCCCTTTCTTTTCCTTTAAAAAGTGGTTTCCATGTCATAAAATATACACAGCAAGACTGCATATACTTAAACTATGTATTTTTTTATTATCATGGGTAAAAAATGTGTATAGGAAAGGTTGATCTGGGAGAGAGTATGTGCCCAGAAACCCGGCTAAGAATAAATAGATGGATAACTCGCACATACACTAATACCCTGCTTCTGGAGTTAAGGCAGACACACAAAGATGATTCAATGTTGTTCATTCAAGGAGGCACATTCTTTTGGGGCCAGAGGGACATAGATCTCCTAAAAAGGACACAGATTTCCTAAAAGGACTCCATCATGCAGCCTCCATTGTAAGGAATGTGGACAGTGTCCTCTTCCTTAGGTGTTGTGACAATCCCAACCCTCCCGTAACCTGAGACATACACACAGCTGTGGCTGTAAGCATTAAGACCCCTCCAACACTGCCAGCCTGAACCCCACTGTCCACCAGGCAGCCATGGGAATCCAGCCTCCTTTCACCTGTGTCTCAGTGGTACACTCTTCCTGAGGCTCTGAGTATGTCCTGATGGAGACTACCCATTGCACATGTCCAGTAACTATGAGTTAAGTGCTTATGTATTCTTGCTTCCTTCCTCTTTTCCATTCAAAGGTCTTTAACTTTATCCAGAGCATTAGTTTTTTCCAGAAATCCTGGAAGTTTCAAGTTGGCATTAAGAAACCTTGCTTAACTCACCAGGGAAATAAATCTCATACCTGGAGCCCAAGGAGAGAAGTACAGGGGCTGGGCACCACAATTCCCGCCACTAGGAACGAAGCTGCTGGCAAGGGAGGAAATGTGCAAGCAGGAGGCACGTGCCAGCCTCAAGCCAGAGAGCAGGGGGCAAAAGGCTGTTTATATCTGGGGGGCTTAAACACAAAAAACCGGTTATAGTCTTTCTGAGGAGCAAATGAGTCCTTGATACAGCCATTCCACTTCCAGAAATTTACTCCAAAAGATAATGTCCATGAAGATTTTAAAGCTGCTCTGTAGAGCTTCATCATAGCACTGTTTCCATTGCATAAACAAAACTCCACCAAAAAATAACTTTTAATACCACGAACTAAATGTATAATAGGCTGGAAAAAGTCCCTACAAAACAGCAAACATAGCACAACCCTATTATATGTATATATACATGTACAGACTTAGAAGTTCTAAGATATTTACAGTAACTCTGCAAGATGAAATTATCTTTTTCTTATTGTATGTGATAGAACAGAGCTTATTATTAAAAATCTTATTATTCCTTTTCTTTGGAATTCTCTTAAACAGGAAAAGTCCAATGCTTCCGTGCCTCAGGCATGTAATACACTCTGCGAATATTTTTCCCTATGCAAATAAAAAACAGTAAACTAGAAATTTGACTCATAATGTATGAGCTTTTAATGTAGTAGCTTTCTGAATCTGTGGTCTTTTCTGGCACTGGGTTTGAACCCAGAGCCTTCACTCTAAGACACATCTCCAAGTCCATTCTTTCATTTTTGATTTTGAGACAGGGTCTCACTAACTTGCTAAGTTGCAGAGGCTGGGCTCGTATTTGTGATCTTCCTGCCTCAACCTGCTAAAATGCTGGTGTTACAGGCATGTGCCACACCTGGTTTAAATTTATCTTTTGTATCATCTCAGTGAAAACAGTAAACTACTGTTGGCTCAACACATAATCAAGAACCTAAGAGGCAACAAAGACTCATACTTTGGCCAGACGAATGATTCAAGAGACCAACAACTAAATAATGAAATCCCCATGAAGAAATGGTGGAGTCCTCAGCACCAAGTCGCTGAAAATCTCAAGTACTTTTTTGCTTAATAATCAAGAATGCAACACTATATTTTGAAGTTGGCCAGATCAACCTAATATGTTGATTAGGTTAACCTAATTTATCAAATAAATGGTAGAAATGACTAACCCATATTCTCCCTACGACTGTATGTTCAACAAATCTCACCACCTCATCAGGTAATGAGAAAAATGGGTCACTGTCCTTAAAAAGTCACAAGAGTTCTCTCTTCGACTAAATTATAAATCAATGCTAATCTATAAGAAACATGGCTCAGCAGTTTAGCTTGCATGACCTTTTGGTACCCTGGGAGCTCAGGATCTGTTTTTGTAAAGTCTCATATGTTTTACTTCCTGGAGCTCTTTGAAGATGTAATCAATACCTATTAGGCTCAAGACCCTTGCCCAGGAAAAGTTTAGAAGTTGAGGGGCTTCCAGTCAAGATGGCAGTTGAGTAACAGCACTGCACAATGTCTCCTCATCGACTCAGTTGAAAAGTCAAGAAGATAGTTAGAAAAAGTGTGTTTGGTGTACCTAGGAAACAGAGGAGCATCCCCCAAAACTGAAAGGCAACCAGCGGGAGGCCAGAAACTCTAAAGGATCATTAAAAGCAGAGAAAAAAAAAAAAATCCTCGCGGACCAGGAAGCCACCGCAGCTGGCTGCAAACAGCTGGAGCCACAGAGGACGGAGGAAAGCTTGCGTGGACCTGAACATCTGACCAAACGAAGCTGGGAGAGGATGGAGCACACAACAGGAGAGGAGGCTGCGGGTAGGTCAGAAATCCTGAAGTCACATCAGAAGAGGAGGAAAGATGCAGCCCACTTGGTGCCAGCACCCACAGACCACAGACAAGGTCCAGAGGCCAGAACCTCAGCCCGAGGCAAGCACGTATCTGGATAAGTGGGAATTTTCAGCAGCGGGTGGTCCCACCCTCTGAAACACCAACCCGCAGGTGTATGTACTACAAACGCAGCGTGCGATCCTCCTAGGAAAGGCCCTGGGATCCCAGATCAGAAACAGGGCTCGGCAGCCGTCTCAGACAGTGACGTCAGCAGGAGCCATTTTCTTTCCTACATACCAGAGACAGCTAAAGGTAGCAGAACCATGGGGAAACGTGGTAACAAATCTCATACAAAAAGACCTGACACTCCAGATGATGGTACCAGGGATAGTGAAATCGCAGAACCCAAGGAAGAAAAGGGCAAGAATGATGGTAACTTCTGGGCCCAGTCAGTGAATTAAAGCAGGAATTAGCAAAGCAGGAAATAAAACAGACAATGCAAGAGTTACAACAACACTTAGCTAAGCAAAAAGCAAGCCTTGAAAAGCAATTAGAGGAGACCAAAGAAGAAATGGGGAAGTGCAGCTACAAATCTCCTACAAAAAAGATCTGACACCCCAGAAGATGATCTCAGGGTAACTAAAGATGAATATGGCAAAAATGATGGCAACTTCTGGGCCCAGAAATTCAGTGAATTAAAGCAGGAAATAAAACAGACAGCAGAAGAGCTACACCCACAGCAAAAAGCAAGCCTTGAAAAGCAACTAGAGGAGACTAAAGAAGAAATATACCAGAAGAAAATGAAGGCAAAAGAAGAAATTAGGGAAGAAAACAACAGAGATACAGAAAAACTGAATGCAGATATTCAGGAAATGAAAAACACGCAGGAAATAATAAACAACCACTTTAAACAACTTCAGAATAGAATGTCAGACCTAGAAAATAAAGTGACTGAGCTGCAACATACAGGCCATGAAGAACACAAAGTAAATAAAGAAAGTGAATCATGACAATGATGATAGATGATTCAACGAGAAACAACCTCAGAATTACAGGAATCGAGAAGACTGAGGACAAAACAAAAGGCTTAAAGGACATGTTTAATGAAATAATGGAAGAAAATTTCCCAAGTCTAAGAAAAGAAATGAACATGGAACTATTGCAGGCATACAGAACACCAAACAACTTGGATCAGAAGAGATCCTCATCATGACACATCATAATTAAAATTCTAGAAACCCAACACAAAAAGCGAAAATACTAAAAGCGGTAAGAGAAAAATAGAAGGTGACCTACAAAGATAAGCCCATCAGGATAACTTCAGAATTCTCAATCCAAACTCTAAAGGCAAGGAGATCATGGAGCAATGTCATCCAAGCACTAAGAAAACATAAATGTCAACCAACACTGCTATATTCAGCAAAATTATCTTTTAACTTAAAGGGAGAACTTAAAACTTTCCATGACAGAGACAGCTTAAAGGAATTTGCAGCCACTGAGCCAGTATTGCAGAGAATACTTAAAGGAACATTAGAAAGTGAAAGGGAGACCAGTGACACCAATGACCCCAGAGGAAAAGTGACAACAGCTAGAGGAGAATGAGCTGAGAAAAAAGTATGTTGGTAATCAGTTAAATATGAGTAAATAAGATATGAAAGTTAAAAAATTCTGAAATAACTAAATTTGCCTTCATATGTCACTTTAAGTATATTTATGTGATATAGATTTAAGTTCATTTAATGTAGCAATGTGATATAGTTTTAACTTTGTTTTGTTGTAGCAATTCACTTATTAGGTCACTAATGAAAGTTTATCCTAAGGAAACTGATTGATATAAAGATAACCCCATGAATGCACAGATATGCACCTTCCAGTATTCAGCTAAGGCAATTGAAATTTATTTTTTTCTTCTTTCCCAAATTTATTAGTCTTTTGAACTACATGCTTATAGTTATTTTTTTAATGTGAACTGGTGGGTAAGGCCAGATGTAACAGTTACAACAAATATATAGCAAAATATGGAAAAAAAAAACTTTTGGTGAATATCCCAATGATGGGACTGATTGGATTCAGAGAAGAGATATCAAGATCTAACTACTGTGAACCCATTAGAGGAATAGGAAGCTGAGGTAGAGTGGTGACTTAAGTGAAATGACTTAGGTGCGGAAGATCAATATGTTAAACACGGTATGGTTTCTCAGACTTGGAAAACCCAGAACACAGACCTTCTTTGGAACCACATGAAGTGATAGCCGGAGTTGGGGGAAGGGACATAGAGCGGGTGGGAGGGTGGAAGGGATTGTAAAGTTGATATGATACATAGATGTACGAAACACTTAAATTCATTGTAAATACCATATATTACATTTGTATATTAATAAAAATACTGGGAAAAAACAGAGAGGGATACAAAACCATATTATATATGCTGTTTAGACCTAAAAATAAAGACTGGAGACAATGCTTACCTTTTCAAAAAAAAAAAAAAAGAAAGGGGAGTGTATCTTGACCAGTGACTTGGAATAAACGTGCAGAAACTGTCAGGCTTCTTTTCAATTTGCCATCAACAGCACACGATCCAAGTACATTCTCAATCTTCTTCCTCTCTGAGGATGGGGAAAGCAGCTCTGACAAAAGCAGTACTTCATTCAATAAGTCGGAAGACACCAGAGTCCCACTGTCCGGTGGTAAACTGCCCCACAGCCAACGTTCGCTCCCTCGCCTCTTGAGGTTTTGAAGAGTGCAGTAGTGTTTACAAAGGTCGCTGTGAGCTTCTAACTTGCAGCGAGATGAGAACCTTGTGCGCGAGGTGGAGGTGAGACTTGCCTCTGTGGACGTGTGGGGATGACTGGGGCTTACGGTGTCCCTGTCCCATATTCTTTAGGCCTCATCATAATGCTAATCTCCATGGCTCCTGGGCCACCAAACCTTGGGCCTCACCCTTTGTGGCCAGTGGTGTCTAAAAAAGGGCTATGGATCATTAAATCAATATTCTCAAGGCAGAAGCACCCTTACCACTTACTAGCTAGAAACGAGCCATGTAAGCCAGTGCTGGTAGGGGGGAGATGCCACATGTTCTAATTTTATAGGTAGGAAAATTCTCAAGTTTTTATATAATAACCTTTCGCCTTTATTTACTATCAGTGCTTTTTTCTTTGCCTATTCCAGCAGCTTTAAATATCTATTTCCTCTGTGGATACTGTCACCTCTGTTCTGTCACTGATAGTGATATTTTAGCAGCAGGCTGCTGCTGTTAGCGGCCTGTCAAACCGTTTGAGGAGGGAGATAAGCATACCAGAGAGGGAAGGCATCAGAGTCAGTGCTCCTCACTCAGCAGAACGAAATGGACAGTCAGCCAACAAATCTGATGCCTCATCACTTAACACACCACTATTTTAGATAAGAGAATTTATGTTGGATGCTCAAAAAAGCCACTTACTATTGTTAGCTTCCAACACAGTCCCATTAATAGTCATCCACACATCTCTGTTAGGGCTTCTGTGGTGAAATGTCACGTTTCTGCCCACTTAAAGCAAAATAAGTGCAATGTCAGAATTTGACACATTGTCTTATTTTCCCCAAAACAGCAAATTTCCGAAATGCCCTCAAACATACCTGGTGCTCACAGGCTGCTTTTGGGGAAACAAGATCACAACTGTCACTTCTAGTTCACCAGTCAAATGCCAAAAAGGAACGATTATGTACCTCCTACGTCAAGACTGTTTGGCCTGATGAATTAAAATCGTCTTTGTTTTTATGGTGGTACAGACTGCATTCATTAAGAGACATTTGGACCACCTAACTTGCACAGACCACCTTATTAATCTAAAAAGAATGAAAACAACACATGACACATGGAAATTCTTTAGCTTTTAAAAGCAGAGAAGCAAATGATGAGACGGAGGCTGGGGAACCTGAACACTCAGGACTCCGTCTGTTGTTTCAGTTCTCCCTTTTCAGGAAATACTAGGCAACTGCCAGAGGTCAAATCTGAAGGCAGTCATCACCTTATCGCTCTTCTTAGGAACATCTTTTGAGACCACTTCTTACTGGACCAAATGCTAGATAAGGCCTTACATCAGTAAAACTGAAAATTAATTCCTGAACACAGCAGAAATATTACCTGCTCTTAGTTAAGGAAGCTCTCATGTGAAGAACTACCTGCACAGAGGACACTTAGTCATGAATTAACACATGACTACCCAGCTCTTGAAGACGTTCTGCCCAAGGCAACCCCGCAGCATGGTGACCTACTTCTGTCTACCTGGCTCCGAATGCCTTCTTGGTTCAGCAGTTTAGCAAAACAGCTATCAGCAACATGCCCCCTACCTCATGACTAAAGCACTCCATGATAACTCTTATTTCTAAAAGCAACGGTAAGCTGTACAAAGCCCACTGCTCCTCCTGTGATTCCTGCAAAAGGAGAAGAACTTTCAAGAGGTGACATTCAAGTTAAGCAGGTAGTATTGAGGTTCATGGAGTAATGCATATCTTTCCAAGGGAAAAGAGTCACCACGAAAAGCAAACAAGGACAAGAGCAGGAGAAAATCACACCGCAGGGTGGAAGACAATTTTGCAAGACTCAATGTCACAATAAGTTGACATTGTATTTCCACTCTGAAAACAATGAGAACTAACACAAACATTAGAATATGCTCACAGTGTTCACCCAGAAGCTGGTCATTCTTCATCAGAATGGGCTGGATATAGACCACAGGACCTCTGTGGGCAATTCCAAAGAATGGCATTCTAGCTTTGCTAGAAACCAGATTCATTTTCACACACACTTTTTCAAGGAAGGGTTATTCTGAGTACTAATACAAACAACATATATGCTAAGCCTAAAATCAATACTCTTGTAGACTGCTTCGATGCGTCCCGCAGGATCAGAAATAGCACTGATTCAGCCTGCTTCTGTGGCATTAATACTCCTTACACTAACAGAAAAGAAAAGAAAAAGAAAAAGAAGCCATAGTTTGTACACGTTTCTATTTTAAAGTGTGGTCAGGCTTCACTTACAAACCGACCTGTGGAGAAAAGCTCTAGAAGAGATCCTTAAGTTCGACGCTTTATCTATATCTCTGTACTGAGGCTGCAAAAGTATTACAATTGACTGAAATATTTAATATTTTTTTCCATTATACCCTTAAATTTGTGGTATATAAGAAATGCTCCAAGAGTTTAGTGTTCTGACAACTGACATCATTCAATTTACCATGCCAGGGCCACCGTGGAGACAGAACTAGCCAACATTAGCCCTGCAGCTTTGGCCACCCCAGCAGGTGAAAGCTAGGAAGGAAGGAGGCGATCAGTATCTAGGGTGACTCCTAAAGCAGGTGTCAATGACCAGTCCACCTTTGGAAGCCTGTAACATTATATAAGGTTCAGTATTTCCCCTATTTTGTTATTTACAACTAATACTAAGTATGCTGGAACAAATATCTAATTCAAATAAAGTTTTGTTAGAAAAACGCTATTCATTTCAAGGTAAAATCTAACAGTCAATCAGGTTCAAGCTCAAATCAGAATGTGACAGGACTCTAATGCTGAGAAATGAATTACTGTGACCTCAACACGGCTCACGAACAGGTATCTACTGCTGTCTGCTCCAGACGTTAACACTCCAGTTCTAGGACTATGTGTTTCTCATCCACTCTTGACTTACAACATGAGTGTCTGTAATTCACATAAAAATCTTTTTTCCTTTAAAGCTCTAAATTTAGACACACACTAAAAAATTAAAGAAATGGTTTCATCCAAATAGACTGCATCAGTCTTTATATGGTGTTCTACTGTTCACAACACTCATTCACAAAGACTGACAAATCTTTAACAGAAGTTAAACTTACATGTATGTCAAGATATCCTGAGAGATGTATAGTAAGATAAGAACGAAGTCCACAAGTTATAAGCAAGTTGTTAATATACAAACTCAATTAGAGCAAATGCAATCTACTTAACAGGTTTATTTAGTGTGGTAATTTTCTAACAAAATTCAGTTGGGGGTAAGTGATAAATTTATGCCCTTTGACAAAGATGGCACTAACAAAGGAGAACAGAATCTCTGGCTTTGCCAAAGCTCACAGAGTATAAAAGACCTGGTCTGGCTTAATGACGTTAGGCAAATGTAATAGAAGGTGCACTAGGCTGACAAATATCTTCATCATACAAATCTTCTGGTAGTTCCTCTTCATCTTTATCAGGAAAATACGTAGGGAATGGAAGATTTTTACTGAAATCCTTATAAGCAGGCAGGTTAGAGTCTCTGACCTGGGAGAAAAAGCAAAGATCTTATTAATAAATACTACCAATAGAAGATCGTCCATCATAATCAAAGTTCATTCATCCCTTCATTTTCTAATATGAACATAACTATTACATTTAGCAGAGAAACCTCAGTCAATGCATTTCTTTTAATTTCAAAAATCTGATTAATTCAACAACAGAAACAATCTCCTTCCAGTTAATCACTGACCTCATAATAAAATCTTTACCAGTCATTACTCTACATTTTATCGTAACTTGTACATACATTGGCTGTTTCATAGAATAAATTCAATCTTAAAGTTACTACTCAAATATCAATTTCACCCAGACTGATTTTTCAACTATGAAAATCTGACACAAACTATAAACTTAATACACAATAATCATCCTTTTTATGATCTACTCATTTTTATTTTGCATTTTTTACATCATAAATGTTTTGAACCGAGGTTTAAAAACATAAAATTCACTGGCATTTTGGTAGTTTTAACCAAAAATGTCATCTTTTTTTGAAGTAATTAACTTACATTTAGTAGACACCATTCTTAACTGTGTTCTAATTTTTTTAAATTATGTGTGTGAATTTATAGTCTAGAAAATTTTAGCACAGATACAGATATGATCTAAAACGTTCAGTTTTATTTTTGGAAAATCCTTCTGGGTTCTTCAAAGCTTCTGACTCATTTTATAGTCTTTATTCAGAGTTAGAAAAAGAATAAAACTATTTGTAATTACATACACAGGATAAAATAATACACATTCATTTAAGCCATAAGAAATGAATAATTTAGTTGAAGTAACTCCACATCTGGTAGGAACAATTACGCATAGAAAAACAGATCTATTTCAATATCTCTTCAAAATTCCAAAAAATTATGGGTACTCTCCACAGAAAAATGTAATCTGCTTAGTTTTTTACCAATCTCTTGAATCTTGGGTGAAGAAACCCAATAAAAATAATAAACTTCAAGTGTATCTGATAAATAAAAACCACTATCAATGAACCAAACAGTTAATTCTCATTTACTTTTACAAATCTGTCATTCTTAAGGAATCTTTCAGACAATAGAAACACTGACAACTTATTGAGTTGAAACATAAATGATGGCACATCTAAATAGCTTTCTCTTGGTTACTCAAGTGAGGAGCCAAAATGTGTAAGTTTATGGTGGCAGTGTGCGTGCGTGCGTGCGTGTGTGTGCGCGCGCGCACTTACTCATACCCCGACTTCATTCTTTCCTTGCCATTACCAAGATGCTCAACTATCTGCCTTAATATTTTCATATTTATAATCTATTGACTTAGTTCAAGTTCTCTGATATCAGACAGATCTGGAAATAAAACTTAAATTATGTATTATGTATTAAGACAGATGAATAATGTAAGTCCATTTTTTCCTAAATAATAGTTCTTTAGGTTTTCTTTATACATTTAGTGAATCAAACAGAGACAACAATGAATAAACCACTCATAATATTCAGGCTGCTTATCCCCCTAAGACCATCTTCACTAACTTCAGAATCTTAAAAGCAAAAGTTCTTAGTAGCCCAAGACCTTAAGGAAGTAAAGGCATGTAAGAGGTGAAAAGATGTTAATGAAGAAATGTGCCCACCAGGCAGTGGCTCACGCTCACGAGCACCAAGGACTCAGCCACCTGCTTTCCATCACTGGAGAATGGAATCCATGGCAAACAGGGGTACTAATCTTTTGACATCAAAAATACGAACACACAATATATATCTCTACACCCACATCCTAATGTATGGAATAGACATTTGTTCAAGGTTAAAATGACATTTAGTTATATTTTAAAGGGTTTTTTGCAATAATTTTTTATTGAGATATGTTTGTTGGTACCAATTTATTTGTTAACAGTTTGAAGTGGACCTGGTATTTATATGATGCTATGATTTCTCAAAATATATTTAGACTACTCTTTTGGAATTGCTTTTATTTTTATCTTTAATCTTCCATGACAGCAAACCACTTTCAGTTCAGACTGTGAGCAGTTCAGTTTCTGAAAGCCATCTTTCACTAAAGTAGGTGATAAACCTGCTAGCTATAAACCACTTTCACCGACCATACCATAACAGTACTTTGCATACTGTAATTTTTCAAGACAGTTGACTTATCACCTCTGCTGGTGCCAAAGATGACGAAGACACGGTGCCTGTGAAGTCACTGCAGTGGGAAGGTTCAGAAAGAAAGAGCCTAGAACCCGACATGCACTGAAAAGGACATGACAGTATGTGAAAGTTCACCAGCTATCCATTATAATTTTATTATGAAAGATAATCCTTTTTTCTCCTGTATAATATTGTGATGTTGTTAACTGGTAATCTAGAACGTGAAGCTAGGGATTCATCAAGTTATGTTTGGTGGATCACTGAGGATTATTTTAAAATCTGCACTTAAAAAGAACTTTAAAAATCCATCAAATACATTTGTCATTATAAAAATGAGTATAATTCACTTAAGTGTTTCAGAAAGGAAAATTTAAAAAGTAACTCTAAATCATTGTAAATTACAAAAAAAAAAAAAAGCCTTTACAACTAATGGAGCCCACTTTAAAAAAGAAAAGTCAGGAATGTTGGTACAACGCTTTAATCCCTGGTGGCCGAAGCAGATCACAAGTGTGAGCCCAGACTGAGCAATTCAGTGATTCAGCAAGACCTTGTCTTAAAATGAAAAAAAGACTGGGCATTTGGTTCAGCGTAAAGGCTCTGGGTTCAATTCCTAGTACTGTGGGTGAGTTTGGGAGTTAGGAGGGAGAAAAGAAAAGAGAAGAATATATAGCAACACTTAATTTATAAAATTTAAAGTTTAAATTTTAGTTTTTTTGTTAAGCTTGTTGGAAAATCAATGAAGAGTGTATTTCTGGGAACAGCTAACATCACTTCTACTATAAATCTATTTTCAGAATGGAGAACTTGAAACTCGAAAGTGAAAGAATTTGCATTGTGTTGGCCTAAATCCCAGGCAGAATATTTATTTTTTATTTTATTTAATGAAAACAAGTCTCTGAGAGCTAGAGTTTTTCTTTAAATCCATCTGTACAAGATTGTTTTTTCTTTTTGAATTTTTCTACAACTAAAGTACTGATTTTAGTAAAAAGAGATTTTGTAACCTGAACAGTACTAGCATTAATTTAAGTCACTCCCTAAAAATGTCTGCCTCTAGCCACCTTTCTGGATAATTCCCATCTCAAATGTTTCTATTCTTTTGTCATAGTAACTCAAATAAGTAGAACTGTTCTCAACCCACCTCTCTTTTTTAAGGTTCAGAAATTTGTTGATATTCTGTCAACAGTTTATACTACGAACTTCTTTAGGGGCTTGAATATCCTTCTGCCTACTGGCTCTACATCCTTCACAGCTTCTCATTTTTACTCATGTGTCCTTTGAAGGGATTATGTCAACTTCACAGAATTAGAAACTACACCTCCATTAGGATTAGGATTTGTGAACCACCCTAGATTGGGGATCAAGAACTGGTCTGGATTAGAGTGCAAGTGATTTGTGGGCTGGCGAATGAGGGAAGAGCCCCCACTCAGATGTGGGAGGGCCAACTGGAACTCCAATGGTATAAAAAGGAAGGAAGAGGGAGGTTGTCACAGCTTCTTCCTCTGGGAAAGCTCTTGCCTTCGCGACTGTCTACGGATGCCGACTTGCTACACACCACAGAATGCCAGCACAGACTGGCTCAGGTCTCGACTTGTGCCCGTCTGATCGTTGCTGCTCTTCAGTCGCTGCTCTTCAGGCTTCGGTCTTCACCTGAGATCTACAGTAGACTCTCACCTCACCGGCTGTTCTGCAGTCCTGGATGAGAGATCTACTTCATGGCTGAGCAGCCTTCTGGGGCCACCTTTATCCTTGGATTTGTGAGCCTTTCTAATAGGCCTTTCTGTAATAAAATCTATAAATTCTGTCATTTGAAAGAACCCAAACTAACGTAACTAACATAGATAACTTAGGTTACTTTTAGTATTTGCCTCTCACCGCCAGTGCTACTAAAAAGCAGAGAAAAACGGCCATTATCATGGGTTTAAGGAACACTTATGGCAAGGATCCACATATCCAAACAACAGAAAAATACATACCTTTACTAAGCAATTTTTATGTCCAGGTACAGAGCCATTTACATATATTATGTTATGCTTTGTGTTTATTCGCCATACCTACAACACGAAAACAACCTTTAAGAATTAAGAATTTGTTTTAAATACTTGCCTAAAACAAGTACATTATTAAAATCTAAGGAAGTAATCTATAAATTAAACATCACATTAGCACTTCTAAACAGCAAACAAGAATGAAAAAACTTCAAATCCTATTCAATGACTTATGAGATCACAACAGATATGTCTTAAGGAAGTAGTGAAAAAATTCTGATTTTAAATAGAAATATGACTGAATATGCCAGGCTACTTGAATATCTCTGTTGGCACTACTAAGAATTCAAATTTGTGTTAGTATTACAATTCCCCTAATAAACATCCTTTCTTCCTCTTTTTTTTTTTTTTTTTTGAGGAAGGGTCTCACTCTGTAGTCCAGAGTGGTCCTAAACTCACTATGGAGCCCAAGCTGGCTTCAAACTCACAGCAATCCTCCTGCCTTAGCCTCCTGAGTGCTGGGATTACAGGCATGCACCACCACACCCATCTTCTATGATGCTGGAGAATCAAACCCAGGGCCAAGCACTTCGACCATTAAGCTATATTCCCAGCCCAATATCCTTTCTTATATCGTCTATAATGACCATCCATCTACTCATCCATCTACTTTTCCTAGTGGTTGTCACTACAGAACCATTACCAACACAACTCTATTATGTAAAAACTGAGAACTTCTGCTACTCAGTATCTACATATAAAATATATGTAGACTAGAGACTGCAAGAACATGCAGCAAAATATAACTGGTAATTAACTTTGGGTGTTGTTTCTATAGGTGGCTTTATTTCCTTTGTAGTATCTAAGCTTTTAAACATATATGCAAACATACATAGGTAACTTTACTTTAATAAGAATGTAATTATATAGTTTTTGTGTACATTCTAGAGTATTATACCTAACACTGTAAATTTTTCTTTTTCATGTAATATTTTGTAGAAATCTTGCATGTCAAATAGATCACTAATTTTTTTCTGACTGTACATAACATAGTTTGAATGTTAAGTGAATATATACCACTGTGACTCTAGGTTATCCTGCAACTACATGATTCATCCATCTTCTACCCTTAATAACTGTGAAGCTATTAAAATAGCACCACAAAAGTACACATTAAGCAGATATGCTGATGGCTTGGCCTATTCCTCAAAAAAAAAAAAAAAAAAAAAAAAACACCCTTGCAAACCTACTTTAAGTCCATATGATGTCCTGTCTCTGTTTCCCATTTGTCCAGGCAGTTTAGTTCCAGGCCAGACTCTAGACATATCCTAGAGGAAAATCAGAGTTAACACTTCCCAGTAATTACAAATAGTACTGGTCAAACCACAATGTAAACTAAAACAGGAATATTATTTTTCCCTGGCCCACTAAGGCAACGCTGTTTTTAGACATATTTACTTCTAGAGAAGTTTCTTTCTAAATTAGATGAGACTGTCAAAATAAATACAGATTAAGAAACAGATCTAGGAGGCAAATTCATTAACAAGAAAGTAGTAACTGACTTAATACTGGTTGAGAATTAAAATTTAAATAAAAACAAACAAACATAAAAAGAAATGTATACACACCAGACTAACATTTTTTAAAAAGTGATTTGTTTGGCCTATTTTCAGTTAGTCTGTATTAACTGAGTTAACAGACTTCACCCACATGACTGCTACTGGAATCTCTGCCTCTCTGCTTTGATGTTACTTTCCTTAATCAAAATGATTAAAGAACAGAACTGGTTATTAGAATACTGTTTCTGAAACCCTGTTTGTCTCAGATTCATATAAATCAAACAACTTCACAAAGTCTCTGATTTTGGTTCTTATTATGAATAAGCTACATCTAAATAAACAAATGTGAGTGATGTGTAGGATAGGAGGCCTTATAACATCTGAATTTTTAGATATATATTTTTCTATTAGCTACTCCCACATTAAGAGGTTAAAAACCCTAGATGAAGTTACTTATAGAAGTATTAGAGTTAGTTATTATAATCAACAACTCAAAAGTTAATTCTGAGTGTTACCAACTAAATAAACACACATACACACACACACATACACACGCTGTAATAAGCACTATACTTAACATTACTAAAGAAAGATTTAATTTAGTCAAACTTAGTCTCAAATCTTTACCTAACTATAGGATTATAAAAGCACTTACTAGCTCATCCTTATTTATACGAATACTGAATAATATGTTCCATGATACATAACTATAGCCATAAAAATTGGTTCATTTACAAGCCTAATTTTTAAAAAGCTTTATTGAGATATAATTCACACATACATGTGATTCTACTAAAGTGAAGAACTGAACACTTTTAGTATGTACACAATTGTGCATTACTACAATCAATTTTAGAACATTTCAGCAGCCCCAAACAGAAATTTCTCACATATTAGAGGCCACTATCTCCAATCTTCATGGCCCTGTGCAGTCACTAATTACATACTGTCTCCAAAGATTAGTCTATGTAGAATATCTCATATAAATGGAATTCTAATAAGTGGTCTGGCTTCTTTCACTTAGCACACAAGTTGTCAGGGCTCACCCATGTTGCAGGAGGTATTAATTCCTCATTCCATTTCATTAATATTATACAAATCCAGGAATTAATATTATACAAATCCAGGAATTTTTAATTATGTATCATCAAGTAATTAACATTTAATTATTTGTACTTTCTGGCTATTATGAACATTGCTGACATGAAATTCCACAAGTAAGTTTCAGTGTGCATGTTTTCATTTCTCCTGGATATTTCCTAGGAGCAAAATTATATATTGGATTATAAAAGAACTAACCTTATTTAGGAGCTACCAAACCATTTTTACAAGTAGCTGCATCATGTTGCATTCTTGCTATCAAGGTATAAGGGATGCAATCTCTCCACATCCTTGTCAACATTCATAGGCCTTTCTAATAGCCATCCCAGTGTCAAGGGGCTTTTCTTGTGCTTACTGGTCATTATATATCTTCATCGGAAAGAAGACTAATCAAGTCCTTGGACTACTGTTTAAACTAGTTTACTTTGGCACTACTGGTTATAAGAGTTCTTTATGTATTCTGGATGCAGTCTTATCAGACATGTTTTACAAATGTTTTCTTCCATTCTTTTGATATTCTTGATGGGAACATTTGTAGCATAAATGTTTTAAATTTTTATGAAGTCTAATATATCTATATTTCCGTGTTTTGCTTGTACTCATGACAGCATATTTAAGGCTTCTGCCTATCTCAAAGTCATAGAGATATATTTTTTTTTAAAAATAAAAGGTTTATAGCTCACAGCTCTATAACTTTGTCTTTGATCTACCTAATTTTTATCCTATTTTTACTCTGACACAATTTCCCAGTTGTTTATACTGCCCCAATTGCTTTACCATTCACTTGGTATAAGTACACATTCCCCTATATCATCTGAAATAAAGTCGCAGATTTGCTGTATCTTTAATTACTTTAGTGGATGTTTCCAGAAAAGGATACTGTCTTACATAATCACAGAAAATTAAACACATACTATCAAATTCAAACTCCATGTTCTAATTTTACCAACTGCCCAATAATGTTTTTATAAATCATTTTTTTTTCACTTTCAAGATCCGCTTCAGCATTATAAATTGCACTTAGTTGTCAAATCTCTTTTAGCCTTCTGAAATCTGGAACAATTCCTTAGTTGTTCCTTGTCTTTCATGACCCTGAATATTTTTAAAGGGCTAATTATTTTATAGACTATTTCTCATTTTGTGTCTATCTGATAGTTACCTAATGATTAGATTCAGGTGATGCCTTTTTGGCAGGAATCAACAAAGAAATGGCAGTGTGCTCATTTCTAAGAACCGAATCAGGAGACACATGTTGCTTTGTCGAATTATTGTTGATGTGTAAATCTGACAACCTAGTTAAAAATATGTTAGCTAGGTTAATCCCCTCTAAGGCTATTATTTTTCGTTTTGTAATTAATAGGCGATTTGTTTTGAGACTATGTAAATACTCAGTTTGTATTAAGCTTTTACCATTTGTTTTGGAATCTGCTGACAATTCCTGACCGAATTAATTACTCCTATGATGGTTGTCAAAGAGTGAGACTCTAACCCTATTGTCCCTTCTACAGTTATTGGCTGGCGCTACACTGTAAGGAGTAGCATCCTTCTTTATCCTATTTGTTTACCTATTCATTCAGTTTATTTCTATCATTGAGAACTCATGGATTCTAATTTTAATCATTAAAGTTATTACGACCATTTTTCAGTTTTAGGTCAAAACTTTCTTGACTTTGCCAAATGGGAGCCTTGCTCTTGCATCCTTCTGATGTGTCAGATGTCTATCACTGTTTAAATGCTTCCTTGTTTCTTACTGAGGAAATTTCATGTTCATGCTGTGCTCTTGTATTCCTATGCATTATTAAGCCAATCATTCCAGTAGTCCTTTCAATGAGAAACAGTTTAGAAACCAAGCTCTGATGCCTAAGTGTGCTTGCTCAGATGGGTGAAGAGAAGGAAATAAACAAGCAGTGAGGAAGTTCTTAAGAGCACTGGTCATAAGTATGTGGGGCAGAACTAAACAATTCATGTATGGCTGCAGAAAATGTATTTGGCAAAAACCCACAAAAGGGTAACAAGTACCCTGAGAAAAATAACACTGGGTGACTTGACCTCAAGGAAAAACTGAGCACTGTCTGTGCAGAAGCTGAATATTCAGCACTAAAAACAGCATCACTAGTTATACTTACACTAGTTGAAATGGCGCCGGGTCTCCTGTGAGTTTTCGTTTGACCATGAGAAGCAGGCTGGCCTTTAAATCCCCATCTTTTCATGACACCCTGAAAACCTTTACCAATCCTGAACAAAACAAACATTAGAATTTACATAATAGAGTATAAAATATTCCCAATTGTACACATTCCTGACAGCACCTTACAGTTTTAATACTTCTTATCTAAATAACTAGAAATGGCTATACAAGCAAAACTCCAAATGAACACTCCTTTATCTGTCTTGGCTTGCACATGGTTCTGGAGTTTAATTCTAGACAAAATGATTAATTCAAGATCCTAAGACAACAGTAAGCTAAACAAAGGACTTTTATCTGAACAGTATGGTTTAGTATCATAATTCTGTGAAGATAACACAGTAAAAGTGGTACAATTTTGGAAGTTTCAGAGTATTCACAATATATATGGCAGGCAGCCATCAAAATTGGACCCCTGTGATCTTGTTCCCACTATGAATAAATAAATTATGGCCAACATGATGAGATGTTACTTCACTTTGGTCACTAAGACACTCTAGCTTCCAGTGCCCTTTCTTTTGCTTGCTAGGCTCTGAAAGAAGCCATCTGACATCACGTAAGTGGTCTTAAGGAAAGACATGTGGCCAGGATGGTTCCAGCAACAATTCCTTGGTGACCTGACCACACGATCAGGTCAATGACCCTAGAGGCAAATTTTCCTTAAGTTAAATCTTATGATGCAGTCCTGGCTAACAAAAGCCTTGACTGCATACATGTGGGAGACATTCAGCCAGATACATCTGGACAAGCTGTACTAAGATTTCTGACCACAGAAACTGGGAGGCAATGCTTATTATTTTAAGCTATCATTCTTTAATGTAACATAATTTATAGCAATTGATTACTAATATAACAGTATTAAGTTAAAAAACGTTCAAATGTTGAACAACTTTTATTTGAGAGGATACCAGATGGATCTTGTTTTTGGGGCTGAATGAGAAGCTAGTGAAGAAGTAAAAGAAAATAATTTCTTAACAATTTAAATCTTATTTTAAAATAAAAATCATTATTTTTAAATTTTGTTAGAGAAGCACTCTGGTGTAGGTAAAGAGCAAATAGTACAAAGGCTCAAGCAGTGCTAAAGTATGTTTCTGACATTAAATATATTAACACAAGTGACACAATGCAAAGGCTAGAAGGCATGGGAAGGCGGCACTGCACTCACTTTTATATACTCTTAAGATGAATAATTTTTCACCTTTCACTAGTGAGTATGTTAACTTGGTCTTAACGGTACTGTTTTCTAATTTTAAAAAAGCTAGCTATGACTGGACAGTGCACTGTTCAGGCCAATTACAAAAGCACCAAAAAGAATAGAAAACTGAATTTCTGTAAGAACTTCTGCTATGAATTTGTAAACAAAACTAAAGAGAGAAGAAAGCCCATATGTATGCTTCAGATAAATCAAGAATTTGATACAAGAACATTATAAATTACAAGCAAAACCCAACAGGTATATACTGTCAAATTAAACATCAGTTACACGTTTACAAGTAATTTAAGTGTAGCTCACATCATTTCTTCCAATTACTCAACTGAACACACTCTAATGGAATGTACATCATTCTTTTTTCTTCACTCAAAAACTCAAAGTGCTTATACCTACCTAATCAAAAAGCCAAAACGGAAATTTTAACATATAATTTAATGAAAAAAATCACTATGTAATTTTATAAAGAGATTAACATTTAAGAAAAGATGCCATGATCATTATTATCAAATATTTCAATTAAAATGAGTTGTGGAGCCTACCTGGAAAGTAATAAGCTTAGCAATTTAAATTTAAAAAGACGTATCGGAAGAGTCATTTGACCCTATGCTACTGCTTGGCAAATAAACAAAGAGCAGAAAAGGACTGGTAACACTAGTCTGAAAAGAACATGTTTGAAATATACCACATTCAAACACTAGCTGCTCTTATAAAGTTCTGAGTTCCAAAACTGATTAACTTAAAAAGCTTTATACACAATGGAATACTATGCATCTATGAAGTCCAACAGCGTGGAGGGTTTTACAGGCAAATGGAAGAAGCTTGAGAACATCATGCTTAGTGAAGTGAGTCAGAAGCAGAAGGTGAAACATCAAATGGTCTCTCTGATATGAGAGACCCAGATCACAGCTATATCATGGAACTTAAAATGAAAAACAAAGTGAAACAAGAAGGTAATGTGGGGAGAGAGGGAGGCAGGGAGGGAGAGTAGGGTAGGGGGAGGGACCAAAGGAAAGTGGGAAAGTCCTTGTCACCCTGACAAGAGATGAATGTGCACAAAATGCTCAACTCCATTGTAAACCTTAAATTTTGCACTTATACATATTAATAAAATGGGGGAAAAAGTGACACTAAAAAGATACAGCATGAGCACATGTACAAACAAAACGCACATCAGATAAATTACAGAAGATAATGAGCTAATTTTAAGAGTAAATGATTATAAGATGAAAGCAGTATACTGAAAGTGCTAATTATCTGTCAGCTAATTTGCAGATTTTTTTTTCTATCTTTTCCTAGAATAAATCATGTAGTCACATTCTGTACAATGGGAACCTCTTCAATAAATAGCCTTTAAACAAAAGGATAAAACACAGATGACAAGACAAATTAGTGGCTTAGCTCAGGTTGAGACGAACAGGGTGCGTCTGCTAACTAAGGGTGGCATAGGTATAGTATCTACAACATGTAGTACTTCTTTTCACTGTCTTTCAACTTGAGAACAAAAATAAAAACAAGAACAATCTGTTTATATTTAGGATATCTAGGCACAGTTCAAGTATGCTTCACAACTCATGTAAAATAAAATATTCATCTTACTAACAATTACATACAATGAATTAACACATGTGCTTTATTTCCCTCACTTTTTACTGATTCTAGTTTTTAATTTGTGGCAATAACAGAAATCAAATAAATGAAAATAACCCTAACCCTAACCCGAAGACAATATTAGAAGTCTCAACTTTAGTGAGATTTTTCTGAATAAGGGAAATATAAGAATGTAATTAGAGCCACTGTGCTTATTAAAGCAAAAATTCTACAAAAAATTCAGAGGTATCATGTAATCTAGAAAATTTTATAGCCTGTTTTTTTCCAGCCCATTTCCTCTTAGTACACTTCAAATGCATGACAGGTGAAAACTGCATTACTAGCCATGGGTTCTAGCCCAGAGAAGTCAGCATTAAAATCCATCACTAGCTATTGTGGTGTTATTTGAATAAAAAAGGAGCAGCTTCCTATCTTCTGTCTTACAGTCTCTAAATGTACAATAGGCATGCTTTTATAGTTTAAAAAGAGAGTACAAAGGAAAGGAAAGGACAAGTTTTTAAAGGTACGATTGTAAGAATCTTCCAGAAGGAAAGCATAATTTAATGTTTGCCGAAGCAGTCTATAAATCCTAGAGATTACTGCTATGCAACATATTTCATTCCCTTGTCATATTGTCACAAATGCAATGTCAACAGCAAACAGATTTTAATGGAAATTCATCATGTTTCTGTACTTTGTGGGACAATACCTTTCACTAGATGATTCTGGATACACTTGTACACCGAGGGCAAAATAAAATGTCCATGAGGTAAGCATTGTACTGTAGGATGTCTGAGTGACTTACATACAATCTTTCAAAACACTAGTTAGTTACTAAATGACAAGATGATTTGCCTTCTCTAAAAGATATCCTGAAGTCAGATTATTATATTTAATACATATAAACAGAAATCAAAGGTGGGAAAGTTAAGAAACCACTGGTATCAAATCAAATCAGCTTCTCCATATTATGTTTAAACATCATAGGCAAATGGGGGCTCGTGTTAGTTCCTAGCCGAAATCAAGACTGGGCTCTTCTTTATGTAAATGAACCACCAAGAACAGATTAGAGATCTATAGCTATGAAAAAGTACTGAATATAAATAACAAAATGTCTAAACCAACATCAAGAGCATGCTTATAGGATATAAATCACTCTTATGTTTTAGGCTCAAACTGCATGGTTTTATTTTTAGAATGACAACAACACCAACAACACCTCAAATAAACAAAAAGGACCAATTTTACCACAATAAATTACATGTATATAAAAGCCTTACTTGGCTCTTCAGTATCCTGTTCAGGATCAATTTTAAACTCATGATGAACTAATAAGGATCAAACAATTTACTTACAGCTTCTCCTCCCTTCAACAACCCACTCAGATGTTATCTCTGATGTGTTATCTCCACACATCAGTCAAGTTACAGTGTCTCTTCTGAAGATGGCTATAAAGCCCGACAGCCAATTTCTATGCAACTCAGTGTTGCTGTGCAAACCTCCTTGATGAGTGAACAGCTATTGAGTCCAATCAGTCAAGATGGAATTTTCCAGGTGATTTGTGTTCCATTCACATGCAGTTAGAGCTAGCATGGAATGTCTGTAAGGCTCTAACTTTCTAGGACAAGTTTGTGACAGTATGACCTAAAATGCTGGCATTCAGTTTCTATCTAAATACCACAGCTTCCCGTCAGTATCTGGAAACATTTTTATTAACCAGAGACTACTCACAATACATGGCCTATACTTTTCTGACATCAAATCTAGCTTCCTCAATAGTGCAAAGAGCCAGATGTGCAGTGATTCCTTCAATTTCCTGGCTGTCCTAAATAAACCTGGACACACCTCCTCTCATGAGTATAGTCTGCTCCTCTCAAAAAACAAAAGAAAACAAAACAAAAACAAAAATCTAGAAAACCCGCAATATCATGTAAGGACAAAAAATTTTTCTGAAGACTTCCAGCCTTTTAACTTTCTTCAGATAAGAAAACCACCCTGTCTCATGTAGTGAGAAAATTTCTTCATTAGTTTGGTAAAGCCTTGGTATGCCACTTAGTAAACTAAGGGATCATTTTCTGAAAACAGCTTAAAATTGAAAGAAACCTTAAGAACTAGTTAGCAGCCACCCTTCATGTTAAAGGTAGTGAAATCTAAATGCAGAAATGGTAAGCCATTTGCCCAAGGTCAATTCCCTGGCAAACGGAAGTATCTGGCCAATATTTCAACTCACGTCACGTGGTCTTTTGAGAAACAGATTAAAACAGAATATAAAGACTTCCTAGCATATCAGAAAAGTATGAAGTTATTTCAAAGCCATCTTCATTAATCTATAAATTCTAGTAGATATACTTGTGAGAATTTTGTAAAGCTGTTGATGTGCAACATAAGATAGTCTAAAAGTCTTAACTTGATTATGAAATGCCAGAATTGAATTCCTAATGACTTCAAATTTTTATTAATTTTGAAAGTATTTTCTATTTAGAAAAGCATGTAAGTTATCTTTTAAAATTTAAACAGGGGCTGAAGGAATGGCATAGTGGTTAAACAAGTGCAAGGCCCTCAGTTCAATTCCCCAACACCACATAAAGCTAGGCGTGGTGGTACATGCCTATAATCCCAACACTGGGGAGGCTGAGGCAGGAGGATTGTCTTGATTGGCCAGTTTGGGCTAAAGAGTGAGACCCTGTCTCAAAATAAATAAATAAATAAATAAATAAATAAATTTTAAGCAAATTAAGAAGCAGTGTGACTAACACGAGCAATAGCAGCCCGTGCTCTTGAGCATTTACAATGTGTTAGGCCTTGAGTTTAAGGCTTCAATGAATCATTTTAATCAACCTTTATAACATAACTATAAAGTAGATACCATAATTTCTGCTATTTTAAAGAATGATGAGGTAATAGAAGTTTAAAAATGGAGTAAAGATCCCATGCTAAGGACAGAATCAACAGTCACATATTATTTATATTAATATACTATCAATAGTTGTTTTGACCTCAAGATCTAGACCGAATGAAAGGAAAAATATTAAACCTCAAACTGTTTTCTATTAGAAGTTACAATGGATTACAATTTCTACCACAGAAAAAGAATACAAACTTTAAAGTGTATTCAAGTTGGGTAAGGAGACAGCCACCATCACACAGATTCATACTACAAATTAATAAGACTGCCATTTGGCAAAGACTGCACTTTATTATCTACTACTAATAATGAAACTGTAAAATTATTCTACTAGATCGCTTTATACATAAGGTGTGAACATATTTCTCATAAAATCTAAGTTGAATTTTATCCTCAGATAATTTAGGTGAAAAACTATTTCTGATATAAGAGCAAATATTAAGATGAACTCCAGTAAGTACATTCACTTCCTACTCCATAGTGACACTGGTAAATTTACCTACTTATATAAAGAATTATAACCAAATTCAGTACAAGAAGACACAATGTATCCCTCTTTTTTCCTTTTTGCAGTTCTGTAGAATGAACCCAGGGCCTTTCTGCTAAGCTATCTCCTCAGCCCTTTGTTTGTTCTCTGATACATGGGAAAAAATAAATATATAAACTGATAACACAGACTGGGCTTGAATTTGTGATTACCCTCTAGCCTCTCCATCACAGTGTTGAGATTACAGGCAAAGTGCCACCACACTCAGCTGTGATGTATTTCTTGATACAAGCATATTTTCTATTGCAAGTATTAGAAAAGAAACATTTAGGACAGGCATGTCCAAACTTTGCCTTGGACAGCTAGTACTCGGGCCCCAGAGAATCATAAACTTTTAGCATTATGTGATTTCTAGCTACACTGTTCATTACTGGGCACATGTTTATATGTGCAGTGTGTAGGTGACATAGGAACACAGTGTAGGGGAGGGTACAGTGTGATGCTAACTGTGCCCTGTGCTCATCACACAGTGCAATCAAACCTGCATCTATCAGATATACATGCAATTGTACAATTTGAGGAGTAAAATGCAGCAATTACCACTAGTATTTAGATCTAACTACACAGGTAGGTTTGTGAACACAGGCATAATTGTTATAAAGCAGGCACGTAAGTTTTCTTGTTTATGTGAAGCTGAAGAATTATAATTCCTCTTCACTCAATATGGCTCAGGTAAGGCAAAAAGTTGGACACCCATGACTGAAGAGTTCTGCGGAGGCCTTTTAAGAAGCTGCTACTGTGGTCACTGGTAACTTTTTAAAATGTCTACGGGCATTTTCGTTTCTAGAGTAAATAAATCTTACGTCCTATTTTCTTGAAGCTGACAAGTGTTTTTCTCCTTTTAACATTTTTATTTAATATTTTCATAAAAATTTAATAGTTTGGTTAAGTTATTTCTAAACTATGTTGAATCCAGCAATTAAAATTAAAGCTATCATTTTTAAAAACTGGAACATTCAAAAATAAGTACAAAATAACAAGTAAAATTTTCTTTTCTTTTTTCTGTTGGTAGTGCTGGGCTCAAACTCAGGACCTATGCATGCTAGGCAAGCACTCTATTGCTCAGCTACGCCCCAGCCCAAAGTTTCCTAAGGAGATAATGAAGACAAATTAAACAGGCCAACTTATAATTTTATGCTAAGTAAAACATGAATAATAAACAGGTTTATTTTCATTGATAATGTTACTCGAAAGTGAATTAGTTTAATTACTTTTTAAAATAGTTGTTTATGTGTTATAACTTGACCAGAGGTAAGAAAGAAAGTCATTCTAAATTCTGCACTAGGTAAAGACATAAGGAAGAAAAGCAGGTGACCTGAAGAGCTCAAATGTTTTCCAGTCCAGTGGCTCCCAAGGTACACTCCTTTATCCACAGTATCCACTATCACCTGAGGAATGGTTAGGACTGTCAAGAATTCTAGACAGGCCATCAATCTGTGTTCAGTATTCTCCAGGAGACTTCCAGCTCACCCAAGTGAGAGCCACTGATATAGCCTATAAATCCATGCCTTCTCATTATCCTCCAACCACTGCACTGCAGTTTTTTCCCCCTAGTGTATTTGAAACAATATTAATAATCAAGATGGCGCTTAAGAGCCTCAAACTTTAAAATAAGAGCTAGAAATGTAGGACAAGGTTGAAAATACGTGGCCCTAAATGAGTCACAGTAATAAAAGATGAGAAGACAACAGAACCTATGCCCACAGATGATCGTTTCATTTACAGTTAATACAGAAGAACATTCTCATTGCTGCAAGAGATTTAAACTAAGCGGAGGGAACTGCCCCCAAAACGAGAAGAACATAAAAAGAGTTTAAAAGGGGAAATAAAAATAAACAAATGCATGTATGTGCCTGTGGACACATTCATGTCCACCACAAGCCGGCAATGTCAACGGCAGAGAGAAGGGGCAGCAGCAGCTGAGGAGTCAACGTCTGCACTCAAAGGAAATTCAAATCAAGCTTCGCAGGAAAACAACAGAGTCCTATACATTTATGAGCACCTAAAATACTCTTACAAATGGACATGCTATTTCGGGAAACACCAAAATATTAAATAAAATCCAATTCAATCTGATCTCAGGTAATTTTATATAAAATACATACACAAAAATATGGTGCATTTATTTGTCCCTTCCCCAACATTATAAAATGAAAATCAAACAGAACATTGTGCTACTGCCCATACAAAAACAAGGATCTTCTCAAGTGGGGGAATGGGCCCCTTCTCCAGAGCTGACTGTCACTACTTTAAGTTCTAATGCTATTATCTCAGTTCTTAGTAGTTAATTAGTCTTGAGATTGGCATATGGCTTTACACAATCTTATTTTCTAGGAATATGGACTTATAAAACAAACAAAAAACTTCTCCTTTCACTTTATATGCCCAAGAAAGCAAGTATTAAAATAACTTTTAAAAAGAAACCAAGGAAATCTAACATCAGCAAATAAAAGGAAAGTATTTAGTTGAGTATAAGCATCTGAAAAGCTAGAATCTAATCCCAGCTGGTCATAAGCTTGGCCACAGAAAATCAGCAAACTAAAGCCTCTGACTCTGCACAGCTTCTCAGAACATACTATGTATTCTGTAAAACACACACTGGAAAACATACATTAACTCAACTTAAATTAATAGAATTAATGCACCATATGTAATAATTCAAAAATTAAAAAGTAAAACAATCTGTCAACACACACAAACACACCCTGCCTCCCTCCAACTAACTAAAGGATTTAGAGCATGTATGGGGGAACACATGTCCTGGCCTATACCTCACCAAAAAGAAGCAGTTTCAGGTGTCTGATTATGGGTGAGTTAATTAAACATTTTACCAAATATAGCAGGCTAATCTTTAAGTTAATGATTTTGTATTGCCCACAAATAACATTATAAATATCCAAATGGCTTTTGGCAGAAAGTTTCCTCAACCCTGTGCTAAGAGTGTCAACATATTAAGTATTTGAAAAGTTCCGCAGAACAAATACAGTTACCAAGAAATATTATTTTAGGGCTCCGCTATCTATTCATAAGCCCATGATAATTGGAAAGCAAGGAGAAAAAGGTGATAGGTTCCTATTTCTTTAAATAAGAACCTCCCTGTTAACAATCTGTCCTACTTCACTTCTAAATAGCTGAACAAAATAAAGGTTACCTAGCAGTTTCTGCAATAGCTTCAATTTGAAAATAGGTGATGGTGTGGAAAGAATGCACCAAAGTACCCTAAGGAAACCAACGCTGGCACTCATCCCTTTTCCTTGGATAAAAGCTGCTCTATGGGACCCCAGCACCAAAAAAAAAAAAAAAAAACTGCTCTGGCTCAACCACCCTGACAAAGCATCCTAAAGCACCGGTGGCCTCTTGTCTTTCTGGAGGACTCCTAGTCAAAATATCCTTACAGACACTGTCATGTGATAAAACGTGCAAAGAGAAATGAAATTATCATCTGTGTTTAGAGAATTACAGGAGAGCTGATAGGTAGCTTCATTTACTCTAAATCATATGAATATGAATTCCGAGTGTCTATACAGAACAGTTTCTCCATTAGCGTACAGAGAGGCTTGGTTATTTCAAGTTCCAAAAAGAAGTAATCCCACCAGTTTTTGAGAAGGGTCCAATTATGGGCTACAGAAATAGCTCAGTGTTTAAAGTGCTTGCCTGGTGCTAAGCAAGTGCTAAGTACCTGAGTTTATTTCCCTAGCACCACAAAAACTGGGCATGGTGGGGCACACCAGTAATCCCAGCACTCAGGAAGCTGAAGCAGGATTGCCATGAGTTCAAGGCCAGACTGGGCTACATAGTGAGTTAAGAACTATCCTGGACCACAGAGTGAGAACATGTCTCTAATAAATAAACAAGACAAAGGTCCATTTCTACATACTTTCTAGAGATCACCTAGCCAGTACTAAGCCATCTGGCAGAAACAGTAACTTCCAAAATAGCTACAGTATCCAAAATATACTACCTAGTATAAATATGACTCAAAAGTTAGCATTTCTGTTATAATGACAATCAAATGTTGCTTCTCACTAAATTAAAACCTTGATAAAATGAAAAAAACGTTTTACTTTCAGGGACGAAATCTCACTTATATGATGCTACTGAAGATACCTAAGGGGAAATGTCATTTCTTTCCAGTTTCTGATAAGTTTTTAACAATTACAAAACAGTTTTATATAGTTACTTTAGGAGTCAAATACAATCACAACTTTCACAAATAGTATAAAACATCACTAAGCTATTTCCTACAATTGGAAAGAACAGACAAATATACTAGTCAACACTCTGATCTTAAAAGTGCTCCATCAGCATTGCATTGTTCACGTGTATTTCACAATCAAGCTGTATGTTGTCTGGGATCTTCCAGAGAAGTGGGTCCAACTTACAAAATAATCTAAGTAATGTGACCTTTCTCTAAGCATCACCTCAAGCCTATATATTAGTCTAAAATTGTAACCTAATGTAATTTTTTTACATAAAACTAATTCAGTGCAATTCTGAAACCAGTGTTGCCAGTGACCTTACAGATTAAAAAATATGAATAAGAACATTTATCTTTTATTCATGACTTGAAAGACTACTTTTACTAATTCTATTTTCTTTTAACAGATGATAAAAACAAAAGGAAAAGAGAGCTTCTATGAGGACCTACGATTTGGCTGTGACATCCACATATTGTCCCGGCCGGAAGTGAGCAGCATAAAGAGGAGTACCTTTGTGAAAAGAAAGGAAACATTAGCATGAAATTTGTCAGGACACTGGTAACTTTCACATAAACTATATCCAGGAACCTCTTTAGCTAGCAGGTATCAAAATTCAGGAGATTCTCTTCTGTAATAATATTAGGAACATGAAAACAATAAAATTACTAAACAAACATCTCTTAGTGGACTGTGTGAGCAGAAGAACAAGGAGCCCAGTACAATGATGTGGCGCTGGGGTGAGCCGCCAGGCCCCGCTGGAGGATGCACTAGTGTCTACACCAAGGGCAATACTGTCCTGGCCAAAATGAGTGATTCCTGCGATAACACACTGTTCTTGCTGGTAAATACCTAATTTTGATGAGTTACTATATCAAACTACAGTTTATTTTCTATTTCGCATAAAACAAAAATAAGAATTAAAACACTGGAACCTGACCGAGTCTTTTATTATCCATTCTGGGAGAAAAAGAAACAGAAGTACTTGAGTCATGTTCCTCACATGCTGGGTATGACACACATGATGTCCACATGCAGCTCACACACAGGAGATCTGTGGTAAACTGGTCACTGTACTGATAGTTCTCCCAGCATGTGCTCCCATATTTCGAATAGAAAAAAAAAAGCTGCCAAAGCCAACATACATACCCTGAAGTCTACAAAGAAACCCTTATAAAGCTAGCTATATGTAAATAAAACTGTACATATACTTAGGAAACATTATTTTTAAAAATTTAAATCTTGTGATAAAGCCTTTCACAATATATTTTTATATAAATTTTAAATTTATATTTTGTGAGAACTATTTAATTTGGCAGTTAGTTCATAGACTTGTAAGGCACTGACAAAGATGTAGAACTGAAAATGCCTAAGTGTAAGACATGACCCCAGATCTCACAAAATCTGTTATCTTGGTAAAGAATAAATAAGCATTATCAAGTTAGGGATTAAAAAATAGGAATCAATGAAGAAAATAGGAACTGAAAGCTAAAAACACAGATCCAATGTAGAAAAATGTAACTAAAAGATGATTTAAGTTTAACTTAAATCATGCCAAGTCACACAGGCTATAAAGTGCAATGGGAATTCTGAGGGCAGTTTTTCTCAAGGTAGGGCCCAACTTGGAATTATAAGAAAAAAGGACTTCCAGTAAAGATAGTGGCCAAGTAATAGAGCTATGTAATATCTGCTCGGGGATACACCTAAAAAGCTGAGATTATAATTAAAACTATCTGTTCAACTTAGCTAGAGGAGGAAGGAGTGTACCAACAACTGCAAGGAGGCCAATGGGAAGGTCAGAGCAACCCCACGCCACCAGCATCTTCAGATGGAGTAAAGCCAGGAGAAATCTCTGATGAGGATAAGCCTGGATCCAGAAGTGGGAATTGACAGCAGCTGGTAACCCCAGCCGCCAAAACAAGCTTGAGGATAGTGCAAGGTGCAAATAAAATGTGAGCTGACCATAGAAAACACCTTCTGGAACCTAGAAGAGAAGCAGCACTGTGCAGCCATAACAGGCAGTGATGTAAGCAGGAGCCATTTTTAAAAAAAAAAAGAGAGAAAGAGACTGAGACTGAACTGTTTAGAGTAAAAGAAGGTTCAGAAGAGGACATCAGGGTTTTGGAGGTCCCTCAGAAGCAGTGCCTAGGAAGGAATTGGCCCAAGAGATAGTCGTGGAGAGAAGAAGAGAGAGGCTACTGACCCCCTAAAGGTCCCAGGTATAGGGGGAGCATCTCTGAGGATAGAGAATCCCACCCTGGGGGAGGAAAGCCAGGACAGACAGGAAAGCTTTGCTGAGGAGGCTGGGAGTGATCATGACACCTCAGAAGCCATCAGACTGTTAGGTCCTCCCTCACTGCCGACTCCCAGCACAGAACTCACAGGACATTCTGGTCTCCCGACCCCCACACCCTCACACCCGTTTGTCTCGGTTACTTTTCCATTGCTGTGATTCAATATCCGACATCCACAAATTTAGGGGAGGAAAGGTTTATTTTAGCTCACAGTTTCAGAAGGTCACAGTTCATTCAGGGGCAGCCGACAGCAATGGAAGTGTGTGGCAGAGACAGAGGTGGAGGCAGCTTCTCACGACATCACGAACAAGAAAGCAAATTGAGACTAGTTATGATGAGTGGTCCAAGGAAGGCAGGAAGCAGCTTATACATCCTTCCAGGTCTCCTCCCAGTGATTAGCCCCTCCGGGATCCAGGTGTGGAAGGTGTGGTAATCCCCCACCACATGGCCTTAATCTTAATTTACACACTGTTAATCTAACTTACATGCTGTTAATCTAATTTACAAGCCTGTAGTCCACCTCTTCAGAGTAGGCCCCAATCTGCCAACAGCACATGGTTCCACAGACAATCTATAACATTTAAATACACGAGACATTTGGGGACATTCCAGATCCAAACCACAATCTGTTCAAAGAAACCTCTCAGCTAGACCCTTAAAGTGAAACATGGGAAGAAGACAAGGGCAACAGAACACCCACAGAAATACCTGAGATCCCAGAAACTAATGTCATAGACCCTGAAATAATAGAACTCATAGGGAAGGAAGTCCAAAAGCAAATAAATGAGTCGAACAGTAAGTTCAAACAAGATACTCTCAAAGAAATGCAAACAATTATCAGTGGACTTAAGAAGGAAATTACTAAACATATAGTGGTCCTCATTTTGAAACCACAGATAATTGGCCGAGGTAAATAAGGACATGCAAGATATGAATGAACATTTTAATGAGAAGTGGAAAATTTTGAAAAGAAATCTAGCTGAAATTCAGGATATGAAAAATACATTTGAAAGCAGGGGAAGCTGACTCAAACATTTTGAGGACAAAATTTCAGACCTTGAAGATAATGCAAAGGAAACAAATGCTACAATCAGACATGACTCCAAAATTAGAAATGAGCAAAGTGGCTGGATACAACAGATGATGGATGATTCAAAGAGAACCAATCTCAGAATTATGGGTGTGGGAGAAAGAGAAGAAGACAGTACCAAAGGTATAAAAAATCTATTCACTGAAATTCTGCAAGAAAATTTCCTAAACCTAGGAAAAGAAATTAATTTTCAGGTACAAGAAGCCTACAGAACACCAACTGACATCAATCAGCAACAGGACTCACCCTGACATGTCATAGTCAAAACCTCAGAAATAACAACATAAAGAGAGAGCAGCAAGAGAAGACAGACATTATACTACCAAAGCAAATCAACTTGAATTATTGCACATTTCTTAATGGAAACTTTAAAGGCCAGGAAAGCCTGGAGGAAAATCTTTTAAGCCTTAACAGACAGGAAGTGTCAACCCAGGTTATTTCATCCAGCAAAATTACCCCTGAAAACTGAAGGGGAAGTAAAAAGTTTTCATGACCAAGAATCCCTAATAAAAATATGTGACCACTAGCCCAGCACTGTAGAAAATACTTGAAGGAATCTTTAGCAAGACAGAGAGACAAGTAGCACCAAAGAACATGGAGAAAAGAAAACAACTAAAGAGAAAGTCTAACAAAAAAAAGGCATCAATCATTCGATTGGTATCCCACTAAAACAGTACCAGCTTTCTCATAAAAATCCATGAAACTTCCTCCATAATTATTTTCATAGTAGTTTGCTAAACATAATTATATCTTAATAGTATATTAGTTTGCAAAATATAATTATATTCAACATGGGGAACTATTATAAAATCTTAATTTGTGAAACTTTTTGATGTGTACAGATACTTAGCTGGGGGTGGAGTGGCAGAAGGCTGCAGTTTTGATTTGGGATATTGTTAGTTCTAAAGACAGTAAGAATTGGTAAATAAGTAGTTCTTGGTGTCTTTCCCCTGAAGCTTTGATTGAGTGGCAAAGCTAAAGACGACAAAGCCTTAGTCCATTAGCTAAGAACTCAGTCCACTATTAGTTCAATCTATGACTCTTGAATTTTATGTCCCAATTTCATGCTCTGTAACAAAATTTGTAATAATGATCTTACCCGTTTCTTCCTCTTTAAAAATCTGAAATAACTAAGTATGCCATTATATCCATTGCTTTATGTGTGATACACATTTGATATATAGATTTAAGTTCATTTATTGTAGCAACTCATTTATTCGATCTTTGATATAAGCTTAACCTAAGAAATATGATCGATGTAACCTGAATGTCTTTTGTACAGCAGCATAATTGATAATAGCCAAATCTTGGAAGAAGGCAATGCGCTAGAGTACAGATGACCTGATAAAGAGGATGTGGTATATATACACAATGGAGTATTACTCTGCCATTAAAGAAGACACATTTGAGTCATTTTTAGGAAAATGGATGCACCGTGAGGCCATGATGCTTAGTGAAATGAATCAGATGCAGAAAGTTCTATAATATGTGGTTTCTTTAATATGAGAAAACCAAACCATAAAAAATGTAAGAGAAGCAGAAGAAAGTAAGAAGACAGACTTTGTAGAAAGAGAAAGGGAATGGGGAAAGGGGGTGAGGCAGTGGGAAGGAAATGGACATGATATGTAAAAAAAAAAAAAAAACCCAAAAAACAAATGGCAGTGGCAGTGGGAGTTAGGGTGAAAGGTTGTAGGAGGGTCAAAGAGGAACTAGGGAAAGGATTATAATTTTGATATGATATACACATACACAAAATACTCAAGCTCAATGTAAGCATTATGTGCTTTATATATATATGTGTATACACACACACACACACACACACACACACACACACACATACACACATTAATAAAATGGAGGAAAAAGAAAAACAACTTCAAATTAAGATCCCAGCACTCTGGGAGGTTCAGGCAGCAGGATCACAAATGTCAGCCCAACCTGGGCAACACAGCAACTTAATGAGGTCTTGTCTCAAAACTCAAAAATGGACTGGAAATGTAGCTTAGTGTGAAAGCCCTGGGCTCAGTCTCAAGCACCACTGAAAAAAATTAACCATAAATGTATATAGTTACGATTTGCTACTCAAAAATAGTGTTGATTCAAAAAAATTGAAATTATAATGGTTTGCAACCCTACAATGTTGAATAACTAGACCTGCTTACTACTTGATCATTTTTGACCCACTAAAACAGTTTCAGATGGTTCAATGTTAACATGGGCGCAATTTTTTATTTCTATCCTAAACATGAACAAAGTGTTTAATACTTTAATACTAAAGAGAATTCAATCTGCTTCACAATAAACTGTCCACACAACCAAATATTCAAGAACAACCTCTTTAAAGTGGAAGCGCATATTATAAACCAATCTAATACAAAATCACTCAAGTATCTCTAACATTTTTTTATACTCATTAGTGTTAAGTTCAGGTTACAAAACTAACTTTAAAAATTCTGCTATCTTCATATTATAACAAGTTCAACAGATCAGGGAGCATTTCTGAAGTTCAAAACAAGAAGACTGGTCAATTCTCTTGCTTTGGGCTCCATTTTCTATATAAGGGACAGTCTAGTTAGTCTTCACTTAACAGAATGCCAGCCTGCAAAGGATCAAAATTTGAAGTTAGTGCATTTCTTTGGAATGGCTTTTTCAAAAGTGAAACCCCTAGTGTCTGCTTTCATGGAAAACAAAGAAATCCCTACAGCTTTTTCCACTAAAAGACACAAAGATTTGTTTGTTCCTCATGATTAAAAGAAATAAAGTTCCATGCTTTAAAACAAATGTTTGGGACTTTGTATTTTGGATTCCGCCTTATTGAAAGGTCTGACGTTAAGCAAATCATACATTTGGATATTGTTACCTCCTTCTACTCTCTGACTTTAGATTACCTGGTTTAATTACAGCATTGTCTGTCACATGAAAGATTTTAATTTTCTGTTTTGGCGGCAATCCAAGTTCTCGGTAAAATTCCAAAATAGATGTAGATTTCTAGAGGAAAAATAGTACACATAAGTAACATATAAGTACTATAAGTGCAGATGAATATATAGAGATCCAAACCACACGATTAATACTCCAGAAAAAAAATGAAAGTATACTCCATTTCCCGACTAAGCAAGGGAGACCTAATTCCCCTCTGTTTAGTGGAGGTAAGATTTTTCTTTTTTCTAATTTATTTTTTAAGAGTTTTCTGCCTAAAATGTGTCACTTATCTATGAACAGATAACACTGTTCAGGACCCCACCATGTACACATTTCAAAAGTAGTATACAGGGAAGGCCTCAGCTCTGAAGGAAACAAGAGTTTTGCTTTGCTCTTATTTGAGCTTTCACAAGACAATGAAAAATCCCAGCCCTAGGAAATCAAATATGTATATACTCTGTACCTTCTCTGATACAGCTGAAGAAAACATGATAGGTCATACTTAACTATCATAACCACAAGCTTCAATGCGAGTCATTCCCAAATGTGGCCTGACCAGCCTATCTATTTCCCTCCTTAAATCTTTCTCATATCATCACCGCCCCCCCCCCCCCCCCCACACACACACACTTTTTTTTTTCCCTGTTTTGTCCTGAACTCACTATGTAGCCCAGGCTGGCCTCAAATTCACACTGATCTTCCTGCCTCAGCCTCCTGAGTGCTGGGACTACAGACATATACCACCACACCTGACACATGTGGTGCAGGGGAATCAAACCCAGGGCCTGGGGTTTGCTAAGTACTCCAACCTCTGCTATTCTTCCAGCCCTTCCTCATACTTCTGAAAGCAACTCTTCCACTTCCTCTTCTGAGACCTTCAGCACCTCTCAGGAGGGAAAAGAATCCAAGGAACTTTTCCATGTTTTTAATCACCAAGAAAGTCAAACTGCCTGTCCTGGCATTCATATAATGCATCCTCCACTCTACCCTTATACAGGATGTACGTGGATGGGGCACTTTTAAAAATTCCAATGCCACGGGGCCTTTGCTGGTATAGGAAGAGACCCAGGAATGGGTCCTTGTCCTCAAGCACATCATATGATTTCAGGTCCCAGGAGGCTAGGAATCCCACTGACAGATAACCTGCCCATGCTCACACTAAGAGCGCTGGTTCCCACCTCCTCGCCTACTTAATGGCTTCCCTCCTAAAATCATCTCCACTCTCTTCTAAATTGATTTTTCCTTTTCTATTGAAACTATGAGCACATCACAATGTCACAAAGTAAAACAAAACCTATCCTTGACTATCTATCCTTAAGCCAATCTTGTGCCCCCTCCTTGAACAGCTTTTGAGTGTACCTTCTCTCCACTCATTCTCTGAATCCATCGTAATCCAGCGCATTCAGCCCCAACATCCAAAGGAAAGTGCTAACTCCACGTGGTCCAATATATGGTCACTTTCACTTCATTCAATGCCTGACATCTGTGACCATTTTTACCTGAAGACTTCCACTTAAGTCATTACTCAGTTCTCACATACCTGAATGGTTGTGCATTTCTAATTTCAATACTAAATTCTACTGTGGGATACAAATCCACATATCCAACTGTCACCTCATTATTTCCACATCAACATCATAATGCAACTCAACTGGAATCTAAAACTGACTGAACTTCCTCCCTCTCTGGTCTTCCAAATCTCAATAAACAGCTTCTGTTGCTTGGGGCAAAAATACTGTGGTCACCCTTTACTCTTTCTCATACTGCATATCCCGCCCATCCGCAGTTTCTACAGATTCCATGTGAAAATATAGCCCACACCAACCACTTCTCACCACCCCACCACACCATCTGTGCCTGGATTATTTCAACAGCCTGCTAACTGGGCCAAGCCCCCACACTCCAGACTCCTGGTGTATTTTCATTTCACAGGCTGCCATGATCATTTTAAAACTCAAGCTATACTGCATCTCTATATTGCCTTCTACCTCATGCAGAATCAAGTCCTAAATCCATGGCTCATAAAGTTCTTGGCAACTCAGCCTTTTCTACTCTACTCCTGACTCACACCGCTTCAGACAAAATGCACTCCCACACTTGTGCAAAAACACATCAAACACTAGCCCCAGGACCTTTCCTCTGCCTACTACACTCTTCTGGCAGATTTTTTTGAATGACCTTATTTTCTCAAGTCTCCATCTAAATATTAATTTTTGGATTTGAATTATTAAAGTAGCACCACTTTTGTCACTTGATAACCCCTCGGTTGTTAATTATCTTCAAAGTATTCATTCCCTTCTACTGTATTATACATTATTTTATTGTTTTATATTCAATACAGCAGCCTCCCAGTCCTGCCCTCAACTTCAAGATGTAAGCTTCCTGAATGCCAATTTGTTTTAGCTGGTGCTATGTCCCTAGTTTTTGTAGGTCTTGTCTTTTCTCTCTCATCACTTTTTTTTCTTGCTATTGTGAATGCCACTATAATCAATGTCCTTGAAAATAAAACCTTATGAATATATCACGTTCTTATAATGTCCTGACTTCCTATTAATTCTTTGAAGACTTCTGATACAGACTGCTAAAGGACTTGCCAGAAGAGTTGTGTCACTTTGTATTTCCTGCAGAGAGCCTCTTTCACCAGAATATAACCAACACAGGCATCTACCCTTCCTGTATCCTCTCCCTCAATTTCCTTCTAGCCATAAACAAAGTACCTGCTGGTCCCCACAGACCATGGTACTCAATGGTACTCAATTCCCGTGGCCATCTATACCACTCATAATTTCCAATTACCTTGCCACCCTGTACCTCCACACCTCACAAAAAGAGTTAAATGTTTCTAGTTCCAGCTCCATTATACTTACTGCTCAGACCCTTTCCTGAATAACCTTGCCCAGGCACAGTTCTCCTACACCCTTACACCAATCCTACACCCTGCATATATGTCAACTATTGCCCACATCACCTAACACTTACCTACTTACAGGTCTGCTCCTGGCCTGTGAACTGGTAGGTAGTTTTCATCTGTGTCTCTTAACATTTTTTTTTTTTTTTTTTTTTTGACACCGGGTCTTGCTCTATAGCCCAGGCTAGCCTTGGACTCACGGCAATCCTCCTGTCTCAGCCTCGCCAGTGTTGAAATTACAGGCATGCACTACCATGCCCAGCTTACGTGGTGCTGGAGAATCGAACTCAAGTACTTAGCTCTTGACTTAACGCTGAGCCACTCATCCAGCCCCTGTCTCTAACTTCAGAGCCAAGAACATTGACAGTTTATAGACAAGACAATGAAGACACACAATACATGAATGTTGAAAAGAAACAGAAGACAGAAGACAGGCATCTATCTGGGTGTAAAATGTGTCTCTCCAAGTCACTCTACTTTTTTGTTCTTTTGTAGTACTGGGAATTGAACCCAGGGCCTCACAAATGCTATGTAAGTACTCTACCATGGAGCTACCGCCCTATTAACTTTTTTATCTTGAGAGTGGATCTCACTATGTTATTCAGGCTGGCTTGTAATTCATCCTGCTTCAGGCTCTCAGCCAGCTTGAACTAAGAACCTGGTTATTTTCCTACCATTTTGCTGAATCAGTGTTTAACATACAATCTTTCTGTGTTTGTGATGTGGCAGTTTAAAGCTTCCATCTTCAAGTCTAATTATTATAAATAATAGGCCCAAAATATATATCACAACTCACTCTGAAGATGAACAAATTCCTAAGAAACTATTATGAAAACAAACCAATGGTAATTAATAATAATTACTACAAAAGAATAGCAGGGATTTAATAAAACTCTAACCATTGTTAACAGTTTGGATCTGAAATGTCTCTCAAAAGACTCACAGGTTAAAGATATGCTCTCCAATGATACACCGTTCAGAGGTGGGGCTTTTGAGAAATGAGTGGATCAGGAACGCTGACTGATCACATCAGTGAATTAATTCATTTTCAGGTTCCTATGAAAAGGACTACTACAGAGGCTGAATAGCACAGGAGGCAGGACGGGCTGGAGAAAGCAGGTCACGAGGGTATGCCCTGAAAGGGCCTATCTTTTCTCTAGTCACTCCCTTGCTCTCTCTCAGCCACCCCTCTATGCTCCAAATGGTCTCTGCCAGGATGATGGTCTTACCAGGGGCACAGAAATAAAGGATCCAAGTGACTATGGACTGAAAACTCTGAAACAGTTGGCCAAAACAAACCTTTCTTTCTTGTTAACTGTTTATTTCAGGTATTTTGTCATAGTGATGGAAACCTAATACACTGTAACTCAAGACTGATAGTAAACAAAGCACCCTTCATCCCAAATTCCAATGAAGTGCTAACACAGCCAGACTTATCTGTAAAACATAATATGGGCATTCTCAGCAAACTTAAATAGTTTCAATATAAAATATAAACCACTAGCCCTCCTTTGAAAGTTACCTAATAAGTCATCTTTAGTTGGCCTGAACTAGGTAGCACTGACTGTAAGCACAGAACTTTTCTGCATCAGTGCACTCTCCCCAGGAACCTCACAAAGGCTCAGAGGGTGGGGAACAGAGAAGCACTGTCCTGAAGTCCTGTTTCAGACCTCCCAGGATTCCTCAAGAAGTCATCCTTGCCTTCAAAGAGTGGTAACATAGATCCAGTCCAGACAGTCTCTACGGTTTCCCTCCACATGTGGCAAAATGGTCAGGGACTTGCCTTCTACCTCAGTCACACTCATTTCTTCCACTCACAAGGGCAAACACAAGAATTCCCATTTAAAAGTGCAACTTCTTGAAATTATTTTCCTAATGCATTATATGCAGACTATTTTTCATAACAGACATCAGACCGATACTAGATGATGTGTATGTACATAAATATATATATATATATATATACACATATACATACATATATACATATATGAATTTGATGTTTTAGAAAGCACACCATTTTATCAACATTGGTTTTCAAGTTTACCAAGAAGCTTCTGAGAAAAACTAATTTTTTTGTAAAATAAAATGCACACCTCAACCTAACTCTACACTAAAACATAAAAACAGCTAAAGTAACACATTTCTTAATTATCTTTCAATTCCAACTAAAATCATATTATAAAACTAATTAGATCTTGATCATGAGAAAAAAACAAATGCTCAAGTTAAGCTGAAACCAGAAGCAGTATAAGATGGTTTCTTTTTCTTTTCTTTTAACTTCCAAATAGATGACTTCATTTGGCAATTTAAAAGACTGACAGCACTGTCACACTTGGATAATTCCATCGACAAGGTTGTGCTTCCCCCTTCACTGTTTTCTGCAATTATCATTCCCACAATGAAATGATTCTGTGCCAAAGATGAATTGATTTAATCAACTTTTAAGGCCACTTAAGTTTCTTATTCAAAAACACTATGTACCACATCAGCTTTTATTTATAAGACACAAAAATAGAAAATGCCAGCTAGTCTAATTCTCTGGAGGCATAAATTCTTTAGATTACAAAAAAGCAATTCTACCTTTATTATAAATAAAATTTATTTAATCAACTTATATTCAAGTGCTCAACTATTTGATATTTTTTATTTATAGCCCTCATTTCAAAAAAACCTGTATAATCAACTGATTTGTGATTTCCCTGAGTAGTGAAGTATGCAAGAAGAAGTACACATACTCTTGGTTTGGTAAATCCTTTTCCTTTCAAACAAAAATATCTTGCTTATAAAGAATTCTGAAGCTTCATATTTATATTCCATTCTAAAAAAATGTCACCAAGGTTTTTTAATATTGTAATGAATATCCTATGGACCTATAATAATTAAAGAATACATTAGAAAGTCTGTGGTTCTATTTCCTATGTTAGAGATGGGAATAGTTTTTAAAGCGTATGAAAGCTGGGTGCGTCAAACTTTACCACAGTATAAAAACACAGCAAACCACTCAGTTGTGCTGCATAGTCATCCAAGAAGCTGAAGTTACAAGAATTAACCAAAGAGAAAATATGTGAACCACGACCTCAAGTATAAAAGTACAATACAATCATTTCTGTAATATTTCAATTAACACTTTTATACTAATTATTGTTTATAAATTTTTACAATACATCTTTATCACTTAGTAAAACAAATTAACTTGAGCTCTAAACACGTTTTTTTGAATCTCTATTTTTATCTTGAGACCCGATGTGAGCTTATCAGAACTGGGAGAGAATTTAGGGGCTATTAAGACCTACTTCCTGTTTTTATAAATAAGATAATGGATGGTCAAAGGCTAACACCATACTCAGAGGTAGAATTCAACCTACAGCCACCAGTTTTTCCACTGAATCATATTTCTGAGAATCTTCAGTGTGTTGAGGCAGAAGAAAATAATAATTCCAATATAATGCTTGATTTACAAATTTCAATGCCACAAGGTCATGAGTTTACAAAACTGTGGTACAATCAATTAAAAGACAATGGTATCTGTCAAATCAAAGAATTACTTTCATGAAGGCTGGCATATTTTTACATAATTAAAAATTTCAAACTTCTGGTATTTTTTAGCTTCCATATTACCTCCTTAATGCTTTTAAACACTGTGGAACTACTTGAAATCTGAGTTGGCTAGTCAATTAACTATCAAGAATTAACAGAACAGATACTATCACAAGGCTTTAAATTAAAAAGAAAAAGTACACAGCATGCTAAAACAGCTAAATTCTCTAACACAAAACAGACTGGTTTAAAAAGACTCGAATGATTTCAATCATTATCTGCTGACTGATTTCCCACTATTTATAGAACTCTACTAGATTTTCTGTGACTACCTCAAACACACCTTTCCCCCAAAGCTCCTCATTCCCTGTTCCTATTTCAGTTTATGGCATCAGCACCAACACAGAAACTTATGTGGAAACTGTTCTATGCTTGCATCCCGCCCATCTCCCTTCCCCAGTCTTCTACAATTTCTGCTCCTTTAAATTCACATACAACTGCCTTAACTCAAAGGCTTTTATTAACAGCGTGGAGGCTTTTGCAGGCAAATGGAAGAAACTTGAGAACATCATGCTTAGTGAAGTGAGTCAGAAGCAGAAGGTGAAATATCGAATGCTATCTCTGATATGAGAGTCCCAGATCACAACTCCTATGGAACTTAAGAGGAAAAACAAAGTGAAACAGGGGGGTAGGGCGGAGAGGTAAGGAAGGGTGGGTAGGGGGAGGGACAAAAGGAGAGTGGGAAAGTCCTTGTCACCTTGACAAGATATGTATGTGCACAAAATGCTAAACTTCATTGTAAACCTTAAATTTTTTGCACTTATACATATCAATAAAATAGAGGGGGAAAAAGGCTTTTATTAACTCACCCCTAATTACTTAAGATAATTTCCTAAAAGTATTCCCTGAAAGCAAATTCTTCTAATTTTCGTTAATCAAGATGACAATATGATCATGTGACTGTTCTGGTTAAAGGCTTGAGAGTTCCCTGACGTCTATGGGAAGAAGTCTAAATCCCCACCCAGTAGCCCTGAGAGCTGCACCTTCACCACTGCCCTCCTGCTCACTCCCCCCACACTGAGATGTAGTTGCAATGCATGGCACCTCTCTCTTATGCTAGTCTCTGCACAGACCATGCCCACTGGCCTGCCTCTCACTCGTTTTCCTTTCTGGTCTTCCTGGAAAGTCTCCTGAGATTTTCCTAGGCAAAATGGCTGTCTCCAATCCTGCCTGTCAGATGCATAATACTGTACTGGGCACCATACTATCTGCTCACCTTAATCAGCCTGAGAGTGCTCAGAAGGCAAAGAAGTGGTAAAGAAATTAAAGCTCTGGGACCCCTCACTACTCCTACCAAAGGGTGTCCCTGAGCAAGTTACTTAACTGCTTTACTCTCAAAGCCTGAAAAATTAAAGTATTGAGTATAAAAAGCCTAATCTTATGCACCTGGCATGCAGTAAGTGCCCAATAAAAGTTAATTATGACAAGAGAAGAAAATTTGCTAGTTTTGGCAGCTGGACAGTATGAGATGCATCCTAACTTTTGTCCATGTTCCCTTCGCTAATAATTTACAATAAAAATTTGCTTAGATAAGCAATATGTTCTAGTAAATCTAATGACGTTTTGCTACCTGTTGTGGTTTGGACCTGGAAGATTGCTCAAAAGCCTTGTGTATTTCGATGTTGCAGACTATCCATGGATACTGAGTACAGTTGGGAAGTGGGGTCTGGTCAGGAGGGGTGGATTACAAGTGTGTGGTGAAAGACAAGAGTGAATTAATTACAGATTACACACGTGTGTGGATTAGTGGCGTGTGGCCTGAAGAGGCAGAACACTGAGGCTTGACTGGGAATGGGTGGATCACTGGGGATATGGTCTGGAAGGACATACACCAGTTCCACCCTTCCTCCCTCACTTGACTTCCTGCCTGTGGTGATATAAAGAGCTTCTCTGTCTCTAACTCCTCCAAGTGTTTCTACCATTGCCAGCTGCCCATAAATGAGCAGAGAACTTCTGTAACTGAGCTAAATCTTTCCGCCCCTTAATTGTGGGTGTCAGGAATACTGTCAGAACAATGAATAAGTACTAAGGTCTTACCCATCAGTGAAAACCATGACAACATCTAATAAGGTTTTCTAGTTTTGCTCATACAATAGAGAATATTAATTAAGAGCACATTTTTCTGACTTAAATCATAAATCCAATCTTCTATTAGTATTCTTAGAAAAATAAAGGCTTTAAAAAAAAGCCTGATGTGCGATCATGTACAGCTTTTTCCTCAGCACTGAAAGTTCCTATTAAAAAACACAAAATTAATCTTCACATCGGTGTCTATATTTTCTGTACAAAGAAACTAAATTAAAACAACAAAATAAGCATATCTATTGAGTGTCTACTACATTATAGAAACAGAAAAAAATTTAATCCTGTGACAAACTATTAGGTAAGCAATATTTTTTATCTACACTTTACAGATGTATAGACACAATAGCTTTGAGAATTAAAGTTACTTTTTCTTCACTTCAAATACACAATTTACCACACAGACAAATTAATGCAAGTTTGTGGATGTGAAATAGTCTTAAATGTGAAACCCTTTAGATCTGAAACTAAAGAAACATATTATTCTATCAATGAAAATACATCCTTACACGGAAACGTGAAACAGTTTTTCCTCCTACGGTTAGCGCTGCCGTTTTTCCATTATGGTCTTCCTTTGAAGTATATTTTAGAACATGACAGTCTTGTACCTAAAAAAGCAAAAACACTAAGCATGAGCCAAGATACATTTTAGTACTACATATCAACCATATTGAGACCCCAAGACAATTAGGAGTCCTCAAAAGTTACCTATCATCCCTCTAACACCAACTATAATCTTAAAATACATAAATGAACCTTCAAAAATTATCAAATATTATACATAAAATACAATGATAAAATAAAATGAGTATTTATAAAGGAAATATGTAGCCACTATTCTGGTTAAGATGTGGGATTCCCCCAAACCTCATGTTTCTTCCTAATAATTTTCCCACCTTTTTATGTTATAGTGGGGCAATCAATAGCACATTCTAGAAACCTGGTAACAGTGCAGACAGCTAGGTCCTAATCCAGATCTACTAGTCAAAATCATTGTACTACCCAGGTGATTCTAAAACTAGCTCAAATTTAAGAGGCACTGTCCTAGAAATAACTCTTGACAATCAGGGGAATCACTTATTTTTATATAGCATTTGATCTTGGAAAAGTATTGCTTAGAAGTGTACTTAAGAGTTGTCTGCTTTGAACTCTGTGCCCTCTTCCGTGTCTTACTTTTTTGCTCAAGGTATTTTGTAAGGCCATCTGCATTGCTGGGTGATCTGCACTGCTTTATTCTGCCCATTTTCACTGCTGTATGGCCTTTCATGATGTGAATACACTATAATTTATCTACCCACTCTATTGCAGATAGATAGCTGGGATAGTTCTAGTTCTGCCAATTTATGTATGATCCTGTTCCAACCAGTGTGTGAAGGGATCCTAGTAAGTACCTGTTCAAATTTTTCAATAATATTTAGGAAAGGATTTCCTGGACTACAAGATTTAACTATTTAAACTACTACACAATGTTACATTATTTTCTGAAAAGGCTGTAAAATTTATACTCCTGCCAGCCATTCTTGAAAGCTCACCACATTCCTCGAGTTTTTCAAACTATTTTTCTTATATTTGATAATTAGAGCCAATTACGAGGGATTTGTGAGCTCGCTGTGCCTTGCTAGCATTCTAAATGCTTAGGTGCATGGCCTCATGTCCTCATGACCACCACCTATCAGGTATGTATGAAGAGACCCCAAAGATTAACTGAATTATCCAAAGTATTCTGGGAAGTGATGATCTAACTGTATCAACGCTCTTTCTAGAATAATAAAGACAACAAATAACATGTTCCTATGGATACTGTGTAGGGTTGGGAGGTAAGGCCTGGCTAGAAAGGAGCAAGTACTTGGGGCTTGTCCTGGAGGGGTGTATGTCCCGCCTTTCTTCCAAGTCTCTGTCTCTGTACCACCATGATGTGAGGATCTCTGCCCAGTGGAGCTCTGGCCCTGGCCCTGCCTCCGCTCTAGCTCTGCCATGTGCTTCCACCATGTTACTGCCATGTGCTTCCATTATTTTCCAGCCACCCACCTGTGAATAGACTGTGACCTTTGGAAGCTGTCAGCTAAAATAAATCTTTCCTCTCTAAGTTGTGGATGTTGGGTATTGAGTCACAGTATTGAGAAAGTAACTAAGACACTGGACATTTAATGTTATGTCAAGTGCCTGCCATATATCATTTTGCATAGTCCTCCCGGTGAATTGTGAGATAGGTCATAATTGCTTCATTTACAGAACAGAATTATATCTATTACAGATAAGGCAGTTTCCCAAGGAACACAGCTAGAAGGAGTAAGAGTCAGGATTTAAATTCAGATATTCTGGTCCCAGCACCCACATTCCTAACCATTCAAGAATACCTCATGTAAGTGATCAAAAATGTAATCCTAATTATTCAAGAGTACCTCATTTCAGTGACTAAAACTGCAGCTTCCCCAGAATACAGAGTATTTTTTTAGTCAGTAAAGATATAAAAAAAAATCATATTCTGGAGTTGAAAGAAATCTATATAAGGAAATAAGATTAAGAAAATTTTCCCAGTAATAAATGTAACTGGCAGATGACAGTTACAGGTTTCATGATTAAATATCACCCATTAAAGTTGGCATGAAAAGCTCCTTGTGCACACGCAGATCTCTTACACGTGCTGCTTCCTTCTTACCTGCAGTAACGTGACCACATGCTTTCGACCGTCCTTGGTCCATAAAGGCATCATGCCAAGCTTCAGGGCAATAAGGCCAACTCTGGAAGAACCTGGCAACCCAGACCACATCACATTAACAAGAACTTTTTCAACAACTGCCAAAATGATGCAGCAGTCTCTTCTAAAATTAGGTTTCAATATAAGGAGCAGACCTACAGAAACATGCTAATACAATTCGTGCCCTGTGGCACAGACCTCTAAACGCAGCACTCATCCCAAGCTAAGGCAGGAGGATTTCAAATTTGAGCCCAATATGAGGCCTTAGCAACTTAGCAAGGTCCTATCTCAAAAATCAAAAGTAAATAATGGGCTAATGCATGCCTGTAATCCCAGCACTCAGGAAGATTACGCAGGAGGACTGCCACTGAGTCCAAGGCTAGTCTGGGCTACATAGTGAGTTAAGGACCCGCTTGGGCAACAGAGAGAAACTCTGTCTCAAAATAAACAAATAAAAAGAAATTTTAAAGTGGCAGGAGCAATGCAAGGGCTTTCAGATCTATCCTTGCTATCACCAAGAAGAAAAGCTAATATATTCAGAGTAAACAAGACTGCTTCTCACAGATTCACATGCTTTCAGCTACACCTGATAAGCTAGTGCTCAATAAACACTCGAAAAATGAACAAATGTAAGAGCATTACACAAAATAAAATAGGTAATTTCATCAATTCCAGTTTTAAAGTAAAGGTACTAACACAGGGCAAATAAATCCATCACCATGCTTTCCTAGTATCAATTCATATGCAGCACTGCAATTCAGAAAATTATAACTACACAACTCAAATTCTAAGAAGTTAGATGGGACTGCAGAGATGCCTCAAGAAGACACAACACTAACACAGATCTGCTGCACAAATTGGCAAAGATGCTCTAGTAAGAACTTCTAGCCACTATACCACTCAACTGTCATAATAAGCCCCAAGTGGAAACCAAATGCAGTAGCAAAGACTTTATTCTTCTTGGTCTGGCCACACAGGGGTTATATATCACAGCAGACAAAAAAAGCTGATTCCGGGGATATACCTGGCACACTTACAGCGCATTACAACTCAAACCTCAGCCCTAATACACTGTGATTTGCAGCATACTCTTCCAGCCTGTCCTTCCTAATTTCTTTTATATTCTTTTTATCTCAAGGAAGAAGATCATGTCCAGAATGGTTCTCCTTTCGCCTATAAAACAGTTTCTCAAGAAGGTCTTATATCAACAGTAGATTAAGAGGTTTGGAGGAAAAGAAAAAAAAGTTATAATGAAACTGACATACTTGAGACATGAAGATTAATTCAAGAGATGAAAAATTTATGAAGCAGTCACTATGCTTTTTTATCATGTCCAGCCACGCAACAGTGAATGGGAGAATTCATCAAATAAAAAACCATCACCTGGTTCCCAGGGATGTATCGGCCACGGTTCATCCTTCAGAGGACAGAGCTTACTTGCTAGTTGGGCTTTATCTTCATCAAATACCAACTGCTTAACAAATGAGGTATTTTCTTCAGAAAGATGCTCATCCCACCAAGTTACATTCTTGCCATGGAGACTTCTGACAAAAAGCCAAATGTTTGTTCTGTGAAAGAAAAATAAAATTCACCAAGTCTCAATCTTATCATTTAATGAAAGGAAAGAAAGCCACGTGTTGCCAGGGCAATCAGGACATTAGGAAAGGTCTGGATGGTGTACGACTTCTCTCCCTGATATTGCCTGTAACAATGAGGTTCACATTTTAACTCTGAATAGTTATCCTGGAGGAAAAATTCTCCATCTTCTCTGGGATAAAAAGATGCCTAAGAGGGTAGTCCTACCTAGACGCATGAGGGGTCACTCGCACATCTGAAAGTGTATCTTACCAGTTTTCTATTCAGTAAAGGTGGCAGAAAGCTAGGGCATGTTGATATTTTTCTGATGGAACTCGTATCTTCCCTACAGGGACATGGGCAAGGTTCAGAGGAGTGAAGAAACTGGACATACAAAGTTAAAAAAAAAAAAATCCACAAAAAGCCATGCTCAGAGGCCCAATACTTTCAGAGGAGGTAAGAAAATCGCAACTTCAAGTCCCGACTGAGCAACTTAGCAAGACACTGACCCAAATAAACAATAAAAATGAACTGGAGGGAGTCAGAGTGAAATCTCTGTGTTCAATCCCCCAGTACCACAATATAAATCAATGAATCCACCAAAGACTTGACCCTGCACCACGTGTACACACCAAGAAATTTCCTAGTGAGTGGAGATCCGAAAGGTGTGTGATTCTTACACTGAGAGCATCAGAACAGAAGTAAACTTTCTGCACCCCTCCCTGCTTGGGTAATAAGGCGGATCCAGATCAGAGTCTCGACTTTGCACTTAGTGACTCTGGGGAAGTTACTTCGCCCTTAAGTTGCAGCTTTATCTACAAATCGGACGTAGCAGAACGGTCACACGTGGCTATCCGATGAAAAGTGTCCAATACACTTAACAGCCTAGCACGGAGAACACGCTCCCTAACTAGAAACCATATTACTGCCGTTAATGTCCGAAACCGTTAGCCAGTTCCTAGCCATTAAAAAACAACAACAGCAAAAATCCGTAAGTCCGGTGCAGCTCAGAAACTTTAACAATCCTTATTTTTCTGTGGCTTACCTGTGAGGAAAGCCCTTTCTCCAGGCAAGGCAGCCCCGCCCCACTCCCTCAGCGCCACTGCCCGCGGGCTCAAGCCGCGCAGGCTGCAGCCCACCCGCGCTCCCCGCGCTCACACCCACCTAGGTCCCGAGGCCCGAGCGGCACCCAGGGCCCCGGCGCCGCGGCCCAGCACCCGGGCGCCCGCCTGCGCCAGCAGCCTCCAACTGGGCATGGAGGGGCTGGAGACGGCCTCGGCTCACGACACCGCCGCGGACCCCGCCTCGTGCTTCCACAGGCGCCCACACAAGCCCCACGCGCCCGCGCCAACCCTCGCGGGCCGCCGCACCCGCCCTCCGCCGATGCCCTCCGCGACGGAAGAAGAACTGCAAGAACCACTTCCTGTCCGTCTCTCAAATGAGTACGGAGCAATAGGCTCCACCCTTACAACTAAAGTTCCGCCTACAAAATGGGCCTATTTTGAGCGCAGGGTCAATGAGTATAATGACAGTCAGACTTGTCTCTTTAGAGGTGCGTAGTTAAACAGTTAAAGCACTTTCCTAGCAAGCTCAGACCCTGGGTTCCATTGCCCAGGCGCACAAAAACGGGGCGCAGTGGCCTCCGCCTATAATCCCAGCACTCGGGAGACTGATGTGTGGGAGTTTGAGGCCAGCCTGGGCTCTAGAACGAGTTCAGAGCTAGCCTGGACTAACAAAACGAGATGCTGTCTAGGGGTGGACAGGGAGCTTAAATTTTTAAAAAATGAGATAAACAAGGAATTAGTTCCCCAAGAAAGCTAAGGGGGAAATCATTTGCATTAGTGCAACGCATTTTGCTAAGTAAGCAGTGCTGTGATAGTTTTAGATTAAATCTCGAAATAAATCTGAAGGGAATTCAGAAGTAGTTTTTATATTACAAAGGGACGAACAGAACTTAGGTGTGAGTCAGAAACAACACATCTGGCTGATGGACAAAGTTGACCTGAACCAATGCTGGAAAGTTTTTTGTTTCCCGGCGCTGAAGACAGAACCCAGCGCTGTCATATTGGGCTACATCCCAAGACAGTATTTTTTGATTTTGAGGCAGAGTCTCACTAAGTTCCTAAGGCAAGTTTTAGCAATAGAATGTGGCTACTGTGATAATGAGTCTTCCAGGACTGAGTCATAAACTATTGCTACCATTATCTTATTCGCTTAGATTTGCTACACCTGAGAAAGCCCGAGGCCGTGTCCTGAAGACACTAATACAATCATGAACAGTGCGTATAAAGAAAGCACCCTGCCAGCCATTTGGTGAGTCATGGGACCTGGACTCACCAGCCCATGCTCTACTTCAGATGACTGCAGGTCCTGCAAGTTCATCAGCCTGAACCATCCAAAGAGCTCATGGATTCCTGACTAGGTAAAACTGTCCATGACTCCAGGCTTCATGGTTACTTCGGAAAGGCTGTTTGGTAAACAAAGATGTCTTGAAGTATACTACATGTGAGAAAACTTCCCCGCTACTGCCAATAGCTGGTATTTCTTGAGCACATAGTATGCTCAGTATTGTGGTTGCCTATCAACTAAAGACTAGAAGGACACCTGAGCTCACACAAATGTATTTAACAAGATGAGCTTTGCTAGATGCAACAAGAAAGAACATATACTTGGATATATCGTTACACCAGCAAATTGAGTGGAAAAGATTATAAGATTTGGACTTACACTGGGTGATTAAAGACTTGTTTTGGAGTGGGTGCTATTCAAAAAGCAAAGACAGTTTGACAGTTAGGCACCTCAATCATTGTTGTGGTGACAGAAGGACCAAAGTGGGCCAGACGATGAGGTTCAAAAGATATCAACTATTTAGAAAAAAGAATGCTAGCCACTTTGCAGCAGTGATGTGGCCTGCACTGTGCTCCTTTGGAATTATTTGGTGGCTGATGTTGTGTTGTGAATGTTGCAGTCTAATTGCTAACAGGACTCATTTTCACCCTCTCACTATATTTTATCACTTAATCATTATAACAACCCCCTATTTTATGGTTGAGAAAATTAGCAAAGAGATATTAGAGACTTAAATAAAGTCATCCAAATAGTAAGTTGTAGAGCCAAGATCAAATCTTGGCCGTGTTACATGGAGCTTGTGTTCCTAAACATTTTGTTTGTCTACCAAAGGGGGGAAAAAAAAGAAAGGAAAAAATGAAACTGCTCTTGCCTTGGAAATGGCCTGAAAACAGAGAGGAAAATTGCTAAGTAAACACATCATAGACAGTGGTCTATAAGGACTGGGGAGAGGATCATTCAGTGTAACTTTGCCTCTAGTGCCAATTTTCTCCTGTTCCAGAATGTGGGCCTTGGGTCAATGAAATCCACTGGCAGCACTGTGGTGTGTGAATCAAATCAAATCAAAACACAACTCTTTGCACTCATTAATCACATCGTTTGATTACACTCCCAGAGATGGGTCATTTTTTAATTAGTCACTGCAATATGCAGCTAATTGACAAGCAATAAGCCCATTTCCTGCGGGACCCAGCAGAGGACTCTCTAGAACACTCTGGCACTGCTCTTGAGTTTCTGTCATATCTGGTGCTATCCTTTTACGACTTCCCTAGACATTGGGATCCTGGGACCATTTTTGCTGCGCTGGGACTTCGGTTTCTTATGGGAGTAAAGATAGGCTCCAGAGTCTCTTTTTAGCACTACAAATCAATAATTCTTATCTCATTAATTTAGATGAGAAGCTGATATAATAAGCTCCTTATTAAGTAAAGCATCAAGAACACTTTCATTTCTGAGCTACTAAATTAATATCCAACAAAAGAAAATCATTATATAATGAGTAGGTCTTGAACCAAGAATTTATTGCAAACATTTTTTCTATGTGTTCTGCTATTTGGCTCTGCCATTATTCCCACAAAGTTTGTGATACATCCTATATAATTAGCTTCTTATAGAGTAATAAAAATTTTCATTATTGGATAATTTACATTTTAGTATTTATATATCTGCCTCTTACTTCATAACATGCCAAATGTCTGAAATTTAAAAAATTAAAACAAAGTTTACATTTTTCATTAGTTAACCTTGTCCTTCTTCCCTTTTTTTCAGAGTTGTAGGAATTTAGCATGTTTAAAAATCGGTGCTGATGGGGGCCAGAGAAATAGCACAGTAGTTAAAGCACTTGTCTAGAAAGCTCAAGGCCCTGAGTTCAATTCTCCAGCACCGTAAGAGGCTGAGGCAGGAGGACTGCTGAATCCAAGGCTAGTCTGGGCTACATAGTGAGCTTAAGACCAGGCTGGGGTACAGAGGGAGACCTTATCTTAAAAAATGGTGATGATGTTATGAAGGTCAGTCAAGGATCTGATGGTGAAATACATAAAATGCAATTTAAAGAACTTTGAACCTCAAAATTCTATGGATAGCTAGAATAAAAAGCCTAAGAAGCCAAAATCTGCAGATCCTCATTTAGTAAGAAAATGAATTTTACTTCAGTGTCATCCAACAAGACCAAGAGCCAGTTTGCAACTTCAGTATCGCTCTTTCAAAAATATAATTTTTATTTGTAAATTCCTAGATGAGGTCACAGACTTTAGGGATCCAAGAGATTATAACATTGGAAACATTCAACTTCTCAAAGAAATGAAAGAAGGAAAGAAAGAAACAAAGAAACAAAGAAACAAAGAAACAAAGACAGAAAGAAAACAAGAGAGTTGTGTAGCCATGTAGTGATGTGGATTTACAGATTTTCATCATTCACTACTACTTTTTTTTTTCAACATGGATTGAAACACTGAAATTATAGCAGTGTGAATTTCTTTAAAGTTTTTCTGTTACTAAATAAAAATGTTAGTAACGGACAATGGCGCACCACATGCCAGGGACAAAATGCGTTCAGCCTAGGATAGCTCCCTGGTCTGGTTGTCTTCCTGATGCCAATGCAATTTTGATTTCTTAAGAGTGCTCCTAAGATGGGCCCAGCGATGCAGGCCTATCATCCCAACACTCTGGGAGAGTTAGGCAGAAAAATTCAAGTTTAAGCCCACCCTGGGAACTTAATGGTTTAGTGAGACCCTGTCTCAAAGTAAGACATAAAAAATATACAGGGTGATATGACTCGGTGTGAGGGTGTTGGGCTCAATTCTCTAGTACTCCCCCACCCCTACACCAATGAAGAGTGAGTCTAGGCTACTGGATATTCTGGTCATCTGGAACCATAGTTGGGATGTCCTCTCTCAGCAGAGACAGATTGTGGAGAAATTCGTAGAGTCTCAATTCATTCTGCATTTTTGAACCCACTTGGAGGAGACCTAGTAGGCCAAGAGGAATGATAAATAACTACTACTTATATTTGCTAAGTGGCAGCCACTTTTCTAAGTACTTCACACATTTTAACTCATTTTATCCTTGCCTATAAAGAAGGTGCTATTATTCTCATTCTCATTTCTGAGACACAGAGAAGCTCGGCAGTTTATTCGTGGTTATGGTTTGGATCTGGAGTGTCTCCCAAAAGTCTCAGGTGTTTGAATGCTGCGAATTATCTATGAATTTTGTGTGCTGTTAGGAGATGGGGACAGTCAGGAGAGATGGATTATGGGCATGTGGTGGATTACGGGTTGTGTGTGGTCTCTTACAGACGTCTGGCCTGGAAGGGTATATACTCTTGCCCTGGTTTCCTCAGGAAGCCTCTTACTAGAAGTGTCTTTCCACTTGCTCAGTTCCTCAATACACTGAGAACTGTTCTCCATCAGACTTTTTCTGCCATTGCCAGCTGTCCACAATGGACTGACACCTCATGAGACTGTGAGCTAAAATAAACCTTTTCTTCCTTCAGTTGTGAGTGTCAAGTAATGTATCCCAGCAATGAAAAATGTAATGAAGGCAGTGATGGAAGCAGACATTGAATCCAGGCTCCAGAACTTAAGAGCTTAACCTCTCTTCTGTACTGCCTCCAACTTTAGAAAAGAAAGTTGCATGGAATCCAGGTTGGTATCCAGAGATTGTCCTGACAAACAAGGGCTTAGGACACTGTTTCCAGCTCTGTATCTTTAGGGATCTGGTCAGCATAGGTCAGAATCTATTGATTTCATGAGGGAGTGACAAGATGACACTTCTTGAGATCATCATCCATTTAATTCCTATCCAACCATCTTTTCAAAAAAGAAAAGGAGGCTGTATGATGTCCTAGATGTGCATATGACCTACCTAGGAATCTTGCTGAAATACAGAGCATAACTCTTGAGGTATGAGTTGAGTCTTGAGGACCTGTATTTTTCAAACAATTTGCACAGCAGCATTATTATTTGAATTGTAAATACAGAGTGAAGAAACTTAAGATTCAGTCTCAGCTCTATTTTTTTTTTTTTTTTTTTTGAGATAGGGTCTTGTTCTGTAGTCCAGGTTGGTCCTGAACTCATTTTGTAGCCCAGGCTGGGCTTGAATTCGTAGGACTTCTCCTCAGTGCTAGGACTACAGGCATGTGCCACTACCACTGAACTTCAGCTCTGAACTTAACTAGCATCATGACACTGAATAGGTCATAACACCTTTCTGCCTCTTCATCTGGGTGATGGTGAGAATCAGGATTTGTCTATCTGAAGGCCCCTCCCAGTATTTTATAGCGAGAGTCCTTGTGGCAAGTAAGAGTAATAGTCTCATTATTCCATGTGTTCATGTCCAAATCCATGGAACAGGTAAATATGATTTCTTACATGTCAGAAGGGACTTTGAAAATGTGATGAACACTGTGAACCTTAAAAAACACAATGAAATCATGTAAGTTCCCAAAATTTGGAGATGCTTTTTGGCTGTGGTGAGAAAGGTATGTGAAATGGAAGGAATTCAGTGTAGAAGATCTCAACCTGTTACTGTTGACTTGGAAGATTGAAGGAGTCTACAAGCCAAGAAGTGGTCTGTAGAGGCTGGAAAAGGTGAGGAAGTAGATTCTCCCTGTAGCCTCCCTAAAAGACTGCATCTCTGCCAATCCCTTCACAGGAGCTCAGGGAGACACAAGTCAGAATTATGACCTCTAGGCATGGAAGGCAAGAAGTTTGTGATTGTTTTTGGTCATTCATTTTCACAGCAATAGAAAACTAATGCAAGACCATCAACCCAAAATTGAAAATGGTGGTAACTCATAGAATAGACAGGTCATGATTTTGGAACATTTGAGATGTGACATCAAAGTAAAAAGTAAAATAATTCTTGGTAACAGGCTTTTATCCATGAAGAATCCGAGCATATTCTCATTTCATTGTTTTGTACATTCATATATCAACTACAAAATGCACAATTCTTCATGGTAGGTGGATAAATATTGGTTGAATAATCAAATGAATTTGGATCATATTGTAATAACTGTAGGATATATTTAATAATGATAATATGTGATGTTTATTGAAAATTTCATATATGAGTACTTGGTTCAAAACAGGCACTTTCAAAGGTTTTTTTCTGACAATAGTAATAGACATACTCATTATTTTACATGTGATGTGTGTGTAACTCAAAAAGTAACCTTTCCATTTAGCTAATAAATTAGCCCAGCGGGAATTCCAAACTAGGCCTATATGGCTTTAAAGCCTCTAATCACTCTGTCATTTCACTTCTACTTTAAAACATCCAGTCAAAAAACCTCAGTGCTTGAGGAGCCCATAGTGTGGCAGGGAGGACGAAGGAGGCAACAGACAAAATGTCAAGTCCCACGGAAGAGGTTGTGTACGAAGCACCTGGACAGGATGCTCAGGGAGGCAACATCGGAATTATTCCTTAAGGGATGAGGAAGAGTGCCCAGGGGTATAGAAGGAGGGTCCTAAGTACAAATAACACAGTTCCAGCAAAGGTTGAAAGTAATAAACCACGGCATTCTTTTGTCATAGTTCTTTTTGGCATAGAACCACCACCATTTTTTGTTGCCATGGATTCTCTCAGCCAGAAATTCATAAAGGACCCAGTGGGGGATAGCTTGTTTCTACTGCATGAAATCTGGAGCCTCAGCTGGAACGCATCACAGATGGGGGTGATGTCAGCTGGGGCCAAAACCATGTGCACACTTATTTACTCCACGTTTGGCAGTACATAGTAGTTTTCAACCGAGACGTCAAATGGGCTGTGGCCCGGAGCACCTTTATGTGGCCTTTACAGGTGGCTGCTTGAGCTCCCTTCACAGAAGGTGTTTCACATTGAAGAACAAGCATTCCAAGAAAACACAGTGGGCTGTATTATCTTTCTGACCTAGCCTTGGAAGTTATAAGCTGGCCCAGATTAAAAAAGAATGAAAATAGACCCTCCTTGTACATGGACACGGTAGGAACACAGTGCGGGATTGAGACATCCGGCAGCCACATTTAGCACCACAAACGTGTATGTCCGGTGAGAGAATAAAGTTGGATTTAGGGAGTTGCTGGGGCTGACAATTTGCTACCAGGAGAGTTATCGCGTGAAAAAGCTCAGCTTACGTCTGACTGGTTTGCAGGAGAGAAAATAGGATTCATTCCAGATTTTATTTCAATCTCCAGTGCAGTTTTTGGATAAATATCTTGCAACTTCTGCATTTGGAAAGACAAAGTCCAGAAATGAAGGATTGTCTGTGCACACATACGTGAGAATTTCTCATTTAGCTAATAAATTAGTGCTGGAGATACCACTGGACAGAAGGTGGAGCTCACCATGGAACAGGGTGAGCTGCTGACCTCAAGCTCTCTTCCAAATGTGCCTGTGCACTCCAGCAGCAGGGACTGGGGAGCTGTGGCGGGTCCAGGAGGAGGAGTGGACAAACTGCAAAGGACAGGGAGGGACTGTCAGGCTGCTGGGGGTCACATGTTGACGGTGGTTCCTTCATCTGTGGCATTTAGACTCCAACCAGGCCTAGCAGGATTGTCATGGCAACTTGCCCGTCTGCACTGCTGAGCTGAGACAGGATTCCCTTAGTAACAGAGGAGTCCAGGAGATGATGTTTGAAATAATCTTTTATGCCCAGACAGAAATGCCTTCCCAATTTTATTAACCATGAAGCATCATGGGGCATAGCTTTCACTCTCACTTTATTTCAAAATGGAGCAAAATGGCTTTTATAAAGCAGGACTTTCCAGCGAAGGGCTGCATATTGTGTTTACTCCACAGAGCACACTAGCCCCAAAGCCAATGAGCATTATACCTGAGTTTCTGAGAGTTGCTGTTGGTCACTATTACATGAATTATCTTCAAATAGACCATGCGATGTCAGGCTGAACTCACTGGGCTTCACCTACTAGTCTCTTTCCTATTTCCTATTGAAGTCCCAGCCATCTCTCAGCAGGGAAAGTTGTTAGGCTTGATGAGAGTTTAAGGCTTGGGCCATTTAGCCTGGCAGTCCCTCGCACCTGCTGGCTCTCCCTGCTCACACCTCCTCTCCAATTTCCCTTCCTCTGCAAGGTGTGTCTAGGCCTTTCTCCTCTAAGATGTCTCTCTCCCAATTGACAACCCTGGCTGTCAACACCTCTCCTCTCTCGGCTCTTACCATTTATATATGTGTGTTCTTACATGGCATTATTGTCTTTTATTATAAGTTGTGAGAAGACTCAGCGTCATAAATCACGTTTTCTGAATAAAACAGTAAGACCTCTAAAAGCAAGCTCATATAACTGTCCATTTCCTCCACTCTCCGAGATACCCCACATTTAGAAGCGCTCCTAAAGCCATTGAAAACTTTAGTGGCGATTGTTGTACAACTACAAGAATATACTAAAACTGCTGACCTGTGCATGTTGACATGATGTTTATCAGAATATAGATTGAAAACTCACAACAAAACATCAGAAATGTGTGGAAATCTGATGCGGAATAGCCAAAATTAAAAGTTCAAGCAACTCCAATACCATCTCTTGACCTTGAATTATCACATGACTAGGGGAAGGCTTTCTGTCCTGCCCACTGACAGGTTCTTTTTGACTCCTCACTCACTAACCTTGGGAAAAACAGAGGATTCAATACGTTCACATAATAGCTAAGTGGAATAATTTGTGTGTGTGTGTGGAAACAGGCAGCTCTAGGTTCAGATCTTATTACTGCCAGTATATCCATGTACTGGGTGAAACACTTTCTCTCAGCTTCCTCGTATCTTAGATACTATTAAAAATAAAAGCCTCCCTTCAGAGTGCAACCATTCAGGGGAAAGGGAAGATGCACTGAACACACTTAACCCAGCACCGGGCACATAGTAAGAACTAACCAAAGTGCCGGTGACTATTATAACCACATTTATATTCACTTCTTGTGAGTTATTTAAAAATTTATGAAAAATTCGTACTTGTACCTTTCTAATTTTCTCATTGGAGCTTTTGGTATTTGTGATTTCATCTTTTTTGATGCACTCGTGCAAGTTTCCTTACAAGATGTTAGGAGATCCTTTTGGTCTTGAAGGAGTTTTTCTTTAATCACGTCTGTTGCTTACTTCATTTTAATACTATGAAACTAATATGTAATATGTAAAATAATTTTTTTCATTGTTTAAAAATATTATTGTATCTTTTGACAGCGTCAAGGAGCCAGGATTCTTTTCTAGAAGAGGGGAGTGCCTAATCCCACCCCCTCCTGCTTCCTTCTGTCTCTGTTTAGTTCCTTGGAATTCACAATCCCTGACCCAGGACCACAGCAGAGACTGCTGTTCAGTTCCTTGCAGCACCACTACAGAGAACGCGGGAGCAAGTTTTATAAAGTTGGCCTTGAAAGAAAGCAGACTGATTCAAATGAGCCCATTATGACGGGAATGGTGATTTGTTTGGGAGGATTTGTGCACCCTGGCAAAGAAACTGGTCTCCAATTAAAAAAAAAAATCCAGAAAAAGATGGGGGAAAAAGGTGGCAGGTGGCCTTTGCTTCTATCCCAGTGCTCAGGAATAAAAGGTCTTCTTGCCGATTGTCCCATAGAGGAGGGGGAAAATCATCTTTAAAATGTACTATCAGCTGACTAAGAAATGTCTAAATGTAAAATGCCATTACTACTTTGAAAGACCTTTTGCAGAAAGAAGCTCGGCACTTGGTTGAAAGAGAAAATAAAATATACTGGCAACAGACTTTTAAAGTAATGGACTTTGTCACGCAGTCTGGTCATTTTTCTCCTTGAGCCCGAAGGAAACCCACGCACGGGGCGTGTGGGAAGCCTCAAGCTTTAGAAAGATGCTAGCCTCGGACTATACAGCAGAATGGTCTTTTTTGAGGAGGAAAAAGATGCCAATCTATGGAATGAAATCGTGTTTTCCCTCAAACTTCTTCCCTTGGTGCCTACTCCTTCAAATTTCCAGCAAGTTTTGAAACCGTCTTTGTCACCTTGTTCTTCCTACTCCACAAAGCACACAAGCTCTAAGAATATGAGAGACAGTTGATTTGAACGTCTTCATGGTTTCAATAAAAGAAATATAAATTGATATATTTAAAATCCTGAAGTAAATGTAAAGGGCCATCCCACAACAGGCTCCAAGGGAATTGCAAGAAGTGGTCAACTGAGAATTCCAGGGAGCAACACGGGGGGTTCCCAGAGTGAAGGAGTGGACATTGGAATGACCCGCCTTCTTGTCACTTCCTGAATGTAGCAACTTGAGCGGTTTTATTCTGGCCAGGAAGGACTGTATCTTGTGTACTTTTTCTCCAGTTCATATAAGATTGGCAAGGGGGCAACATACTTGCTGGATTTAATAAATCCCCCAAGCACATTCTGTGCTTCAAATGCTGTGTCCTCTTTGCTCTCCAAGTGCTGCCTGCTATGGGTGCCGAACTCTGTGAAGGAACCAAACAAGAACCTGTTCGCCAAGGCTGTGGGGCAGAACGCTTACAATAAAACATGAATTTGTCAGTCATGTCATTGCACTGAGGCAGGTACTTGTCCTGCATGTGCTGTGAGGGCAGGAAGAGAATCAGGGAAAGGGGGTTTCCTCATGGTTACTGGAGGTAGAGAAGGAACGGCACCGCTGTCCTCTGTTCCAGCCCCCGTGTGTGTTTCCTCGCTGGCAAGGGTCACATGACATCAATCAGAAACCTTTGTTTGGAAACAACAAAAGTCCAGTTTTATTAGATTAAGCAACAACAAGGAAATTTATGGGCTTTTGTGACTGACAGATTCAATAGTAGGTGCAGCTTTAGGCAAGGTTGGATTCAGGGCCTGGCTGGTCTCATGGGGATGCTAGCTTATTCTTTTCTCTTCTTGTCTCTTAGTTCTGCTTTCTTCTGTTTTGGTCTCATTCCTATGAGGCGGCAGGTTGGTATCCCTCCTGTGCACATCCGTGCCTTCACAGGGCAGCATTTTCAAGGTGTTGCTTTCTCCTGATAGCCCCAGAAAAAGTATTGTGTTTGGATTATTTGACCCAGACACCAGATCACATTCTTACCATTGAGCCAGGTCCCGAGCTAGGGAACTAAAGAATTTTTGCATTTTTTCTCTATTCTACCTTATTGGTTAACTTTTTGTCAGGTATTATAAAATGTCTCACCAAAAGCTAATCTAATGATGTGGAAGGCTTGGTTACAAACGACAGAGTGGGTTTTGCTTGTTTGTTTTGCAGTACTGGAGATCGAACCCAGGAGTACGTCTCCAGTCCTTTTATCTTTTTTCCTCCCTCCTACAGTGTCCCAGAATGCTGGGATTATAGGCATATGCCACCATGCGTGGCTACAACTGATGCGTTTCTGAAATGATTGGATTGTGAGGGCTGTAACTTTATCAGAGAATTAATTCATGGATGATATCAAGACTTGATGACATATTGGGAGATCATGGAAACAGGAAGTGGGGCCTAGTTGAAGGAGTAGATCATGGCATGTAATCCTGGGGACTCAGCTCTGCTTGGCACCTGACCCCTTCCTCGCTGGCGCTTTCTCCCTCTCTCCACTTCCCAGTCGCCATGAGGGGAGCAGGGATGCTCTGCCATGCCCATCTCCCACGATGCTCTGCCGTACCCCACGCCTACAGCAATGGAGCTGGCTGAGCTTTGAAACTTTGAACCAAAACAAATCTTTTCTGTTTTAAGGTGTGAATATCAGATATATTTTTCACAATGACAAAGGCTGATTAACACACCAAGCATTTGTCTTCTAGGTTATACCAATTCCTCACTTTGCAATTAGTAATGACAAAGAGACACCTTACTATGTGGCATTTATTGAGCTAAATACTTTAAATATATCGTCTCCTTAACTCTCACAAGAGCTCTGAGAGGTTGGTGGTAGTATTTCCATTTTGCAGATAAGGAATCTGAAGGTCAGAGAAGCTAACGAAATTTACATTATCAGGAGACAAGTTTTTGTCTGACACAAAAACTCTTGCTTGCAACCATAATATTTTTGTCTTCCTCTGGAGGCTAGACCAGCTTGCTATCGCTTCCTGTTATGGACACATGCACTCCTACATGAATGGAGATCTGCAGAATAGCAGCCCAGCCAACCTCATTTTTATCTGAAGATATTAAAGACACAGACAGAACACGACTGCAGTTTCTGGGCTGTGACTATATTTAATGGCATTTCTAGTCACCTTCAATTCATTTGCTTCATATTAAATTCTAAGCAAATTAGTTTAGATTATGAAATTATTTTCTCAGCCTAATTCACTTCCTGTGGGTGTATTTGGTTTTAATCTTCCACACTCCAGTCCACTTAGGTTTGGCATTTGGTGTTCCGGTTGTTTCCATGACGCAGGGATTGCGATCCCAGCGGATCCTAGCGTTGCCAAGGCTTTACCTTTGTGTTATTAATGAATGCAGGAAGTCCTTTCAAAAGCATTTTTAAGCTACTTGGAAAAAGTCGTTAAATGTGCAGGAAAAAAGAAAAGATCTTCCTTTTGAAATATAGCAAATCTTTTAATCACCAGTGAAAGCAATTCCTTTCTCAGAAACATTATCCTGGTGATCAGGGTGGGAGCAATAATGAGAGCAATGCTTTGAATTTCATAAACGCGAAAGCAAATGAAAACTCACACATATATGTACACATGTATGTGAAAGAAGAAGACACAGTGTGCTAAGAGAAACTAACATACTTATAAATCACTTTCCTTCTCAAAAATTTGCAAGCAGAACTTAAGAAATTATTTCAGAGCTGAGGTCAAATTGACTTTCTGGGAAAAAGCAGTTTTTGTTCCATACACGGCTAGAGTTTTAGGACCCGCTCTGTTCTCAGAAGTCAAACAGATAAGAATCATTGGTAGCCAGGTGCGGCTCTGTGAGTCTACACTGGGGCTTTAAGGTTAAAAATCACTGCACGTGTCATCAGAGAGTATATGCATACATAACCTCAGAGTTCTTGAGTGAGTTTCAGAATTATATCATCTGTTCTGAAGACCCCAAAAGCTCAGAGTACCAAGCACAGTTACAAATCTTAACTTTTTTATAATTATGTACATATTTAGAAGTGGCAGAAGAACCATTGACCTCACAGGAAGAGGAAAGCTTAGCTGCATTCTGATACTGAAGAAGAGAGAAGCGTGGAATGAGGAAATGTCTGTTATCGGCAAGTATGACATTGTTATAAATGTAAATGGTAATGAAATGTTTTGTTTTTCTCCCATGAGTTATTATAAATTATTGCTACACGTGAGTGTTAATCTTGACGTGTCTACTTCACTGGTTTAAGAAATACCTAGCAGGTGAATAAAGCAGGCTCCTAGGCATGTCTGGATGGGTCATGGAGGCATGGCCTTGGTAACACATGGTCTTCCCTTCTTTTCAGGAGCTGTGCTCAGCTTCCTGGTTATGATGAGCTAAGCAGCCGTGCTTCACCATATTTCTGCCTTGGGCCCAGACAACAACCATGGACTGAATCCCCTGTACCATGAACCAAGCTAAAATACCCCTTCTTTAGGTTGTGGGTGTTGGGCATTGTGTCCCAGGGAAAGTCATGTGGTATGTTGATAACCCATGACTTCTTAAAGCAAACACAGCATTCAGCTTTTCCCCCATATGTGTGTGTGCGTGTGTGTGTGTGTGTGTGTGTGTGTGTGTGTGTGTGTGTGTATACAATGGTTACATTGAGTCTGAGAACTTTTATCGTTACAATCACTTCCCCTTTCCCTTTAGGCCCTCCTCCATCCCCTCTGACTCCCAACATCTCACCCATTTGATTCTATAAATTGCCTATATTCTGGGTTTCTCTTTTTAGAGAAATTGTGCAACATTTAACCTCCCAACTCAGGCTCACTTCACTAAGCATGATGGTCTCAAAGCATTTAGTTTTATGTTCATCTCTTCACATGGCAATTTGTCCTGAGTTTTCAGTAAAGCGTTGCTAAACAGTATTTGATGTTGGTTGAATTTGGGGGACTTTTGCAAGGTGACTCTATCCATGGTGGTGACAGGAAAGATGAATAATGGAGTATAATTTAAAAACAAATTCAGCCACCCAGAAATCTGTAATGCACTGGAAGGGCAGGCGGTGAGTAGCAGAAGAACATATAACCTCATTTAATGCAAGAGGGGAGGATAGTCTTGGGAAGGGAACCAAATGAACTACTGGATTCCTCCTGATATAATAAAGTGAAACATAAGCACAGTTTATTGTATGTATGATTTTATTTGAGGAAGTTCACATAACCTATTACACACAACATAAAATTAGCCATTTTAAAGTGAGTGGTTTGTTGGCATACAGTACATTTGCAATGTTGTGAGCCAACGCCTCAATCTAGTTCCAGAATATTTTCATCATCTTACTGGGGCTTGGAGTGGATGGCTGGAGAAGTTTGGGGGATATCTCAATTATGCAATTACATTATATAGACCTTGGAAACTGGTCATGTTGCCTTGGATTGTAATATTCTGACATTTTAAAGTGTTTGCCTGGAAATCTTTGTTCTAAAGATTGAAAATATGCTAGAAAATGTTGGTGGAAGTCATGTTAGTGCACCAGCATTTGATTTGTGCTTGGTAATGTGGTTTCTTAGACGACTGTAGTGAGGCTGTATTGTACACCTGGTTCCTTTGCCAGCAGAATATCAGCTTCTCTTACTGGCTTGCTCCTTTCAACTGTAGCTATGTGCCGAGCACCAGTGCTAGAACCTCAGCGTAAAGATGACACAGGCAAAAGGGTGGCATGGAGAACGTGTCAACAATTGCCAGTTTTAGTTGTGGTGGGGGGCTAGAGGTGGGCGGCAAAAATGGGCAAGGACTAAATAAAGTCACATGCTTATTACATTCAAGGTCACCTTCAAGATTTGGGATTTCGTTCTGAGGTTGGTGGGATCCAGGGAAGGATTTCAAGTGAGGCAGGGAGATGCTCAGACTCGTTCCACTGTCACCAACCTCACAGCAGTGTAGACAACAGAGAGCAGCTGGGAGGCTCACTCACAGTCCAGACACGCGGTGATAAAAGTCAACTAAGTCAGAGCAGGGCTCTGAAAAGAAAGGTAAAACCAAATGACGATGATAATAGCAACAAGTGTCACAGCATATGGAACGTTTGCCATGTACCAGATGCCACAGATGGTGGACTGGGCAACCCAGCTCTCCTTTCAAACGTAAAGATGTTATCCCTTCGGGTCCTGAGACTGTAAGCTGAACTCCTCAGAAATGTCCTGAGCTGAAGGAAGAAGCTCTGTCCCAAACCATCCCTCTTCTCCAGGCCTCCGCTGGCCAGTCTGTAAGGGAGTGAAGGGCTTGGCTCCTCTTCCTCAACTGTGGCTAGCCCTGAAGGTCCTCTTAGCTTCCAAGCTTCCTTGTGAGAACACAGTCCCGTTTCTTCCTGTTTGCTTAGGCTCATCATCCTGAGACTACTCCTTTCACAATCCAGTTGCTCTCCAATCTTGGTCTAGAGTTTGATTTTCAGGAAACTCCTCCTGCAGACGTTGTTTTAGATACTTAAACACTTTGTCTCAAACCCTCATAGTGATCTGTCAAAGTAGAAATTATTCTCCCACTTAACAGATAGTACAGTTAAAATTAAGAGTTACCGTCTTAGTCTTAATGTAGCAGACAAAAACTTGCCTCTGGCTTGCTCTGGCTTGGTATACATTGATTCATGGTATTCCCACAGTCCCATGATCAAAAGAAGGGCCTGGAGACTGGAGGTGTTTATAAGATAGAATTTTTAAGGGTTGATTTTTTAATCTCAATTTCATTTTGGGTATGAGTAGTACAGAGGAAGATAATAAAAATGGCTGGCAGGCACGTATCTCCTTTTACCCCGACTCGACATTCACTGTTTAAATATTGAATGTCTTCAGTGACAAGCCATGTAAGACATATTTAACAAGATTTCACACCCTAAACTTGGAGGGCAGCTCTCGGCTCCAGGTTCCTCTAGGAGCAGAGACCATATGTTTTTCTCTTGGACTTCTTCACCTCAACGATCCCCTTCTAAACCCTCACCTGGAAGCCTAGTGCAGTTTTGGTAGTTAGCATCCACTGGACTGAAGAAGAGGTGTATTCAGACTCAGAGTGAGCTCTCCCAGGCAAAGCTTTTAAGTCAGCAAGTATTTTCAAACACCACTCCTTGCCCCCATCTACAATGCCCTGTATCCAGGGAAAGCTCTTCAACAACCCAAGTTTATTTTTTGAACAACCTGGCAATATCTTGGCCGGCAGAGTGGCCCTACAAATATGTTCAAGCCCTGAAAAACCAGAACCCATACAATGTTCGGTCCCTATCTTACAGGGACCTTGAAGATGTAGTTGTGATTGTGAATTCTAGGATAGTAAATCTTGGGGAATCTGAACGAACAGATTCAATCATAAAAATCCTTAAAAGCAGAGGATTTTCTTTAGCTGGAATCAGAGACATGGAGCAGAAGAAGGCGGTGAGACTCCGTGTGTGAGAAGGAGGCACCCCACCAAGCTGAAAGGGCTCTGTGGAAGCAGGAGCGGAACGCAGGAAGCTGCTCAGGGCCTAGTGCTCCCTTCCGCAGACAGCAGGGACGCGGGGACCGCAGGGCTACAGCTGCAACCAACAGTCGGCAGCCGGTCCTTCCAGAGTGTCTGGAATGAAGTGCCGTCCTGCTGACTCCACGTTTTCAGCCTTCTAAAACCTGAAGCTAAATCTTCAGCAGAACCTTCTGTCCCCACAGAAACTGTGAAATAGTAAATGATAGTTACTTTAAGGGACTGAGTTGTGGCCACGTGTGGCGCAGAAATGGCAAATGAGTCTAGCCTTCATCAAATTGGCCAAAAGAAGCAGTTCTCAGAGTGATTCTGGAAGGCCTCTGAAACCCTTGCAGGCCATCTGTGAGGAACTATTTGTTTTCAGAAAAACGTTAAGATGGTGTCCATCTTTTCCATTGTGTTGAAATTTGCACATATGGTCTGTAAAGCTTCTGGAGGCTTAGCTCACACCGGAAAACGGCAGCACACCATTTGAGGGTTCACTGTATTTCCCCACTGCTGTCCGTTTTCAGGACAGAAGGCACAATGCCATTTCATAATGAGTGATGGAACAGAAACGTGATGAATCTGATTACATTTTGACTCGAGACTAATTCTTTTTCATATGCCGAGTGACAAATAGCAAAGGACCTCTTACAAAATGCCTTCTGCTTCATTTTAACTAACAATGGTTGCCCCAGGGTTAAGCACATGTAGTGTCCTGTTCTGAACTGAACTATCTGCCTTTCCCATAGAAAGCATTCTGACTGCAAAACACAGAACAAAACAAACAGAGTTGATCGGCTCAGATGTAGGCTGGGAGATATTTTCTTGAAAATGAGTGAAGTGAGCATATAGCTTCAAGAAACACCTGACATGATATTTGTTGCCAGCATTTGAGTTTTATAGCAAAGATTAGAATTTTGGAAAACCCAAATCCGTCACCAAAGTTTGACAGATTCTCAATTCTTGAAGACTATTTGATGGATCCATCAGGGAGATTATTTGGCAATAGAACGTGTAATGTTTTTGGATGACGTCAAACATTTTGTAAGGATTTGGGATACCTGACACAGCTGAGTGGGGCAGTATTTTCCAAATGACCAATGTACAAAATTACAAAATCCTGTATGGTAAATGAACCGTTGAAAATGCCAGTACTATTTTATTGATACAATTTCATGTTCCATGTTAAAAATTACTACCACTTATTACATTTGGATTTGGTGACAGAAACCTAAGCATAATGAGCAGAAAAGCTAAAAATTGTCTTCTCTTAATGACTACACAAACCCACATTTGATCAGGTTGTCAATGCTGCATTCACCTGACACTTGGCTTCACCACTGGGTCACTGTCTCTCCATTGTGTCCTTCCCTGCTTCTCCCACCCTTTGGCTACCGCGCCTCTACTCTCTATGCATGTGAGGTCTGCTACTTCAAATTCCACATATAAGTGAGATCATGCGATGTTTATCCTCCTGTGCCTGAATTATTTCACTCAACATACTGTCCTCCAGGCTTATCCAGTTTTCTTAAATGACAGAATTTTCTATTTTGTGGACAAGTAGTATTCTTCCACTATGGAAATGATAAATGTTAAAAGTGATGGATGATGGTCATTGCCTCAACTTGATAATTTTACAAGGCATACATGTATTGAAATATCACACTGTACCACATAAACATGTACAATTACTCTGTGCCAATTAAAAATAATTGAAAAAAATCACTGTATATCAGTGTTTTGGTTTGGATCTGCAGTGTCCTTCAGTAGCCTCATGTGTTTGAATGCAGTGGGATAATTGTAACGCTGTGCCATTGGGACATTGGGCCTGGCTGGATCTGGAAGGATTGTATCACCTTGTAGAGATTGGGTGTTATTAACTTGTGGGCCAGGAAGTGAGGGAGGGGCCCCCATCCTGGGGGTGGGGCCCCAACTGGCAGCTTAAAGTAATTAAAGTAAGGAAGATTTGGCTATTATAAATTGTGCTGCTATAAACATGGGTATGCATGTATCGTTTGGTATGTTGACGTATTTCTTTTGTGAATATGCCCAGTAGGGCAGTAGCTGGATCAAATGCAATTTCTATTCTCAACTATCTAAGAACCTCCAGGTTGTTTTCCATAATAATTGTACCAGCTTGCATTCCAACCAACAGCGGAGTAGAGTTCCTTTTTTTTTCTGCACCCTGGCCAACAATTGTTGCTTTTTGAGTTCTTGATGTAGGTCATTAACACTGGAGTGAGGTGAAATATCAGTGGTGTTTTTATTTGCATTTCTCTGGTGCCAGTGGTGAAGAACATTTTTTTCATACGCGTGTTGGCCATTTGTACTTCTGAGAAGCTTCTCTTCATTTCAGCTGCCCACTTCTTGATGGGATCATTTATGTTAGAGGGGTTGATGTTTTTCAGTTTCCTGTATATTCTAGATATTAATGCTTTATCTAAAGTGTTGCTGGTGAATATCTTTTCCGACTTTGTGAGTTGTCTCTGCACCTTGCTGATTGTTTCTTTTGCCGTGCAAAAGCTTTTCAATTTTATGTGTTCCCTTTTGTTGATTCTTGCTGAGATTTCTTATGCAGTTGGTGATCTGTCCAAAAAAATTCTTTCATCTCGCTATGTCTCCTGGGTTTTACCTATTTTGTCTCCCAGTAAGCTCGATGTCTCTGTTTTGATGTCCAGTTCTCTGATCCATTTTGATCTGACACAATGAAATACTATGCAGCCATAAAGAAAGACAGATATGAAGCATTTATCCCAACACTTGCGAAGCTGAGGCAGGCGGATTGTTCTGAGGCCAAGGCCAGCCTGGGCTACACCAGTGAGTTCAGGACCAGCCTGGGCTACAGAGCAAGACGAGAGAGAGAGAGAGAGAGAGAGAGAGAGAGAGAGAGAGAGAGAGAGAGAGAGAGAGAATGTTAAATTTTATGTCATGTGAATTTTTTTATTTAAAAAAAGCAAACTCAAGGCCTTGGATTCTATTCCCCAGCACCATGTAAACTTTGGTCATTTTCATACCAAAATAAAAATAAATAAAATAAATAAAGTATTCATTTTTTTTCTTGCCCTTAAAAAAAAAGGAAGAAGAAATGTTCTTAGAGCCTCTTCTTGGGAAAACTCTGCCCTCTGCCTTTGGCCCGACTCTCCAGAGGTCTACTGACTCCTCTTTCACTTGGCTCCTCGCCTCACTCGGTTTCTGGTTTTTTTTCCCCACATTTTATTGATACGTATACTTGCGAAATTCAAGGTTTACAATGAGGTTAGGCATTTGGTGCACATTCTTATCTTGTCAAGGTGACAAGGGCTTTCCCACTCTCCTCTTGTCCCTTCCCCTACCCACCCCGCCCTCCCTCCTCCCCACCCTAACTTTCTGTTTACAATGCTGTGAGCAGCTCCCCAACCTCTGCCCCCTGCCTTTATCAAGGCTGGCTGCCTCGTGAATGGGCTAAGTGACACCTAGAACCATGGGCTAAAGTAAATCTTTATTCCTTTTCGTTGTGGATGTTGGGTATTTTGTCTCAGCAATATATACATATCTAAGACAGTCAGGCTGGACGCAGAGCAGATATGAGAATCCAGTTGTCTTTTTTTTTTTCTTTTAAGCAAGGCACTAAAGGTGTACAAAATTATAAGGCAGTGTTATTCTTTTCATCGTTTTATTTTGAAAATAGTGTTTTAACGAGAATGTTGTAATTATGTTAATATTCAATAGACTTAGAGTTACCTAAATAAGTTAATTACTATTAGTTTTAGTTTTAATTTTTAATACAATAGATATCGATGGATATTAACCACAGAAATGGAATCTTCTTAGACTAGAGTAAAATCTTCTTAGGGTCCTTAAGAATTTAAAGGGTATATATCATCCCTTGAGGCCCAACAGAGGGCAGACCAGGCACGAATAGATTCCACATTTATAAAATTGCTCTCTAAAGTTAACTTCAATCCAGAGCTAGTTTTCATTTAACTCGTAAGTTTTGAGTCTTGCAGGGATTTTTAAAAAAAATTGTCAATTTTAAATGTGTTCTTAATGTTTACATATTAAAAGCTTCCCCATGGAATAGTCGATATTTCAGTTATCTTGCAAAGCGGATGAGCTGACTCTCCCATGCGATGGGTGTGGGGGCTGGGTAGCAGCTACCCCCATCCGGACATACTTTCTGTTATAGCTACCTACTACCCTTTCACTGTACTCTTTAGATCCTCTGGCTTAAACCTGTTCTTCCTGTGTTATTCACATAGCTTGATCAGCTCTTGTAGGCACTTATATTCATAATGTCTTATCTGAGGCATGACCAAAAATACAGTTTAACATTTAATGTTTAACATTGACTGTATTTTTTTCATCTTACCTCCTGGGTAAGACATTATCATATGACGATATTTAGTTGTGCTGTCGTGACTGCCCTAAATGAATTCAAAATATTTACCTTTGTCATTTTGGCTTTGGGAAAAGGCCAGAAGGCCTACAGTGCCAGACTGGTGAGGAAGGTAGGTGAGAATCCCCAGTAACGTTTTTCCAAGCCTGCCTTTCCACTGGGCGGTACTTGGCAGCGACATTTACGATAGTTTTGATCACACCTAAAGGCAGTCATGAAAGAGGACTTCCAGGGCTGCTTTTGAAGGTGGAAAGAACTTAGGATAAGTGTGTATGAAGGGAGGAGTAGATTCTGAGATTAATAGGGAAGTGATTTTTACTGTAATGAAAATTTTAAATATAACTATTCACCATTTGTTTTGAACACACTTTAGCGGGTCTTCCAGGAAGCAGCGAGGTGGGAAGAGTGGAGTGTGTTTACTGAGATTCTTCTACTGCTCCTGCTGCAGTATGGCACGAGCTCACACCAGGAGGCTGGGTCATTATAGCAGAGGGATATTTCTGAATTTGGGGCAAAGTCCCATTTTAAGGCTCATTTTTTTTTGAAATTTCCTAATAAACTGCTGCTTACTAAGGCAAGTGGATGAGAATGGTGCCAACAGTGTGGCGATATGGGATTGTACTATGAGTTTGTGTGAAGGAGCCACGGCGTCTGTTCAGAGTACGGCTCCACCTTTAGATATTTGTGTGATCGTGACAAGTCGCCTAAACTCTCTGTGTCTCAGTCGCTTCATTTTCAAAGTGAGACGAGAAGACTACCTACCTCAGAAACGCTGGGACGACTTAGAAAAGTGCCTGGTACCTAGTAGCCCCCTTCTTCAGACTGAATTGTCTGTGTCCCTCCAAAATTTCTGTGTTGAAGCCCTAACACCTGAGATGGTGTATTAGGTGAGGACTTTGCAAGATAACTGGGCAAAGAGGGTGGAACACTTACAAGGACAGGGAGCTTGCTCTCCGCCCTCATCATGTGAACATGTAGTAAGAGAATGACCATCAGCCAGCCAGAAGGGAACGCTCGCCCGGAGCAGAGCAGCTGATGCCTTGATCTTGGACTCCTTGTCTTCAGAGCTGTGAGAAATAAATGGCTGTCGCTTAAGCCGTTCAGTTTATGGTATTTTTGTTAGAGCAAGGATACCCCTCCCACATCATTTTATTATTATTATTATTATTATTGTGTTATTACTATTATTTTGAGCTGAACTTGAGTATGGCTATGAAAAGGGAAGTTGCCTTTTCAAGACAATTTCCTAACAACAAGCTAGACTCTGTCCTTCCCATCTCATTTCACAGATCTCAGGGATTCTGACATGACTGTAGAACATTTGAGAAAGACACAGAGCAGCAAGGCACAATGCTGTGGACAGCCATGAGCAATTCACCTACTTCCTAAATCCATAGGAAACTAGATTTGAGCACAAGGCTCACTAATAAGATTTTTAACACAATTATTCACTCATTTTAGGTGTCATCTCTGTATTCATAAAGCATTTATTAAGTGTTCGCTATGTACCAGGTACATAGACATGGAGGTTCATGTCTTGAGGTTAGAAAAACCATCAGATATTTCGGCATTAAGTACCTAAATCTCTTAATTCCTTGCTCTTTAGAAGCCATAATCCACCTGTTTTCAGGACATTGTGAAACAGTTATTTCTAATCAAAGGAAATACCAACCACACTAAATAAGTAACTGTTAGGAAACAGCTTTGGAAAGAGAAACAAGACCACAACTCTTAGAAAAGATTCTGTAAGTACTCAATTTATTCATAAAACAATACAGTTTAAATATTTATGATTTTTCAGTCATACATTTTTTTAACCATCATTCCCAAAGTGTTGTGCATTTGGTTGACATGTATTTGCAAGATTAGAATCTATAATTGTAGCAGTGGAAATCATACAAGGCATTAGATTTGCTTATTAATACTTCCTCCATCAAACAAACTACAAAACGATTTGCCTTGTGATTTACCTCATTTCTTTGACCAACAATGGTTCCACTTTGTGTCTTTGATGCTTGCAAAATGTCTGACATTTCTCTGACATATTATACAAGTGAAACATTTATTGTTTTTGCTCAAGACTCGCCAACCTATATTTAAATACCTCCACCCTAAACAATCATTCCAGGTACTTCTGCTTGCAGAGTTTGCTCTCAGGAGTGATTAAAAAAAGGCAAAAAGAAGCTCCACACTAAGCTCAAAGATCAAGTTAGTGGATCAGGTACTTGGGGAATCATATCGTATGGCCAATTGCTAGGAACAAGAATCCATTGTTGTGGTTCCAATGAAGACTTTTTGAGGTCATTCCTAGGGACGGACATAAAAATGGAATCATCCATGCAGCGGTGTGGTGTGTGAGCCTCTTTGAAGAGAGCAGTGGCAAGCCAGGAGGCGCACTCCCTAGTCTTGTTTAAGGAGGAGGTGTGACTATAAATCCGTGAGACTGGTTGGAGGTGTGCAGCTTCTGGAATCAGTCTCATTACTTTCTACTCTCACCTTTGAGACAGGCAGGGTCTTTCTGTGGTTCTCAAGCACACGAGGAGCTGCCCTGTTGTGGATGGTCTCTCAGAGGCACCCTCAAGTCTAGAACCCTGCTAGTCTCAGTGCAATCTAAGGACTGTATTAACATCAGCTGAGATCTTTTCAGAGGTGCGGAATCTCAGGCCCCACACAGACATATAATGAATTAAAATCTTAATTCCAATGAGACTGTCAGGTGACCTGTGTGCCCAGTAAAATTCAAGTAGTGCTGGTTTAAATGTTCCAGACCCACTTCAAAATGTCTACTTCTAGGTGACTTCTTTAGCAGAGAGACCATTCTCATCAGGGAGGAATTATAGATAACAACTGCAAAAACAGTGTGAGGGTTTGTTAAAAATTATTATTTTTAAACATGCAAAATACAGTCCATGCATCTACCATTTGGAAAAGTCTCTCATTCAGTAGCAGATAAAACCAAATATGTTTTGGCTATCAACGTTCAATAAATGTTTCAAAATGCTTTACAGTGTAAAGATAATAAGAAATTTAGCAAAATTTCAACAAACCTGTATAAAAAATGGATACATATACCATTTTATTTCAAGGCGACATGCTGTAAAGAGTAATTATTATCTGAAACCTTTTGTAAAAAGTCTTTAACAATAACAAGGGCTTAATAGATCCAGGCCTCAGGGGCTACACATGCAAAAAAAAAAAAATTGTCAGTTAAAAATCACCAAAACGTGCTATTTTTAAATGTGTATTATTTTTTTAAAGTATGGGAGTAGAAGTATTAAATATCAGCAGGAGTAATATTTTAGAATTCTGTAAAACTGTGCAGAGATCATGGTGCTAGTGTCCTGGAAGACTCGTACACTTCTGATGAACATTTTGGCTTGATCCCTTTGCCACTGTAATAGTCCACGACTTGGTTTGGGACTTCAGCCAGCACACTTTTTGCCAGGGCAGCGGGAGATGCCTGCAGGGAAGAAGAAATTACCGTGATGTTGGCGGTTGGTTACATGAAACTCTTCCAGAGTCAGCCTCAAAGATTTAAGTCTGAGAAGTTAGTTAGTCTTCGTCATTCATTTATTATCTGACCAGAGTCTACTCCAAGCCAGTACCATCAGATTATGTGATAAAGAAGCCTTTAATTTTATCATTTTTTAAAATTTCTGACTCAAAATATTTAACTATTCACCGCAAGGCTGGGTGAACTTTACATGGCAGAATGGCTTGGTCCTACAGTTTTGTTTGTGACGGGCAAGCAGGTCGAGATACTCATCTGTATTCTTGGCATTATGCTAGAGCTTACGGGAGTGTGGTTCCTGCTACTGGGACAGGTGTACTCACGTGAGAGGAGCCTCGTGTACCCAAGAATAACTTTACTACAGGGTAGAATGTGATATGGGCTGCAGACCAGCGTCACACTATGTAAGAGCTTGTTAGCAAAGCAGACTCTGAGACTCAACGCTGAGCTCCTGAATCAGACCCTGCATTCTACCACGTGGTTCTGGGGATTTCTATGCTTACTGGAACTCGAGAAGTACTGCTATAGAATATCACAAACACTGGGCAGAGCACAGCAAAAAAGGGGACTAAATGATTTTGGAGAAAACGAGAATAAGCTTCCAAGAGGAGACAGTATTGAAGTCAGATGTATTTCTAAAATGGCAGAGGGCAAGGGAGTGGCATTTGATCATTCTCCGGGAACAGCGAGGCATCGGGTGGGGATGAGCCCATGCTTGTGAGTGCTGGGGATTCAGGACTGGCAGGCATTCAGTTGGAAAATGAACCCGAGACCAAGGCCTTGAGTACCACCCTAATTGGTGTATCCTGATTTTACCATCACTGAGAATCTGCTGTATGACTGGGACCATGGGATCTAAAATGATGATTCTGAGACAGAGAAAGGCTCAGGTTCTTAACGTGCATCATCTCTGGCATCCCACAGAGCTGGATGTGACTCCTGGCTCTGCAGCACAAGCTGCCAGGGGACCCTGGGTTTGCTGTTAACTAAAGTGGCTGAAAGGTTGGGCGGAACAACTCCCTAACAGGCGCTTGAGATTCAGAAGGAAAGAGGCTGATCTAAGTGCCACATGGTTGTGTTTCTAGTGCTCTCCCTCCCACATGACTTGCAACTCAGATAGCTTTGCTCACCCCCATGTTACCAGGGAAAAACAGGAAGGAGAGAATTCTTCTAACAAAATCTCAAAATTAGGGAATGATATATTTTAAAACTCTGAAAGCACAGTAGAGATTTTCTAAAGGGACCGCTCACATTTTGAAGATGTCATAGCATGTTGGAAATTCCATCTCCACAGATGCTTTTACTTTATAAATGACTGTAGAGGCTTATGTGTTAGACTATGGTCCATGTGTACATTGGGGAATGACAGAAATATTTTTTCAACATATCTCTGGCCATCTGTCATACAAAAGCTAGAATGCCAAATGCTTGATTTCCTGTCTTCCCTTGCACGTAGGGATTGCCATGTGACCTAATTGTGACATAATTTTTTCTTTTTTGTTAAAAAGGGACCGACTTGATTGGCCCTAATTCTCTTCCTTTTCCCTTTCTCCCTGGAAATGTGTTATCACTCCTGGAGTAAGAGCAGCCATTTTATCATTCTGAGAGTTCATCAGAGTGCTTCTTCTCCCCTCCACAGAGGCACTGAACAAGAAATTGCCGGTAGCCACCAGTGGCTACTGTCTTGGGAAGATGGCCCCTAGGTGATTCCTCCACTGTCTAGCATATCTGTGCTGGTAGCAAGTGGCTGTGGGGACATTAGCTGGCTGTGAGAAAGGCCGAAAATATAAAATCTGTTGATAATAGGAGTAATAAATATCATATAAATTGACTACCTACATGGACCAAGCACTGTGCTAGGCTTTAGAGAGACCTCACCTTTAATCTTCCAATGCATGTACCATTTGTCTCATGTTACAAAAGTCTTTGGCACAGAGATGTCGAACAACTTGCCCAGAGCCACATAGCTTGGAGCCTGTGGCTTTTTCCCTCTAAAGCACTAACTTATCATGGAAAGTAGAAAAATAAAAAAAGGCAATTCACGGGTTACTGGCTTATATGAAATGATATCAGCTCTTCACTTTCTCTTTTATTTATAGCTTATTGAATTCCAAGGAGATTAGTTTGGATAATGAAATGGTTTTCAAAATCTAATTTGAAATCCATGAAGATAAGGATGGAGAATATGCTCCTGGCTCTCTGCCTGACTCATCACGGGAGCAGCTGGAGATTCTGTGCTGCACAGAGACTGTGAGCAGCGCCCCACTTCCTTGCCCTACTTGGGCACTCTTCTTGCTGCCAAGCCTTCTTCAACTCCTGGCTCACCAAGTCTGTCCTTCCTTAAATACCCAAGCTGAGCTACGAGGCTTTGCATGTTGCTGCTTCTCTCTGCTCTGAAGTCCTGTAGGAACTTTTGGGTCTCAACTCCCCTTAGCTTGCATGAGGTTTTCCCACTGCTATCTTTGTCCTAACCATGTAATTCACAGCCCCTTCCCTGAGGCCCAGGTCCCTAGATGTGGTCTGCACAGCAGACTGAATGAGTGTTTGGGGAAGAGGAAGCCTGGAGTAGGGCCCTGAGCCTTCTGTGATTCAGTAGTGCTCCTCTCGCACGTGTGCGAATGTGTGTGCACACACATACATGAGGGATAGGGAGAGGGCGACTGGGGGAAGCTCATGAATCTCCTGGGGAGGGAGCTCTTGGATCCCTTTCCATTGAGACAAAGGTATGGGTGGAGGTCAGTGGGAAGGCTAGCTTTTCCATCTGGCTGACCAAAGGCAGCTGGACATCAAAATCTGGAACACTCTTTCCTCTACCTTGGGCACCTTGGAAAGTAACCAGCTTCACTAAACATAAAATCACAGGAAATGTGTCCAGCTCGAGCACGTGCCTCTTTTCATGAAGCACTGCTTCTTCGGGATTCCACTCCTGGCTGACGTGGAGACATGAGGGCTTGGTGAGTCGTTCACATAGCAAATGCTTTTATTGGAAAGTTTCTTCTCGGGAAAGCAAAGCCCAAAAAATCCATACACACACACACACACACACAGACACACTCACGCACACGCACGCGCACACACACACACACACACACTACCCCTCACCCACACGGCACTTCCCAAGAGCATGTGGGGAACACTGGCCGCTGCTGTTGTCACTCTCAAATCCCTCTGCACTCAACTCTACAGCCAAGGACTGGCTTTCTGCTCCTTGTATGATCTTGATTGCACTGCAGCGCTCCTTAAAGGGACACTGGTGTTGTGGAGCAATGAGGGGCAAAGAAATGTCATCCCTCCAGGAGCCCTGGCCCGTGCAGCTGCTCTGTACCAGCCCTGCGTGGGTCAGGGCATCCAGGAGTGAACTGAGGTTGAGTGAGTGATGCAGCCCACCCCAGAAGATGGCAGAAGTAGCCACCAGCTATGACAAGAACTCGCTACCGGTGCTGGCACAAGGATGGCCAGTCCCAGTGTATATAGGGACCCAGAGTGAGCCCAACCTGGAATCTTGGTGTGCCTGGAAATATCTGATAAATTGGCTGTAAAGAGTGTCCAAGATTCATTTGAATGGAAGTTTCTGATTGCAGGAGAAAGGCTTTTCCAAATAAGCATCGGAAGGGACAGCAGGTAGAGGGCAGGAACCTGAGCCTTCCTCTCTGAGCTAAATAGTTGCCTTGAACTATGGGGGACGGGGCTGGGAGGGAGTGGGAGTTGGGGGTGGGATGTAGAGCATGACTGCAGGGGAGGGGGATAGGAAGAACTGCAGTGAAAGCTAACAAAGGTGTTTCCAGCAGGGCCTCCTGAAGCCTGTGGACACAGACTTTTCCATATAAATAGTCTACGCGACACAGGGGACACCTGTTGGTAAAGGAGGAGACTTTTCTTTCCCAGGAAGACTGCAGAGCAGCCTCAGGACAGGGGATTCAGTCCTGCTGGGGCAGGTCGCACCATGCTTCTGGTCATGGTGACCTGTACTGGTGGCACTAGCAGCTGGGTAGACTGCAAGGTTACATTGGGCGGCAGGTGTCAGAGGCATGCTCTGCTCTCAGGTGGCTTTCCCCAGAGGCACAAAAGAAAAGAGCTCAGAAGAGTGCCTAAGGCCACGCACAATCCCTCATGGCCTCTCAGACACAGCTGGGTGATGCGTAGAAGGGAGCCTTTTATGAATTAGGGCAGGTGTCCCTCTGGTGTTTGTAGTTCCATAGGTGCATGGATTTGGAGACATTTTAAATGACCTCCTTTCTCCAAGAACTTAAAAAATATCCAAAAATTGGAAATGTAGGAAAATGTTCACTGTGTAACTCATCAATATCTTATGAGGTCATTGTTTCGGGGGCCTGCTTCAGGCCGCGGGAAAACAGAACAGTGCTTTGGTATTTGGTATTGATAAGCAAGGGCCCAGAACTGTAAAGGTAGACGTTAAGTTACAGAAGGCTGACAGCACGCAAATGATTTCTGTCTGTAGAAAAGATGATTCGAAAATTAGGGCTTTTGAGGCTGGCAGCACAGGTAAGTGGGCAAGAGCGCTTGTCTGGCAAGTGTGCAGCCCTGGGCCCAACTCTCCAGTGCTACATAGACAGCGTGGCGGCACGTGAGTCACCTGCAGAAAATAAATGAATAAATAGAAAAGGCGTTTAAGTATGTGGGAGGGGGGAGGTTAGTGAGGGTGGGTAGCGAGAGGCGGAGCATGACTGCCTGTGTCACTGGGCCTGGCTCAATTAAAAAAATGTTTTTTTCTAAACTGTTAGTAAATAACAAGTTAAGAAACTTATTTCAGCCATTTCTCCTCACTGCTCACTATTCATACTAAACTGTTTTATATATTCCATTGAGTTAGTTTTATCAAGTTATTCATAGATGAGTTAAATAAATCTTTGATGCAATGCCCTATGCATATTTGTAGAGGATTTAGGTTTTAATCATCTTGAAAACACACTTTACTGAAGCAAAGCCAGATTTCTATGAGGGCACATGTCTTGAACAGCAGGACCCAGGCCAAATTCCCATTACCCTTGCTACTTTGGCCAGGCACCCTTGGGCAGGCAACAAGTTGTCCAACTATGCATGGCAGCTCTGTTGGTACTAAATGTCCTAATTTGTTGGGAGAGGGCTAAACACCAGTAAACTCTTGGCTTCCATAGTGAGTGTGACTTATACAATATAATCCAATTTGCACTTCCTTCTCCAAAGTACCATGCTTCACATATCCTTGCTGTGGGTGGCTGCTCTTGTTCCAAGATTGATGGGGCACTACAAACACAGGTGGACGTGTGGGTGATGGTGAATACGCTTCGGTTTTCTTGTCCCCTAGGAAGACCCACCCCATGGGGACATGCATACGTGTTTGAAGTTCCTGAAGGGCACAAATTGGACGATGTCTCGAAGGACAGGCTCTCCCTTGGGTGACCTCAGAATCCCGTCGTCACCGTCTAGCATTTGCATGTCACTGAAGTCGGCGTTTCCCACTCCCACGATGATGACCGACATGGGGAGGTGGGAGGCATGGACGATGGCCTCCCGGGTGTCAGCCATGTCGGTGATGACACCGTCCGTCAGGATCAGCAGGATGAAGTATTGCTTTGTCAGACGACAGGGAATGATGGGAGATGGGAAAATGCGGGAGACAAGGACAATACAGTGCCAGTTAGATACCTGGAGGCTTCATTGCATAGTGACCACAGGAAGAGCGACAACAAAATTTTGAGTGTTGAAAGGGACTAAAGGCTAAGGTTATGACGAATAGAGGCTAAAGGTGGGGGAAGTAGTTATAGTCTAATTTCAACAATGTTACTGGCAGTTAATACATAGTATAGTGGAAAGAGCAGATGTTGGAGATGTAGCTCAGTGATAATGTACTTGCTTCACAGGCACAAGGTCCCTGAGTTCAATCCCTAGCCTCCCTAGCACCACAAACAAATACACAAACAAACAAGCAAATAAACAGAAAAAAAAAAAAAAACTAAAGTCTGGAGCCCTGAAAGAATTGGATTTATAATTTTAATGATTTTAAATTTCACTTAAAAAATGGATACCTGGGCCATGGATACCTGGGCCATGGCAGGATGCTTTGGTTCGCAGGCACATAGTCCTAAGCACTGGGAAAAAACCAAAAACATCCCCCCGCCTCAAAACTAAGTTGCCATATTTCAAAGGAGAAAGGCTGACCAAATGAATACATATTGTTTTGAGAATAGTATATTTCAAAGATTGCAAATATTTAAAATGAATGAAAGTGGCTATGTTCCAATAAAATTTATTTATGGGCACTGAAATTGAATGTTACATAACTTTCATGTTCCACAAAATATTCTTGTATTTTGTTTTTACACTATTACAAATATGAGAACACTTCTTGGCTTGATAAACGATCCCTGGGAGATAGTTTGCTGAGCCTGGAGCTAGAGCAGGGTCTCTCAGTCAGCCTCACGATGCTGTTCACTCTGGCAGCACATAAACTTAACCTGCTTAGCTCTGAACAGTTGAAAGATCTCAGGCAGCCGGCGAACCTGGGGCTACACTTTTTATTTTTATTAATCTCTGATTGAAATTTATCATTTTCCAATTGTAAATGTCATCATCAAGTCAAGTTAGTATTAGTTATACCTGTGGCTCAGTTGCGAAAAGCAATCATAGACATTTTCCTGTTATTTTATAATACCTAAAGATATTTTCATGAAAGATTATACTCAACATTACTAAGAAATTACAGAATTATTACTCTAGGTGGTAGTTTTCATAATCTAATATGAAAATAAAAGAAGTACTTAATTACTATATTTATAATGTATCTATGACACATTTAATATACATTGCTAATTACATTTCAAAATAATTATTTTATGCTATTTTATTTTGTACACTTAAAAAACGTTCTGAGAAGAGTCTATGGGTTTTGCTAATTGTGAAAGGGTGCTTTTGGAATAAAAAAGATTAAGAACCCCTGGTCTTAACATATTGTCAGGATTCTAGAATCTAATCCTTCCAGCTTTTATTCAAGATGAAGGTAATAAATTGTACACTGCTGGATCAAAATCTTGGTGGAAATTTCTAGTAAAACTAGCAGTAGCAGTTCTGCCATCAGGTTGGAAAAATGCTTATGGATGAAATATTACAGTCTTTGAATATACATGAGGTCCCAGATCCTATTTAGACAAGAAGGGGCTTCCCCCCCCGCCCCTCACACCACGTAGAAAAATCAAGGAGAAATTTTATGGCAAGAGAGTGCTTAACGTTGTTTGCATAAGAAGTTAAAGCTTATGAATCTTAGAGGTCTATAGTAACAGGGAGGCTTGGCGCTGGAGATTTAACATTTAAAAATCAAGAGGAGGAGGAGAAGATAGAGAAAGAGACTGATGAGGATGTCTGGTGCCACAGAAGACCAGTAGAAGGAGAGCCTTGGCTGGTGGGTTTGAAGGGGCTCTGAAGGAGACACCATGGAATATTTACTTGCTGGGGGTGGGGATAAATCTTCCATAGGAAGGGGAAAACAGAGGACAAAGGAAAGAAGCAGAGATTAGAACTTCTGAGTCAACGGCCTGAATAACTGAGAGGGGATGTGCTCCGGTGCAACAAAGCAGAGGTCAGCATGAGGAGGAGTGAGGTCCTTAGTCCGCCCCTAGGCGGAGGAAGGGGAGGAGCATGGCTACAGTGCAAGCAGGGAAGATGAGTTAACGGAAGAAGATGAGGAATTAGAATACTGTGGTTTTTTGGTGCAAACGTAGAATCGTATCCTGGAGCCCGAGACCAAATTATATAGCCCATTTCTGATATTGACAAGGATTAACTAAATTTGAAAAGTCACAAAGCTAAAGAGAAATGTATTGATTATCATTAAAGATAACACATAAGTTGTTATGGTAATATATTTACCTCTAACATATTAGGGGAAAAGATTCAAACTCTTTCTGGCTTTGGTTTGCATTTTTCTTAGTAAAATATGGAGCCAGTCTTTGCTGTGACGTTTTGTATTGCGGTGCTTTTTCACCACTGTTTTATCTCTGGTGTTTCAGGTCACTCTGTAGCACGGGTACACTGGAAACCAGGCTTATTTTGGGACTTCTTCTTTTCTTTCCTGAGATAGTAGGTGGGTATGACATACCTCAGTGAGTGCAGCAACTTCCACTGGTATGAGTCTCCTGTATTCAGACATTTAACATACCGTATCTCTAAGCCTCACAAAACAGCAGCACTGGGTGTGATTATTTCAATATTTCAGATTAGGTGACTGAAAATAGGGGAAGGCTAAGTTATTTGTCCAAACTCATACAAGTAGAAACGTTGGAATTTACTAACAGATTGGGGTGGCTGTCATGGCCAATGCCCGGGGGGAAGGGTAGATTCCCGTTAGTAGATGAACTGCACTTTTCCTTACCGAGGCTTCCTTTGTGTTAGTCTCCTCTGATGCAGATTTGGCGACCTTCTGAATGATGGGAGCAATGTTGGTAGGACCATAGAGCTGGAGCTTAGGAAGACAGCTCTGATAGGCTTCCACGACCCCTTGAATTCCTAGATGAAATTGGCCAAAATCAGTAGTTTCATTATTTACAACCACACACACGGCATTACATTCTTTATAAATTGTCCTTATCAACATCACATCTGTGATGCCTCCTTCTCCCACTGAAATTATTCTCCTGTTTAAAGGCTGAAGTCAAGAGCAACTATGTTTACAAATTTTTGTTGATATTCCACTTAGCACAAAGTTTTCTTATATCTTCATAGCATAGTGAAAGAGATGATGTATTCATTTTAGAAGTAAAGGAACAGAGTCGTAGATTAAAACAATATACTCCAGGTGACATAGCAAGAAAGTTATAGACTCAGGATTTAAATCCAGGTGCTCTACTAGGCCAAATAGATAACATACAAGATCCCAGGGAAAAGGAAACAACAAAAAGAGGGGAATGATCAACAATAATGTAAAACAAATAATCAACACTGAAGCATCACAATGATGACAGAATATAGCAAATATACCACTATAATGATAATTGTTAGTAGTCTTAATTCTCTTAGCAAAGACCCAGACTGGCAGATCGGGTCAAAAAACAAAAGCCAACACTTTATTGCTTGGAAGAAACACACTTTATTCATAAAGAAACACAAAGCTGAAAACAAAAAGATGGAAATTAATACCTCATGGAAGTACTATTCTGATATAAAGACAGATTTTGAGTCATTTGTAGGTAAATGGATATCCCTTGAGACTAGCATGCTTAGTGAAGTGAGTCAGACTCCAAAGATTAAACATGAGAAACCCAGAGCATAAATAAACACATACAGCCAAAAGGGTGAGATGTTGGGAGTAAAGGAGGGGGACACGAGAAAGAGGTGGAAGAGTGAGAAATGGGGAAGGGAAGGGAATGTGAAGTTGATGTGATATGTCCATGCACAAAATTCTTCAGTTGAATGTAACCTTTGTTTATCACAGATATACACTAAATATAAAAACAGGAGCAAATCCAGGTGATCTTTCTGGCTCTACAATCTGGGTTTTCAGGCACGAGGCAAGCTGGCTTCACTGCTCCTCTAGGTGTGCACTGCCCTGTGGACTTTCCTCTAGTGTGTCTCACCCAGACTGCCACCTGAGTCTTGTGTACACATGGCCATCTCTGCAGATGTTGCCCTCCTGTGGGCAGGAACCACCACTTCCTCATGTTTACGTTGCCCTAAAGATCTTGAGGTGGGGTGAGCACAGACAAAGCTCACCACACATGTGACGACCAAGCTAAGTGCCTGGTGTCCTCCTCTGCAGGGGATGGAAGCAGAGCTGAGGGGCGTTCATCCAGGAAACAGTACAGGATGGGACTTCTGGGAGAGGTACACTGCCTGGGCACCTTCCTCAGCATGTGGTGAGTTTTGGCCACTCTTTTGTGTTACAATCCCTGTAAGAGTACCATTACGGGTAAGTCTTATCCACTGGCATCTCCTGGTGTCCGTGCCGGTGGTGTCTCTTGCTTTCCCTTGCTTCAGCTCATCTTCCTGTCGCTTTCTATTCTGAAAAAAGCACACTGCTCTAGATTTTGGCTGAAAGATCCATATAAACTGTCCCAGAGATTGTTCTTCAAAGCTACCATGCATCACAAATCTGCTCTTGGATATTTTGGATGAGAAACTTTGGTTGCGATCAGCTTTATACATATTTTCCAACGTCACTGTGAATGCTGCTCCCACTGTGCCCTGCCCCAAATGCACATGTTTGTCATTCCAAACACAGGTGCCAAATTATTATGCTGCCTGGTTCTCCAGTGAGGCTGAGCAGAAATTCCTTATTTGTGTGTGTACATATCAAGTTTTTGCCTAAGTTAAGCATGTTTGATCTCCCTTTCCAGAATATCAGACAGATGAATTCTAAAAGTATGAGGCCATGGACAACTTCGGTATGTATTTCATGCTGCTTTGGTGAAAAACTGCTCTTAAAGAATAAAGAAGGCAGTCACAACTGATACGTGTCACCAGTGGAGGGAAACTAACGTGGGGAACGTACACGTGCAAAATCTAGGAGACACTGGCTTTTTAAAAAGTTGTGATTTACCTGCACACTCTGGGTTGTCTTCATTAAAGTTGATTGCAAAGTCATGAGAGACCTAGGCACCAATTAAAATTTAAAGAAAGAAGAAAGGAGAATTACAATTTTAATCCAGTAAGAAGGCACCAGGGTTTAGAGTTTGCAAACAAATGCTGGTACATTCATTATGTGTTAAGCAGCAGGAATCATCTTAAGCTGTGACACAATCAATCTGAGATGGAGGGTGAATTCTAAGCTCCTATGGAGCTGAGGTGACAGGAAGATCTTTGAGAATCAGATAAATGCTGACAGGAGGAGAAAAAAAGGTCAATAAAGAATCCAAAGAAGATTTCAGAAAAACGTGCCACCATACAGTTCCTAGATAGGACTGGCCACAGGCTGAAGGTCTATATTTGGGTGAGCTCTCTCTGGACCCAGTGATTTAAAAAATGATAACTCAGTCCCCCATGCTCTCTGCTCAACATGGTGATGCCTAGAAAGGCTCAGCTAAGCTGTTGACATTTAAGAATTTTCATGTGATAAGCAGAACTACATAGCAGGAGGATTTTTTCACATATGTGCACACAAAACACATTGTATTCTACTTCTGAAAAAGTAATAAAATAATTTACCCTGGAATCTAGCACAAATCCCTCTACCTTGCAGGAACTTTGCATAAGGTCAAATAACATTGCTTATTTTTTTTCTTTCCAAATATCTGACTTAAAAGCTAGAATGTTCTGGTAGCTAGAAATGTTTATTTAATCACTTGAAACTCCATGGAGAATTCCATTTCAAAGGTTAGTTCTGAGCACTGACTCCCTTGGGTGCAATAACCTAGGTCCCCACGTTACAAGCCAACTTTCTCACTAGTAGGTCCTCCACGATGGCGTTGGCCCTGGCTGATGCCTCCTCATGCTCCCCGCCCTTCCTGCTTCCAGGGAGGCTCGCTGACTCCAGTCAGCTTACCTGCTTTATTTATCTCATATTTTTCTCTGGACTTAGAACTTGCTTTGCCTGCCCAAGAAAAAGACCAAGAGTGTTGAGGAAAATGTCCCTTAAGAGCAGCGTGTCACCAGTGACAGGCAGATAAGGCTGTATGAATAACTCAACTCTCCTATCTCTGGGGTCTATGCATACTCGACGTTGCCTCTTGGGACATCTCAGCAGGATTAAGCTCCAGCAGCCGGCACTGGCACTGGCTTGATGATACACCGCATGCTGACTTCCGTTTGCTGACTTCCTTCTGTTTCTGCACGCTCTGTCAAGTTTTCTCCCAACTCTGAAGTATGTTACCTGTATCTCAGTTCTTCCCTCCAGGTTGTTGTTGGGATGGTAAAACTGAAAAGGGAAGTGCTTGCATCTCACTTTTACTGCAGTCTTAGGGAAGTATGTTGTGGTGGACTTCTAACCCTCGGGGACACCTTCCCTGCTCCGATCATCAATGCTTCTCTGGAGCAGAGGGGAAATTAGAAGCGGAAAAGGTATTTGAACGGCTTTTTGGGGCCAGAAGTGGGCAAATATGAGCAGTGCCTTTTGAGACAGCAGGAAGAGTAAGTTAGTGGACAAGCAGGATGAAGCCAAGAGGTTAAGTGAATTTGAGGACTTCAGAAAACAGCAAGGATATGTTATTCCAAGAGGGGAGCCAGGAGGGGGACCAGGCAGATGTCATGGGGTGAAGAACAGGAACCCGAAGCAGATGTCCTGAACAATTCTGTCAGTGCTGCTGGGCCAAAATAGTTTTGCAAGGTTTCCTGGCAACTCTGTAGTGAAGGATGGGCTGGTGGTTGTGGCGGTGCCTGTGAGGGAGGCGACACCCATCCGAAGGGGACTGTATCTCCTCAGCTCTAGCTAATTCAAGCATGGGTCACCTTTTAAGCTTAATGTTATTAGACCTTCAAGAGAAGCCAAAGGTCAGACATTTTATATAAAATGGATTAATTCTTTAATATACAAGGGTGTCACGTGTGCTTTGTAGCCTGAATAATACACATCGGTGGCCAGTCAATAACTCCTACTCCATATTCTTTTTCTCCACGCACTGCATTTCCAATAAATGCTTCTCAAATTCTGTCGCTATGCCTCATGGGGAGGCCTGTATGAGATACAAAGCCAACAGAGAGAGAGCGAGGTCAAGAAGATCTGCCATTTCCTCCACTGCTTACCCTCGTAGTCACAGGGAGACGGGTTCTTTCAGAAAGGGGACAAAAGGGGAAGGCCTTTATCTGACAGCTCTGGTGAGGGGGCAGAAGTCGCCATCTTTCTTTTGACCTAGTCAATAAGAAATGTATTGATCAGCCTGCGCGTCAGAGTCACTGGTAAGGTGAAGGCTCGGGCAGGAGTCTTGTTGCCTCATGAAGGCCGTGCCTGCTGACGGAAGCCAATTTTCTGTAGCGAGCATCCTGCAGGAGCACTTGTAGACCACAACAGAGTTCTTCTACTCCATTGCAGCCCATGTGTCTTTCTCCACATTTTAGTCTCAACTCCCTTGTAGTATACAACTCTTTACACACCGTTGCTAGATCTTGAGAAGTCAACATCAAAACCAAATAGAACTTCAGTGTTCTCCTAAGAACTTTGAAGCTGCTCAATCACCAAGGCCCAGGGCTCCCTTCTTCAGCACTTCTTCATATCTCACATCCAAGGTTGGAACTCAGAGACTTTGGAGGAAGGAGCCTGTAGACTCCATCACCATAAACTTTCATAGTTAGCACTACTGATAGGATTTCTCCCCATGGAAATCTGAATGAATAGGCTTTGACTCTGGGAGATCAACATTTCGAGTATTTTCTCAGGCTCTGAACATATTTATAGGGAATTTAACGATAGAATACTTCACCTGGACTTTTAGAAGACTCATCCAGGATACCTAAAAATTGGGTTTCACGAGAGACAGGCTCTGAGAAGCTAATTTCACTGGTTCTAAAGACTGTTTCCTAGTCTTTGGGTCCTACTAACATAGTGACATTATAAGCCCAAAGAGGGAGACTACTGAGAAGGAAACTGTACCATCTTTGGACATGGGCAAAGAGAAGGAACCCGTCTCCCCACACTCACCGTGTACTCAGGGGGTATCCTGGCACCAAACCCAAAGGCTGGAAACATTTTGTCACTGAAATTAAGATAAAAAGAAAAAATGCTTCATTTATTCACCTGAAGAAGAGAAAGATTAACCTCACCAGACATGTTGCTATACTGCATGTCGCCTCATGCTTCCTGATGATTAGGAGAATGGGGAGGAGCAATAATAGCATGCAAATTAAAACCAAAGAAGAATCCCCATGTTCATTATAGTCATTAGTCTTACCTTCTTCTCTTAACTTTTTGCCAGAGTTTATACCAATGAACATAAACCTGCCCCAGATTTTCTATGCCTCCCACTCTAACTTTCAGTTTCCTTTGAAAAGAACCATGAGCTAGATAACTTCTACAGTGGACTATATTAGGAATTTTCATCTGGATAGTCTTTAAAATTTTTAAGGTAAGGAATTATTCTAACCTAGCACATGGACAAATACTTTCAGTAGTTACGTGACTTGTCTCAAAGCATACCGTTAATATGTGGCAGGGACCAGACACACAGAAAAGCCTGAATCCAAGAGGATATTAATAAGCAGTAGGCCAGGCCTGGTGGTAGAGGCCTATAATACAAGTACTGTGGGAGGTGGAGGCAGGAGAATCCCAAGTTTCAGCTCACTATGGGAAATTTACCAGACTCTGCTGCTTGTAAATCAAAACTAAAAAATGAGCTAGGGGTATAGCTCAGTGCAAAGGTGGCCTTGGGTCAGATTTTAAAAATATAAGAAAAATAAAAAAGCAAAGTAGCAGAAAGCTTGGGAGGCTGGTTACTTGTCAGAGCAGTTTCACATCTAGGCTTCATCGTGCCCACTATTTTATCACGTACAGTTTCATAAACTTTTTCACAATTTTCTTATTTCTCGGACTCCAAGGAACCCTGGCTTTTGTATTAATATCTTCACATTTCCACTGTCTTCTGCCTCTAAACACCTCCTATCCCCATCGTTGTACTTGCCATAGAATGTGTGCTCAACGATTAAAGATTAGATAATTCATGAACTGAATTACTAAGATGTGGCTCTGTAAAGAAGGGAGCACACTTGGGAGAACACACGAGACATGAGAGACACGGGCACATCTTTTGGCTTGCTTTCTATCACATACCACTGCAATTTCTATCTTAATTTATTTACTCATCTGTATCGCATCTTAACTCTAAGTCTATAGTGCTATATGGAGGAGGATGGAGAAAAAAACCGATTAACATTTGTTCACACACACACAAAGTTCCCGCACTGTGTCAGGTGATGCACCTACTTACTTAATTTTCACACAATCTGGAAGTTCTACTTGCGTATTATTCCCACTTTACAGATCCATGGAGAGTGAGAAAGGCTGTGGCCTAAAGTGGTCACCAAGACACACTGTGTGACTCTAAAGACCAGGCCTTCTCTGTTATACCACTGTAACTTAATGATTACGTGAAATAGTAACTGTGATTTCCCCTTGGCGCTTCTATTAACAGCAACCATGCTTCCCCAGCAGACAATAAACAGATCCCTACTTAAGCTAACTTGTGTTATCAGGGAAGTGTTTGGACGAGGCTCTAGAATTTTGATCTTGGCATGTCTTTCTTTGGTCACTTTCCTTTTACTTCCTCTCCCGACTGAGATTTGTTCTTGGAGCAATTTCTATATGTCTCTGTTCTCCTTAGAGTTAGTCAAGGAGGGGAAACAACAAACAAACAAACAAAGAACATGATAGAGCTCACTCTTGAGTATCTTCTGTAAAGAAAAGGGAACATTAGCTCTTACCCTCTGCTCTAATTGACAAAGTCAAACTAGCAAAGTCAGATCCTCATTCACCATTCCCTAACTGACTTAGAAATCATTAGTAAGGAGTGACAGCGGTGACAAAATCTTATCACAAGGTAGCCACTTGATACAACAGGGGTAGAGACACAAGGAAGCCAACATTCTTTGAAATCAAAGTGCCAAGTCTCTAGAAAAACACCGACGCCCATTTTTCTCCTTGTGGGTGCCTCCCGGGCTTTGTAGTAAGTTGCATCTGCCACGTGCTAATCAACACTCATACCACTTCACGAAAGACTAGCCACAGCTCTGAGAGAATATGCTTCTGGTCCACAGACATGTTGAAATCCTTCACTGCAACGATCCTTTCCTAACCAGAACAAAGGGGATGGTAGAGGAGGGGAAACTTTCACCTAAGTCTGGAAAAAGCCTTTCCTGTGAGGAGGATGAGCTCTGGTTCTTCCAACTCCAAAACAGCTCAGAAGTCAAAACAGGGGAACCTGGGAAGCTTCACAATCTTTGGTTTCTTCTTTGATAAACTCAGGAGAGGTGAGATCTAATAGTCTATCCATTTCCAGTCAGTAACTCAGTGTCTCAGCCTCAGTGATATTCCTTTTATGGCTCCTAAGACACCCTTGGGTATGCAAAGTTTGCTGAGTGTGAAGCACTGTTATGTAATGAGGTTTCAAGAGCAGCAAGGTAGGGAAAATGCTTATCTACAAGGGAATAATTAATGACCCGAGAGGGATAAACTCTCTGAAGTTTGCCATCACAAAGCCTCTAGCTTGTAAACAAAACAACAACAACAAAAAGTCAAGTCTAAGCATAATAGACTTAAACATCCATTCTCCCTGTTTTATGCAAGAAGAAAAGGCAGGTCGGCAGGTCGGGCCCAAAAGAAAACATGGGTATGAGCAGTGTCCCAAGAACTCAGGAGTGGACCCTGACAGTGAGCAAAGGGGCCACTCAGCAGCTACTGGGAAAATGACTGGCAAAGACTGTCACTCTGGAAATTTCAGGGGTAGGTACATAACTACATTAGTGAAGGCAATATTTCTTACTGTGAGAATAATATAAAACACAATAAAAGAGCTCATGTTTATCAACAGTAATGAGCATATTGTTCTTAATTTCTTAGGAATGACCATGCTCAAATAATCTCCAGATGGAGATTTTTTAAAACTATCTTTTTAGAACGAAAACTGAGACAAAGTAAGAGGTTAATAAAGAACAAAGAAAAATTACTCCATCCATAGGAAAAGGAAGACTAATTCAGGGCAGTCTTGACATTTAGTAAAGACTATTCTCTAAAGTAGAGGTCTCAAAACTAAAGTCCATGAAAATGCAAAGCTCTTTTGGGGACATATCGACATGGCCTTTTTTTTTTTTAAACAGTCCATCAGTGTTCAGTTTGTCTACCCCGTATGTAATCTCTGCTGACGGGAGAGACCTGGCCTTCACTCACAGCTTTCCCGCCACAAGGACCCTTCTGCCTCTGTAAGAGAAGAGATGGAATATGACTTCGTGAAAAAGAAGGAACAATTAAAACTTCACCTGAACTGACGAATTTGTTCAAGTATTTTTTACATGGACGATGGTAGCTATCAGATAGCTTCGGTTATTACATTCTATTAAGCAGTCATAAGAATTGCACGAGAGCTTATTTTTTAAATGTCAAAACTTCAAATTTTGCAAGAATGAATTTTCTTTATCACATTTAAACTCATGTTGAAAATGTTGGATTTTGCAAAATGTATAAAATTTTCTTTAGGAATGAATGAACAAAACACAATTAAATAACTAATAATAATAATTCATGGGTTGGAGACAACTTTTAGACACAATAATTCTCCTTTTTGTTCAGTTTATTTCTAAGAAATAAATTTAGAGTATTAAATAATACATTCTACCACTTCTTACTGACCACAGGAAGAACTTGTGCTAGGTAGCCATATTAATCCTTACAACTGTATGTAAGGGAGGTTACGTACATCTTCAGTTGTCAGTCAAGGACACCAAGACACTGTGAGTCTCATGAGAATAGAGGTGGCAGAGCTGGGATCTGAATTGTAAGCGCACCTGTCACTAGGACTCCATGCTCTTTCTGTCACCCTTGCTGACTGCCCTTCCTTGGGAGGCTGTTATGGTCTAGTGATCTAGAGTAAGATTACCCGTGTTCTTAATACAAAAAAAAAAAAAAAAAAAAAAAAAGGAACTGGGAGAATTTTGATCAGCCTAGAAATCACTGTTCTCAAGACTCTCTGGCCAATCCCTTCCTTCCCTTGTGCAGTTTCCATCCTTACACAGGGCAAGGCTACCTTGGCTGTGGCAGGCTACAGGTGTCTGTCTCTCCTGAGACTGAACCACCTGGAGGGAAACTGCACATTATTAATTTTCCTGTCTTCACAATACTCCATGAGGTACCTGGCACCTAGTAAGTGCTACATAGGTCCTGAGTAACTCCATCCCCACAATTTGACTCTGCCTTTCAATCCTAGATACATATTAGCATTAAAAAAAAAAAACATGATTCTAGGATGCACTACAGGCAATTACATCAGAGTGCTTGTGCTCTCTCTCTCTCTCACTCTGTATGTGTGTGTGTGTGTGTGTGTGTGTGTGTGTGTGTGTGTGTGAATTCGGGGGAAGGCATGGCATATTTTAAGGCTTTCCAAGTGGTTCAATGTGCAGCCAAGGCTGACCAATGTAGGCAGAAGCGGGAAACATAGAAGTGTGATAGATCGTGTCTTCTGATTACTAACCCAACCTACTTTCAACATGGGCAAGCCAGGGTTTCGGTTTTAATCTTATCTCCTAGCAGAGTCCTTAGGCTATTCCTGTCTCTTTCTGAGGTGGCCACTTCTATGAACAGGCAGCCTGCACTTCCAAGCTACGTATACAGTTTCTACACTGTCTTGATAGCAGCAGGTGGACATTTTGAGTAGTCAGAGAACTGGATCCCTGCTGATCTCAAGGAATGACTGTCCCTTGGGCCTTGAGCAGTGCAAGGAACTGGGTGCTTGCTGGAGATGGGGGGGATGCGGTCTGTGAGTTATGTGAGTGTGTGTTTGCACACATATGTGTATGCGTGTATATGTGTGCAGACCCACAAATGTGTATGTTTATGCTGTGCATGCACACACATGTGTGTATTTGCATGCACACATCAAGGAGAAAGAGTATGGGCAGTGGCTTCATTTTCAGAGGCAGGGGGCAAAACAGGTTGGCAGGATTGTCTGCAGGGATGGAGGACTAGCTATGGGGGGGCCGCCCTTCATGGCTACGCTGAGATGCGCTCTACGTATCTCTCAAGCTGTTCTACTTCATGGATCACCTCATCGTGACCCGGCAGCGATGGATGTACAAGGCAGAAAGAAACCCTTTAGCTGTCGAAGGTGGGGAGGAATTTCTAAGGCTCCTGGAGATTAAGAACCTCTGTGTTGCTGCAGGAGGGGGAATGATGCCTTCTGTCAGTTTTTATTCAAGTGTTTCATATTAAGTACCAACCTCACTGACTTTGATGCTAGAATAAATCAATTCCAGGGCCTGGACTTGAAGTTTCCTTGCTCTGCCTGTCTACTGTCTATCCACCCACACAAAGGAGAAAATGCAGAACGTGTCAGTTTTCAAACGAGCAGCTCACACTACACATTCTTCTACAAAGTCTTTTAGAAGACTGCGGAGGATTTCCAATCCTTATTTTCTCCCGCATCATTTGCCAGTCCTAATGTTGAGCTGCCTTCTTTATACACATACACATACTGCTCCACTGAGCTACAGAAAGGATTTTTTTTTTTTTTTTTGCCAGTTAGGGATGATAACCTCAGGCTTACTCTATTAAAATTATAAAAGGTATCATTTATAGTGATTCTTTTTGTAACTCCTAAGATGTAGTATCTTTTTCTTCTATACTGAATCTACATTTTCAAGGGAATACAAAATACTTCCCAATCTTGATCTGGCTCTCATGGTAAAAGAATACAAGCTTTTAGAGCTGTGCATGTCACTCTGATTATATTATCTGTATTTTGCACATGAGGCACTCAGGAAATGGAGCTGCCTGACAGAGAATAGCCCATAAATGCTTCTGATAATAAATGAGCACCCAGACCATCCAATAAGTCTACTTCAACCTTGGTATCTTAATTTCTGGACAACTTTCCACTCTTCCCTGTGGAACTCACTACTGCACTGCCACCATCCCTGCAGATTCAAAATCAAGTGCTTTTTCTTATAGTATTAGTTTTACTTTAAATATTATGACAAATTGATCCTGGATACACATTTATGTATTATATATTTTTATTTTTAAAAATATGTATGGCAGCCTTGGGAACAGCCTGAAGACTACTAGCATGTATGTGTCTACGCATGAGAGTCAAGGTAGGCAGCCTTGGGAACAGCCTGCAGACTACTATCATGTATGTGTCTACGCATGAGAGTCAAGGTAGGGAAAGAATTACTGTTCTTGTATTTCCAAGAAGCTTGAATAAGTTCCAACAGCATGAAGATGCAAGTTTCCAAAATTTTTTCTCTCTGGTAGAACTCTTCGTCTCACCTAAACTTCCCTCAGAGTCGTTCCTGTGTCAGAGCTTGAATAAATCAGAGCTGAAGCTCAAATCATCTTCACAGTCAATATCTCAAATTTAAGTATAAGAACAATGTAACTTCAAATGACGGTTGCTTGTGCTCCAGAAGTACAGGGGAAGAAATTGCAGCAAAGGCCTGAGATGAGTATTAAAAGCCTGGTTTCACTGGACCTGTTAATGCATTCCCCAACTGCCCCTAGTCCCTTTTGAGTCGTTAGTGATGATCAGACTAACCCGGGAACCATGAGCAGGGAGGAGCCTGTCGTGCTTGTGTCTGCGGACAGTCTGGTCACTAGTGCGTGCCATTTCCCATGGGGTGTACGGTAGCACAGCTTTGACACAGTTATCACCAATTAAGAGAATAGAAAGAACATAAACAGGCTACACTATAAAATTTCCATAAAACTTGAAAGATAGAGTTGTTTGCTTTATTTTTCCTAGCTTAAAAGGTCAATTAGTTTCTGCTCATTACTAACTGGCCTTGTTTTACAGTCGCACCAGGGAGTCCAACAGAGATTTATGCATATTTATATTCACATTGGTTCTACTTCAAAAAGACTTCTTATCAAATACCTGAGCTCTTTCACTTTTGTCTGGAAACAAATAGCTGAATAAATCCACTTTAATGTGATTTTTGTAAATCATCTTACAGAGAAACCTCTTGGTGGGAAAAGTCAATATTTACCATCAAGAACAAATAAGTAATACTGATCTGATTCGAGAATCCTGTTTCCCATACATTTGTACAAACACCCATGCATGCACAGACACACAGATGTGCACTTAGGTGGACACTGCTGCCAAAGCCACAGTTAGTTTTTGAGGCCTGTGCAACACAGTGAATGTAATTTAAGCTTTGAGATGAGACAGATCTTGTTTCAAATTCTGCCTCTGGATGTGTGATAGTGCAGAAATTATTTAACCTTCTTGCATACTATTTTTTGCCTTTTAAAAACAATAACTACTATATAACTGTTCATATACAGAGCAAACATAATACCATCCAGTAAACCCATGTTTCTAAAGCTCCAAAGTACACCTAAATTATCTGGTAATCTTGTTAGGATACAAATTTTAATTCAGTGGGTCTGGAGCCAGTCCATGAACAAATATTAAGTGGCAAGGTACATAATAAGAGCTCAAAATATGATCTTTCAAGGCAATTGATTGGAGAACGCCGGTAAAGAATTTTGTTTGGTGCCTAAGTTGAACATAGTACATACTCGGCTTCTCCAGGTTTGGAACGTTTGGGACAACGTATAAGATGCTTAGGACAATGTATTATTTTCTTCTTTCAAGAGTCACTGCATAAGAAATTCTAGGATTAATTTCCACTCTTCTGGTAAAATCAGCTGAGTGCCACCTGACCCCACTTGGGGGATGATGAGTTCCACCTGAGCTGAGGTCGCTCACCTGTCATAGTCTTGGCAAATCTCCCCCACGGCTACCAAGGCCTTCAGGTACTCATTGGGTTGGTAAGGGTGGATGTAGTGCAGAGAACAGCTGTTTCTGGGGTCCCCGTTTGAGGCAGTGAAATCTATAGCTACCTAGAAGAGAAAGAGAGAAGAACAGGTGAAGTTAAAGTGAATGCCTCTCTGAGGAATTGAGTTAGCCATAAAAGAGACATGACTTCAGAGGGAAGAGAGCAGTATGTTACACCTTGCGAATAACAAAAGTCAGAGAAGAAATTAATCAGTTTCTTGAAAAAAACCCCTAGTTTTGAATTTGATTGAGGCCATTTCTGAGGTCTTCTAACCACACTCTCCAATAACCTCTCTTCTCACTGTCGAAAGTGGAACCTGAGACTGACAGGTAGGGCAGAGAGCTCAGCCACTCTTGATTCGTGTCATGAGTTGGAGAGAGCAAGGATAGAATATATGTCTTCTGGTTTCACAATTCACTGAGAGAAACATTTTGTGCTCCCTGGGCAGAACAATCCCTCCCCAGAGGCATAAGTAAGATTTGAAAGCCCTATTCTGTGTGGAAGGCATAGTCTTCATAGCAAAGCCAACGTATTCCCATAATGTCTACTTGTGTGGGTATGTTAGGGTGGCTTGGGCAAGGACAACCTCTACATAGGGTACTTTTTGTTTCCCATTCATTCAAGACCTCCTGGCTATAACAAAAGAAGTAAGTGAATATTTTGGCATTGTGAGTGAGAAGGAAGAAAGTCTTCACCTTGCTACTAAGTAATCAGTATCCTTCAACTTCTCCAACTGTTTTCTATTTCCCACCCCCAATTCATGGCCATCTAAATAAAAGTTGCTCAACAAACAATGAGAAGGAACTTTTTTTTCCCCCCAAACAGCACCACCACTTAAATAAAAGGCCTGCGAAAACATCTCAAAAACTGCTTAAGCTTAAATAAGGAGTCACAGGGAAGGAAGGAGGAAATGGCCATGCTCTGTCTTCCTTTCTCTCTGGAAGCAGTAAAATATACTCGTTGGCTTTATTGATGACAGAAAGGCTTTCTTTTCACATGTGATCCTGGGAACAATATGGTGGGAAATGGTACTCATGTTCTATTTGGAAGATTTGTTGAAAACAAATAGTGGGAATGTTCCATAGGATTTACTGAAGTGAAAAATTACCTCTGTAAGGACACAAAAAAGATGTCTTGTGCTTTGTTAGTGTTTTTAAAAATTCTTGTTAAATTGAGAATTGAACCTAGATCCTCATGCACATCTGGAAGTACTCTACTACTGAGATACACCCTCAATCCTTCTAAATTTTTGAAATAGTGTCCTGTTAAATTGCGTAGACTGGCCTCAAATTTGTGATCCTCTTGCCTCTGTCTCTGCGTGCCTGTGGTCTGTACTTCTAAAGGAGTGAAGATCATGGAAGACATGTTACTTGTGTCTCATGTTGTAACTATGCAACCAGGCCAAAGTGACTAGAAAAGAAGAGCAATAGACTTAACGGTAATTAATTCATTGTCTCTTTTTTTCCTTTAGGCTATTTTCATCACTAATTCTCATTTCTTTTCTTCCTCTCCCTTCCACAGAAGTATTTTGAAAATTAATTTCATAGGATGCAAACTCTGTTTCCAGAACATCCAGCTGTTTCAATAAGGGGTGTCTATTGATCAACTGTAAACATTAGCGGCTTGTGAAATGGAATGCCTGGGAAGGGAAACTGCATGGCTTTACTGTTGGGGTATGCCTATTTGTGTATAACAAAGGGGAGAGGAGTAACGTCCCTTAACATTTTTCTCTGTGCCAAGGACTCCGCTAACTGCTTTCCAGGCATTACACCATTTCATTTTCATAAAAACCATGCAGAGTAGAGATTGCTACTCCTTTTTGTTGTGGATAATACCGGTGTCCAAAAGTGATGAAGTTGATGCAGGTGATGGAGGTGGGGCTGGGTTTAAACCCAAGTCTACCTGACTCAAGGACTCTGTGCCACCATTCCATGTCATTATTTACCCAGAAGGGCATGCAAGTTTGTAATGAGCATATTGAGACTTCTCATGGATATAGTAATTCCTATAAAAAAGCTATCCGCCCTAGAGGTAAGGAGGCCAGAGAGGAAGCAACTATGGTGAATGAGGAAAGAATGACCTTGAATGAACAGTTCTTTGCAACTAAACTGTTGTGGAAGGTAGAGAAGGGCAATTAAGTTATGCACACGTGTGTGTATGTGCATGTATGTGTGTGTGCAATAATGAGAAGATATGATACTCAAGGTGGCTAAAGAAGACAATGAAGAGCCAGGAAAGGGCAGTGTCTTCTGAAATGGGCTTTATCTGGAAGGCCATGGCAAATCCACTGGAAAAAAGAAAGAAGACAATAGGTGAAGGTCTGTTTAATCAAGGGCTCTGATGAAAATCTAGTAATGAGGAGGAACCTACTAACATTTTGTGCACAAGAAGAAAGTATAGAGATCCCTGGGATCCACTCATCAGGCTCTGACCAGAGAAAGGTCAAAATACTCAGTGATAATTGCAGGAAAGCATCACTGAAAGAAAAACTCAAGAGGTGCTTGAGAGATGGTGTTTGAAGGAATCATACCATGAGCGTCCCCTGGACTTACTGAGTTTAACTCACAACCAATATTCTCAGCCTCTTTCTCCTGAAGAGACCCAGGGAAGGATAATGGCAACTCACTTGCGCATGTGTGCATTAAAGGTAAAGGCAAATCTGAAGGCCCTATATAGAGCCACACCCTTCTCTCCCACCCTAGAGCACATTCTAAAATACTGGGAAATCCTGGAGAGTATGAAAATTCTGTATGGGAGTTACTTTGTTTCTACTCCAATTTATCTCAGAAGGTAAATCACTAGAAAATGTTGACATGTTATTGTTATTTTTGTGGTGCTGGGACTCCAACTCAGGGCCTCACTCACAGCAGACAAGCTCTTTGACACTGAGTTACATTCTCAAAGCTGATGTTTTCTTATTCACCATGGGGTTGCCTCACCTCACTCTGCTGATGATGCCCTTCATCGTGAATTCCCACGCTCCACACCATGGAAGGCACCTGACCTGGGCTTCTTACCCTCTGCCCTATGCGCTGCCTACCCAGGATTCCTGAAGTATTGAGAGTATTACGTGATGATGAAAAAATGTTGCAGCCTCCATACAACTAAAGGCCGAAGAAGGTCAAACAGACTAAACGAAAATAATCTGTAAAGAAAAATGGCAATGAAAGAAACTTAATTGGCCCCTTATTCTCCCAAGCCATCAACTAGATTCTCTAAGGCTGTGGCCAACCAGCCACACAGCACCTGGGCCCCGCTGTGTCCCCCAGATGAGTATGTCCTGATAGGCAGAGATATGTGTGTCACATCTGGATGAATACAGAGATTTGGGAAAATATATTTTACTCTTTATTTTAGAGAAAGTACATCAATTTTACTAAGTCCAAGACCCATATTTAGAAACTATCTTTAATTTTGATCTGCCACAGTGAAGTGAATCATAGAAACAACAAAACAAAACAAAAACAACCTGACGAATCTAGGCTTATTATAAAATCTATCGAGGCAGGAGCCAAGAGTTGCATACAGAATGCAAATTAACTTTCTCATTAGTATTTCAGATCAACACCTCGTAAGTATTTCACTTATAATCTAGTTTATAGAGATAAAAAGTTATGCTTGAGCTCTTTCTTTCATCCCACTTGCCCCAAGTCCCTACCAATCCACTAAGGAAATCATCACCCAGGAGCAGTTATTTTTTTTTTCTCTGTATCTTTTTGGGTTGTTGTTTTGTTTTGTTTTTCTTGAAGCTGTGAGATTTGTTCACTTGCTGTGGTGAGGTAAACACGAGTGAGGAAGAAGCGACAGCAGCCACGCTCTTTGCATCAGTATCAACTGTCAGATCTCTGAATCAGTTGTACCAACAGTGACTATCTCACAGTTACTTTTAATCTTTACATCCAAATTTGATTCAAGTATTAGCTGATTTTTGCTCTTTCTTCAGAGGTACTCAGAAGCAAGGCTGTGATGGTGCAGTGGTCATCTTAAAATAATATAGAAAACACATCACAGGGGCTGAGTGTATAGGTCAGTGATGACAGTGCTTGCCTAGGAAGTGCAAGGCCCTGCTTTCGATTCCCCAGCATTACGTAAGTCAGGCATGATGTACAGGGCCAGCACTTGGGAGGCTAAGGCAGGAGGATTTCTGGGTGTTCAAGGCCAGCCTGAGCTACATTGTGAGTTTAGGACCAACCTGTACTATACAGCAAGAACTTTGTCTCAAAAAAAAAAAAGAAAGAAAAGAAAAGAAAAAAGAAAAAAGAAAGCCGTATGACAAAGTCGGGACTGGAATGAAGCAAAAGAAGTACCTAAGGAAAAAACTCCAAAGAAGCACTCACTCACGGAGCTGACCCTACACTGGCCATAACCCAACTCTTCACTCTCATGGTTGGAGTAAGCACTTTACTTTCAACAAACTGGGATGAGGCAGAGATGCTGATGAGAAAGAGATTGTGATTAAAGACACAAAGTGTGGAAATTGAATAGGATTTGATGACATATTTAATGTAGAATTGGAGGTTGAGTAAGGAGAAGAAACTGTTAGTGTTAAAATGTTAATGGTGGCCCTGGAAGTCCGCTAATGATTTAGTTTGCAGTCTGGGCTCTTTGCTATCTCAACTTCCAGCCCGGCTGGGAAGAAAGCCAACTTTTCAAGGCTCTGGCTCTACCAGGAAACAGGCAAAAGTCTCAAGGCCCTAACTTGGCCAAAAATAAAGCCTGAGAGACCCTACAAAGCCCGTTAACACCATCACTTCCCAAACTTCAGAGCTGAGCCTTTAAATACTGATGCTCACTCATCCAAGCAAGCTGAAATCTCACTTCAGACACCCACATGCTGCCACTCTAACGAAATTTTTATCTTCTGTCTCAATTGCTCATCTCTGGATCTTGAATCCCCCTGACAGGGTCAGCCAAACTGCCTACTATACATAGAAAACAGCACCCAGATTCCTCTGGAGGGCAACTGAACAATATGGGGGCAGGGACCTGAAGATTGGTGTGGAGCTGCCTCTACTTGGTGGTGCCCGATAGACAAACAAGGATCCTGTGGAAGTTCTCCATTTTCCAGCAGGGACACCTCCAGAGTATCTGCTTTCTTCTGTGGCTCCGACAATCACAGAGGTTGTTCAAGCTCAGGAGAGACTGACAGGGGCAGGGGAGTGCAAATAAGCCTAAAAATTAGTCGATGAAAAAGGAAACAATGCAATGATCCTCACCATTTAGCCCTTTCTTTAATTCTGATGGGTCACAAAAATATTTCCTCATGAGACTAGATGGAAATGGGCAGTTTTAAGCACACAGCAGCTGAAAGATTTTTTTTTTTTCTTTCAGTAAGTGATGGTTTCTAAACCTTCCCTCATGAAGCTGGAGATAAAATACTCTATCTTCAGGAGGTGGCCTTTCACCAGGAATTCTCTGTGCTCTTTACACTCTTAGCATTGGTGGAAAGAGAACAAAGTGAAAGGTTACATTTATTTTAGAAGCAACAGGGAGGCAGTGAGCAAGGGGATAAAGCTGAGAAATAAGAGCAAGAAAATGACTGAAAAATGCCACTTTGTGGAGGTGGCCACAGACGCCTGGATTTCCTGAAGGCGGGCACACCACATTTTCATTTTCTGATACGAAGCATTTATGGAAGCCCGTGGTTCTGGTATGTGCGCCAATATTCTCAGCAGGCAGCACAGGAATAGGAGCCTGTTGCTTTTTCTTTCTGCGCAGGAGGCTGCTCTCATTACTAAGAGGACCTGTGGAGCGGCTTTGCAAATTTGGCAGAATAAGACTGCAAAATGCTTCCCCCATGCCACCAAGTCCCCAGCGCATGGAGCCGCTTGTGGGAAAAGACTGAAAGCAGATGATGGGCATCTTTGGACATTTTTAGCTTCTTCCATAAAATGACCTTATTGTTCAGGTCCCTCCCCTCTACACGACCCATGGGCTTTGAGGATTCTCTTCAATGTCATCTAAGAGAAGCCTCGAGGAACTGAATCTCCTTATGATTTGAAGTCAACATATTTCAAATCACATTCTGGAGCAGCTTTTTAAAAACAGTATACGATCTGGACTAATACAACGCACCTCATACGTGAAAATAATACTTACGATGGACTATTTCTTAAACGACAGCCTAAATTTATATTCTTCTCTTTTTCCATCAACCTCTGTAAGTGGTCCTTGAAGAAGACCAGAGGGAAAGACCCCAGAACACACCTGGCTCATCCCTGGGAAATGGCCGTGCATTTGCCTCGTCCACTCTTACACCCTGCCCTGAGCAAAGTCCAGAAAGCAGGGCTCACTCTTGTTTGTCAGCATCCAATAGTGTTTCATCTGGGATATTAAATATTTAAAAACTTAAACCGGGGCACAGTGTGGACATGAAATGCACTAAATGTGTTAGAGTTAAAAAGATTTCCCAAGAGAACCTTTAATAGGTAATCTAATTTTTAAGTTTGAAGGTCAGATTGGGCGAAGCGGCATGCAACTTATTGTGTCATGTATTATTAAATGTAGGCTGCCAAATTGAAGGGAGAGTATTTTAAAGTTACAAAATAAAACATTTTTAACTGAAAATAAGAAGAAAGACCACTTGAGATTTTGCTGCTCTATTGAATGATTTTTATTGTCCTTTCTCGTCATTTAACGCATGTTGCTTTTTTACCCATTTTGCGCTTGTATAATGTATTACCATACACCGAGTAAGTCACAATTAGCAGAGACTTATCGGCCCCTGGGTCTGTAGGCTGAAAAGTCCACAATATTTGTACCTGGCAAGGGACATCCTGCTACATCATCCCCTGGCGGAAGGTGGAACGGTGAGGGATGCTGAGACTAAGCAAGAGATGGAACTCAGACGCATGCCCTCTGGTAGCCAGTATTAACTCAGTGGATGGGGTGGGGCCTCATGACCTAAACACCTCCCCCTGGGCTCTACTTCCTGACACTGCTGCTTTGGGAACTGCATATTTCAACACATGTCTGTTGGAACACAAATTATAATGTGTGTATGGAGTGTGTGTGTGTGCATTCATACTTATTTATTTTTTACATAGTTGTAATCATATAGTAGCACCTCTTCATATTTTTTTGGCTTATAAATATGTTATAAACATAGCTTCATAGGGTTACCCATTCCAGGAAAACATAACTTAAAATGACCAACATAGCCCATTTAAAGTAAGTTATGTAACTTACCCAACCATTGTCTTACCACTGGACATTTTAGTTGCTTAAAGTCGTCTCTGTGAAAATCCATGTTTCAATGAACATTTTTTTTGTGTGTGCATCTGAAAAAGCAATAGCTTTCCAAGAAAATCTTTTCTTACTTTTTTTACCATTCTCTTCCAAATACCTTATGGTGTCTGTCTCCTCTGCAGTCTATAATGTTGTATTTTGTATCTGCAATTCTAGTATCTGATTTTATTTTTAGCAGAGGTGCCATGTGCCAAGCGCCATCTCTCTTCCTGTAGTTTCACCTTCACTCACTTCTTCCGAGATTGTGGTGCAACAGCAGCTCTAGAGTTCTTATGACTCAAGGACTTATACATGGCACAGACTGTCCTCCGAGGGGCACTTGATCTCCCAAAATCGGGCATGCGCATTTTCTTGTAAGAGGATATAGATCACTTATCAAGTTCTCGAGTGTCTAGGTGATGGAAATAGAATAAGAATCATTGACCAGAGCTCTTTCCCTCTCTTTTCCTCTGCTGGGCCTTCTCCTTTGCTTTTGGCTAGATGCTGGTCTAAAACGTCCCTTCTTTCAACCCTGAAATCTCCATTCTCCTTTTCCCTTTGCCTTCTTTTTGTTTGCTGTCAATTTTTCTGAATGAATAATTGCGCCTGTTGCACCCGTCGCTCACTTTTGGCCTGGCACACTAACTCCAGAATCTCACCTATCTCACTCTGCTGAAATTGTTCTTTTAAAGATGATATATGCTTCCTTTTCGCAGAGCCCAGCTACCGCTTGTTAGCTGTAACCCCAGATTCTCTTTGGCACAAAGGGCAGCTGCCGCCCTTGGTCTTGCAACGTCCTCCTGGGCACTTGACAATCTGCCTCCTCCCTGTCTCCTGTCTCTCTGCTTCCTTCTGCTACTGGATGGAGGTCCTCTTCAGGTTCCTGTCTTCAGGTCTTTGTGCATTTCTCTCTTCCGTCATTTCATTGAGACTTATATATGTGCAAGTCCACTTCTTTCTGACACCTTGATTCCTATGTACAGTACCATCTTCCTTGGGTTACATGAAAATACTTCCAAAATGTGCTCTTTGCATGGAGGTTTTCTTGATTTATACATCTCCATGACCAGGCTGCATTATTTGGTCAATTAGGCACCAAAATCTCTAAGTGACCCTGGACTCGTCTCCTTCACTTTAAATCTCCTCATTGGACCTCTCCTTCTGCTCTGCCTCTCCTATGCCATAGCACTTGGCTTTTTTACCTGTCACCAGGCCTGCTCAGCGGGGCTTCAATCTTTTCTTGCTTCATGTTTCACAGACTCTCCAACATTACTAGCACCTTCTATCAAATGCTTCCAAATTTTATCTCTACAGAAAGTGCTTATTGCTTCAGTGCCCTACCAGGTTACCTCAAAACTCAAAGTTCTGACCTCAAAATGCTTCCTGGTTATTCATATTAACACAAGAAAGGTATTTGTCATCAAAATGTACAGATACATAAATATTTAATTCAACAGATATACTTTTAAAAACAAAAGCCCACTATCCTATTCATTTGTCCTATTTACTGTTTTCCTTAAAACTTACCTTCCCTTAAAAGTTTAGGGTTCAACTGATTACAACTTAACAAATGTATTTTGAATACCCTGGTAACTGAAGAAAACAAAAATCTCATTCTCGGTCACCCCACCACCTTGGTACTAGGGATCGAACCCATGGCCTTTGCATTGAGCTATATCCTCAGCCTTTTTAAATTTTGTTTTGAAAAGGGTCTCACTAAGTTGTCCAGGCAGAGCTTGAACTTGTGATCCTCCTGCCTCTTCCTTTCAGAATACTGGGATTACAGGCATGTGCCACCATGCTCAGCAAGCCAAAAGTTGGCGATGGTGGGGAAGAGGGTTGTGGATATAAGTACTCCAAGTTCCTTTTCCTCCTGTTTGATCTCTGATTGGTGCCTTCCATTGGTCAAACCCTAAAACCTGACAGCAGGACAGCCTGTCCAGTGTACCCAAAGAGGTCAGATTTTAAGGCATAAGAGGGGAGAGGTGAGGAGGAAGATGAGTGGATCCAGAGAAGAAAATGGAGAACGCCCAGAACTTTGTCACTAGTGGCTTCTGAAGGCCTTCTTTAGGGAGACAGAGAGTTTGCCTTAGCTAAAGCTACTGAGCTTGTTCAGGATCTGTGAGGAGGATTTACACAGCAGTGTGAGGTTTAGCCTCCAGAAGGCCGAGTGGTGCGACTGTGGCAACAAAGTCCCTTCCCTCTTCCCCTCTGCCCACCTCTGAGCCATGAAGCCCTTTCTGCTTCTCTTTTCACCATTTTCCTTTCATATTTCCACAGTGTTTCCATAAAATTACTGGGCAGGAGACAAAGACTTGCAGACCAAATTAAATGATATGTTAATTTCATTAACTGTTTTCACTATAGTTTATAATTTATATTGGATTGCACTATGTGAGCAATAAGGAATTTATAATAAGAATGTGGACTTAATTTTGGAGGAAATGACATGAAAGCAGTCGATATGTTTCCTTTAAGAGAACACTCAACACAAATTTTATTTTCTGTGAAGAATGTTTTTGGCATTTTGTTTGGAATTGTACTAAATCTATATATCATTTTTGGTAGTATGGTTATTCTGACAATACTGGTTCTGCCAATCCAGGAACAGGGATGTCTCTCCATTTTCTAGTGTCCCCTTCAGTCTCTTTTTTCAGAATACAATAGTTCCCACTGTAGAGGCCTTTTGCTTCCCTTGCTTAATTCCTAGGTATTTTTTAAGCTGACGTAAATCAGATTGTTTTCCTGATTTTTTTCTTGGTAGTTTCATTTTTGGTATACAACAATGTTACAAGCATATTATTTTTGTATCCTGTTACCTTACTGAATCTGTTTATCAGTTTTAAGAGTCTTCCGGTAGAGTTTTTTGACTCTTCTATGCAAAGGATCAGGTCATCTGCAAGTAAAAATAGTTTGGCTTATCCCTTTTCTGTGTGTCCGTTTTATTTTTTTCTCTTGTTTAATTGCTCTGGTTAGAGTTTCAAGTGCCATATTGAATGGAATAGTGAGAGTGGGCTCCCTTGCCTTGTTCCTGATTTTAGAGGAAATATTTTAAGCTTTTTATCATCATTTGTTACAATGTTGGTAGTGGTTTTCAAATAAGTAGCAATTATCAGTTTGACATAAGGTCATGTCATGTTTTGTCAAAAACATTCATTGAGGTGATCATGTGATTTTTCTTCTTGTTTCTATTCATGTGTTTTTTAAAATTAATTTTTATATGTTGAACGTCTCTGAATTTCTAGGTTGAAGCAAGCATGGTCATATTGTATGATCTTTTCAACAATTTGTTGCATTCTGTTTGCAAGTACCTTGAGGATTTTTGCATCTATGTTCATTAAGAAAATGTGCCTGTAGTTTTCAGGTTTTCTTGTTGTTGCTGTTATTAAATTCTTGTCTGGTTTTGCTCTCAAGGTAAAGCTAGATTCCAGGAATGAATTTGACAGTGCTCCCTCCCTTTCAATTTTATGGAAGAGTTTGAAAAATATTGGCATGAGATCTTCATGGAAGAGTTTGAAAAACATTTGGCATGAAATTCTGGTGAAGACCTGTAGTGAATCCATGAGGTCCGGGCTTTTATTTGGTATAGTTTTTCATATGGAACCAGAAGAGACTCAAAACAGCCACAGTAATTCAAAGTAACTAGAGCAAAGCAAGAAGCCTCACAATCCAGAATTCCAAATTATATTACAAAGGAAGATTGATTAGAAAACACACAATAGTGGCACACACACACAACTAGGTAGGTCAATGGAACAGAACCGAGAAAGCAAAAACAGACTCAGGCACTTTTGGCCACCAATCTTTGACAAAGGGGGCAACAAACATGGAATGGAGAAAAGAGAGCTTCTTTAATAGAGCTGGAGAAGTTTGTAATCCACATGCAGAAGAATAAAATCATGACCCATATCTCTCACCTTGCACTAAAATCAAATCAAAATGAATCAAAGACCTAGAAATTAAAACAGAAACACCAAATCTGATGAAAATTAGTAGAACTCTCAAAGACACAGGCATAGGTAAGGACTTTGTGATCAGAACTCCAATTGCACAAAAATAACATTGAGAATCAATAAATGGGACTATACTTAATTAAAATGCTTTTGCATAACAAAGGAAACAACCAACAGTGTGAATAAACAGCCTACAGGATGGAGAAAAAAGTTGCCAAATACTTCTTGAATAAAGGACTAATATCTAGAACATACAAAGGACTCAGCAAAATTAGCCCCCCTACCAAACAAAAGGCAAAAATTAAAAAATGGGCAATTGAAATGAATAGACACTTCTAAAAAGAACTAAAAATGGCCAGTAAGTGCATAAAAAAGTTCAGCATCTTTAACCATTACAGAAATGCAAATCTAAACAACACTTAGGTCTCATCTTGCTTCAGTAAGAATGGTTATCATCAAGTACTCAAATGAAATGTTGATGAGATTATGGGGAAAAAGGAACACTATTAGATTGTTGGTAGGACTTTAAAATAGCATATCCTCTATGGAAATCAGTATGAAGACACCTTAAAAACTAAATCCAAAAATTTCATTTGTCTCAGGTCTGTCTCTACTGGATCTATTCACAAAACAGCTAAAGACATCACATTATAGAGATACATGCACATCCATGTTTATAATAGCACAACTCATAATAGCTAACTCTTGGAAGTGATTTGCATGCCCATATATTTATGGCAGGAAAATCCTATCAATCCTCCCGTACGTGCCCAGTCTAACATCCTAGACGGGGAGAGATTGTGTGGACCATCTCCTCAGTTTTTATTCATACTTTCTCCTTTTCTCATTCCAGCTGCATCCCCCCGGGTCCTTACATTCCCACTGGAGTGGACTAGAAGCTGGGACTGAGGTGATGCTTGCAACAAACACTGAGGAGGTCCTTTTCCATGTGTGGGTGGTCAGCAAAGTAGGAAAGGAGAGGACCAAGCAGGGATGATCTTTCTGCGCCAGGTAGGCCACAGGGATATCCAAGATGGTGCTAGGAACAGGGTGGGGTTAAAGTTCTTGGTTTTGCTGGGGCTGACTTTTTTCAGCTCAACTCCAAGGGCAAAGCAAGCCCTCAAAGGTTGAATAAAGACTTATAGAAGAGCATGGAATTTAACAGAATCTAAAACAAATTGAAATCAATAGAACTTTCCCTTGGAAACCTATAAATAGTCTCTTGAAATCATCCTTTGCCTAACATCTTGGGAAACTACTTGCAATAGTTCTCCCCTATGACATTGCTTGCTTCCCTATCTCCATTTCCATAGAACCAGAGCAGCAATGAGCCCACTGAGCAGCGTGTGCTAGGTGTGTGTCCTCACAGTAAAAGATTTACCACTTTCTCTGTGTGCCAATGGGCATATAAGAGGCCTGGGTGGCTGTATCATCATGGAATCTTAGGATTTAAAGAAGTGTCCAAATAATTGCTCCTGTAACGATTGAAGGGTAAATGCCCTGGTGTAGGCAGATTATAAGTCATCTTTTCAGAGATTAGAACAGGGAGCCAACCTCATTGGGGTGCACTGGACTATCAAATGATCACGTGTCTCATCTCCTTTGTAACTTGCTCATTTAGTTCTTTGAGCCTGATTATCTCCAGTCCCAGGAACATATTTGTTGGGCCCAAACCTGTACAAAATATTAAATGCACTTTCCATGCTTTCCTTATGTGATGAAGCTAGTCTAGGGAACTAGAGAGGGCTTAGCTTCATGAGTTCACTTCTGTAAAATAATAATAAGCACATACTGTATGAATTACACTTCTCTTATTTTATATCCATGTTGCTTTCCCATGAGTTTTAGCAAATCCATATTTTTTTCTTCTGGAGATTTTTTCCTAAAGTTTACATATGTCCAAACCCAGGCATATTAAGTAAGTCAATGAAAACTGTTCTGGGGCAGATGGACTCACAACCTTGTCACAGCTGATCACTTTAAAAAGAGAAAGGTTATCCACCCAAACAGACACCAGGAGCACACACATCTCATGAACTCACAGCTGCCCTTCAACCCACTTTAGTTGTCAATCCAGTTCCAATCTAGTACTCTGGCCTTTGAAATTCACATTTTATTTGCCTGATGAACCATTTGAATGGCTGACTCTTGATAGAACATTGGTGTTGGTGTTCTAGTCACAAGAACACAACCAAGGCATCTGCCTCAGCACAGAGGCTCCTCCTAGCAGGGTTTACTTCCTACCCATCCTTCTCACCATGGGATAAAATTCTGTAATCTACACTCAGGGTTTCTAGACCCATCATAACAAAGGAAAGGAAAGTGACAGAAGGGTTCCTTAAGGCATCTGAGGTTGACTGGCACAATTTTTTTTATGTGATGCTGAGAATCACACTCGCTGGAGAGATGTAAGAGTATGAACTCATTAAGGCCTTATTTCATGCAGTACTTCAGCAATGAGACTTGAGTAAAGCTGGTGCAGGGGTTCCACAGACATCTGCATCTTCGTGCCCTTAAATTTAGCACCTTCTCTGTCTTTCACTTCTTGAATGACAACAAACATAGAGTAACTTACTGTAAACTGGATTTGACAGCCACCCATGATATAGTCCAAGAAGGAGTGCATCTTGTGGATCTGCACAGGAGCAGAGAAAACTGGATTAATAACAGCATGAAGGCCTGGACTTTGGGAGTTGCTTGCAAACCAGAGAAAAGTGCAGAAAAAGATCTGCGGAAAAAACAGGTCAACTGATTTTGCTACAATATAACAGAGAAATAAGGTGATGTCAACAGCGACGGGCTGATGGAGGCTATGAATATTCATCTTCTGCTCCTCTTTCTTTTTGTTCACGGATGATTCTGACTAACTTCCTCTGGGGGGAGGTCCAAACTATATTTTCACTAGGAATAGGGTTACTGTTGTTGGAAATCAATGCCTCATATTTGGCTTCAGTGTTTCTTGTCTATATCTAAGTTTTAGTCCTGTTAACATCCTTAATATACCAGCAACCTAGATTGTGTCTTTAAGAAACAGTTATGTGAGAAGAATTGTAGTGACCATTTCTAGTCAGTGAAACTATTCCCCCTTCTATGAGCAGTGATGATAAGCATTTATTGAGCACTTACTGTGTCCCAGGCACTTAACATATTTTATCACATTGAATTCTTAGAACAACTCTATCCGAAGATAGTGTCAGTATTATTGTATCCATTTTATAGACGAGGAAACTGAAGCTAAGATCATACAGCTAATAAATGGTGGATCTGAGATTCATGTTATGGTAGTCTGGCTGCAGAGTCTATCCTTTTCACTTCTATGCTTTGTAGGATTTTTCACGGGACAGAATGTGTGAGGCAGGGTAAGTAATAAGCAGTTTTAGGGTTGGATAGTTTCGAATTATTTCAGCAGGCTTGGAAGCACAGGAGATGGTCCTCTACTTGCTTGATGCCTTGTTCCAAGGTGGTACGAAGAAAAGGAAGTATTTCCTTCATAGGTGAGAATCACCCAAGGGATGTGGTTTAAGGAATAGACTCAAGATTAGTTGGCTTGTGTATCATAGGCATGCTAGGAGGCAAATTATTTGTTGTCTCAGAGTTAAATATGCTCCTCAGGTCCACAGGACTCCAAGATAGCATAAAAAATCAAGAAATTAATATTATGACCCCAGTTGGCCAATGATAACATGTTGTCCTTTAGTCTATCATGGAGAAGGAAAATGATATGTGCTCATGGGTATGTGCACGAACAGTCAGTCTTCAATCAATGATGGTTCCACTTACATTTTTAAATTTATGATGGTCTGAAAGTAATGTATTCAGTAGAAACAAGACTTCAAATTTTGCTATTTTCCCCAGCTAAGGATGTGCAGTGTGCTATTTTCTCACATCTGGACAGCAACAGAGCCCCGGCTTCCAGAAAGCCACACACTCAGGACAGGAAGCAACCAACATCAGTAGGCTGTATGGCTATGCTGTATGCATTAAATGAACTTCCAACTTATTCTGACTTAATTGGGATATAACCTCATAATAAGATAATATGTGTGTGTGTGTCTGTGTGTGTGTGTCTCTGTGTGTGTGTGTAATCTGGGCAGTATTCAAGCTCTTTGTAGTGGACTTAGGTATAGGTTAAGAGCTCAGTTCTTATACTTACTATTTGTGTGGCTCTAAATATACTATTTTAGGTGATGGCAGAAATTTCAGGGTTATGATAAAAGTTAAACCAAATTTATAATTGTTACTCTACCATAGTAAGCACTCATCTAGCAGCAGATACATGCTCTTGGATGTGGTTTACAGGTTTAATTCTTAACATATGGGACTCTGCAAGTTGGAGACGCTTTGGGAGAAACTTCTAGGCCCTTTAATCTTCTTCCAGTATTGTTTTCATGTTCTCCTTTCAGTATAAGTGGGTACCACATATGAACTTCTGAATACTGTGACAAGCACATAGTAGGTGCCTAAGTATTTGGTCCTGGGCAGAGAAGAGCCTGTCCTGTGATGCTATTATTAGGCTATCATAGCTCCAAAGAAACCCATGATTATATTTCTCCTGGAAGTTCATTTATACATTCAATTTCTAATTTTCGTCTTTGAAAAGATCTTTTCTTTTTAAAGCATACTCTCTGACCACAGAGCTTGAACTCTTCCCCTAAGATAGCCCTAGCTTCATACTCTTAGAAAAAGCAGGCTGTGTACATACCTTGCACAGGTTCAGAATCACAATGCCTGAGTTTTTGTAGTTTTTCTTCTTGGCCTTGTACTTGGGGTTGATGCACTCCCACTGCACCTGCAACAGAAAAAGCAACAGCATGAATGACACCTGCTCAGGAGAAATTGAGTCATTCAATGGGGCCAAGCTCCTGGGTGTTGCTGTGGACACACTGAAATGGAGGACGGGTGAGGAGACTCTAGTTGGTCACCCTAGCATCTGGGGGGTGGTAAGAGGGAGGGATTGACAATGAGGTTCTGATGTCATATTGCCTAGTTTAAATCTCAATGTCTTTAATTCCCAGTTTTGTGACCTTCAGAAAATTAACTTTTCTATGTCATGATCAGCTTCTTTGTAAAATGGAGCTTCGTGATACCATCTCATAGTATTGCTATGAGGATTAAGTGATTAACCTGTGCAGTAAATTTAGAACAGTGACTGACACTTATAAATGCTTACCATTCATAAAGTCAAATTAAGAGGCAGAGAAAAGAAGAGGCTAGCAGTCATACATTTGAATGATGCCTGAGTGCCCAGTCTTAGCATCTAGAAATGGCTTAAACAATAGGAAAAGTGAGGGACATTGAGTGTTGGCTCCAGGAATCTAGTGAAGACGAAAATGAGTTCACATAGAACTTCACTGAGAACTAAAACGATGGATTGATAGAAGTTACAACAGTGGCACAGTAAGTCAATCTCTTTGGATGCACCTCTGTAAAAGACAGGATCAGAACTTGAGGAGAGGCTGGGAAGCTAGGGGTTAGCTGAGAGTTAAGGGGCAATCTAGGAGAATGATTTTTCAATCTTTTAGCATATAAAAGGTTTTATACAAAAAAAATCAATCTTAAGTTAAACATCCAAGAGTCAGGGAGTTAGATCCTGAGAATTTTACTCCAGAGACAAAATTTACTATGCTAGCCCACTGTGGCTTTCAGAAGTGGCTGGAAACAGAGAAATTTCTAAGGCAAATATGAATGGGTAGATTGATACTGTAATGATTTCCAATACCTCATTCTACTCCATAGCCATGCATCTGTGTCAGTACCTCTCACAACATTGCTGAGCTTGGTCAGATGACTTGTTTTGGTCAATGGAACCTTAGGAAATGACACTAGCAGAAGCTTGAAAAGTGCCTGTGAAAGGGCCTGGCTTCTCTTGCTTCTAGAAAGTTTTCACTACCATATTAAAAAATAGCATAACAAAAGCTTACAGCGGTCTCCTGGAGGTAAAAGAACATACAGAGAATTTCCAGTGTTGAGCACGAATGCCAGAGAGTTAAGTTGGCACCACGAGGAGCAGACAGGAGACACCCAGGTGAAGTCAACCAAAATTGAAGACCCATCAATGGCAAGTGATGATTGTACTTTTAAGTCATAAGTTTTGAAGGTAATTTTTTACTCAGCAACCAATCACACCATAGTTTCTCCTTAATGAGGAGGTTATGCTAGGGACTGGGCAATGACATAATAGTTTGTATGAGAGGTATCACATAGTGGATAAAGAGCCTCTGACTTTTTGGAAATCTGAAATTCCTCAGAAAGAAAGAAGAAAAGAATCGAAACAGACTCTGAAAACAGAAAATCCCAGCGTGGTTATTTGGTGGTAGAACACGACCATCCACCGTGACTAAGGCTGTATTTCTTTTCCTCCTGTAGGTTTTGTTTTCCTCATGCACTGGGCAGTATCCATTGGTAAGCAAGAATAGAGCCCAACTCAAGGTTGATCTGCTATTCCCAGACAAAGCATCACAAGTCCCCCCCAAACTCGTCAAAACTGATATTGCCTTTCTCCCAAAGCTTCCTCTAATGTTACAATATAAACAAGTGGTTTAGGGATTTATGCAACATTTGGAAAGGAAAAATCTGAAAATTAGCTGTTCTGATTTTTTTTTGTCATTTTCAGTCATTGTTATTAAACATAATTTTTTTTCAAACAAGCAGCAAATATCAAATGGAACTCTGAATGGGTTAAAGATAATGAGTTCTATTGAGAATTATAGGAATGATCTATGAAAAGTCTACTCTCCCACCTTGAGTTGAGATAAGCTAATAAATAGCACAGGATGGATTGGCTCAGCCCCCTAGGGGCTCTGAGGAAGTGTAATCAAAACCTGCAGGCGCATGGGGCCTTGGTATCCATTGGGGAGGTGATGCTGATAAAATAGACCTAAGTTTCTTGCATCTGTCTTGGGCTGAATTTGTTATATAAGTGTGGGCGATGCACCTTAATTACACGATTCCATTTCACTCTTCACACAACCAAGCTTTACAGATGAAAAATGAGACTCAGAGGAGAAAAAGGCCATATAGATGGTAACTGGGGGTTCATACCCCCATCGGTCTCATTCCAAATCCTGGCCTATTAACCGCAATACCTGATTTTCTAGAAGGATCTTGTAGGAGGTCTCTTAATTGGTTTTGCAAATCTTCCCACTCGAACTGTGAATGCTTATGATGCATACTAAGGAATTAGTCAAGATTACTCATGGATTTACCCTGTACACTTGGAATCATGATCTGTCTAGGAAGAGGGGAGCTCCGAGGATGACATCTCTTTTCTCCTGTATGTTTCCTCAAGGCTCAGGTCCATTCAGTCCTTTCTTCTGTCCTCTCTCCCTAGGCTACTTACTTCTTCTCTCAACTTTAAATATTTGTTATAGTTTGGATCTGGAATTTCCCTCAAAGCCAATTGTCTATGGAGGGTGGTTGAATCAAGGTAGTAAAATGTATCAGTGGATTCATCCATTGTTTTCCTGTGCTATTGAGACTTGGGGCCTGGATGGATGGAGCAGACACTGGGATATGACCTAGACGGGACAGTTCACAAGGTATGACCTGAAAAACTACGAATCTCTTGCTAGTTCTGCCCTTCACTCTCAGTCTCCTGGTTGCTATGGGATGAACAGGTTTTCTGTGGCTAAGCCTCCGCCACACCCATCTGCCTTTACAACCTCCTGAGTGGACTGAGGCCTTCTAAAACAAAGGACATTTCCTCACTTACACTGTGGGTGTTAGATACATGTCCCAGCAATGAGAAAGTAACTAAGACAACATTATTTTCTGTTGTTGGATCCTAAGGCACACTTGCAGTTGAGCTTTTCCTCCAAGTCTCAGTTTTTCTAAAATTTAGCCCTCTACTTTCTTCACAAACTAGATTTTGTTACCACAGAACTGCTTCATTTGAGAAGCCACTTTTTTTTTTTTTTTTTTTTTTTTTTTTTTTTTTTTTTTTTTTGAGACAGCAGGGTCTTATGGTAGTCCAGGCTGGTCCTGAACTAACTACGTAATCCAGGTTGGTTTCAAACTCACAGCAATTCTTTCTGCCTCAGTTTTCTGAGGCAGAAATTATAGGCATGTTCTACCATGCCGGGCTGATTTTTATGTGGTGCTGGAGAACTGAACCCAAGGTCTTGCTCATGCCAGGTAAGGACTCTCACCACAGAGCTATTCCCCTATCCCGCATCTATCCCGAAATTATATTTTTCCTTCTTCCCCTTTCCTCTGATGTCCAAATCATCAACAAATCTTGTAGCTCCCAACTCCACAATGCATATTAACTCTTTCCTCCCTTCTCTATCTGCATTGTCATTACTTAGTCGAGGTCATTATCTCATTTGTAGCAGTAGTCTCCTAACAGATCTCTCTACCTCCCTTCCCACCACACACACACACACACACACACACACACACACACACACACACACACACACACACATATATATATATATATATATATGCATGCAATACATAATGTACACAATGAACTTGAGTATTTTGTGCACATACATCTCACGTCAATATTACAGTTTCCCCCCATTCCTACTTTTGGCCCTCCCACACGCTTCTCACTACCCTCTAACTCCCACTATCACACCACTTGGTTCTATAGAATGCCTGTATGTCTGGGTTTCCCAAATCAAAGAAAACAGGTAATATTTAACATATTTAATCTTCTGTGTCTGACTCACTTCACCACTCAAATAATCATCATTGTTTATCTCAGTCCCCCCGCCCCTCTAAAATATGGGTTTCAGTGGCCATATATTGATGCTTCTCCTCTAGGTCCAGCGCAGCTCTTCACTGGGATGATTTGCCAAAAGTTATTTTGTATCTTTGTTGGGATTCTTTAATATGGCCTCACCCACCAGTCCACACAAGAAAAAAACTATAACAATGAAACTCATTAAGTTTAGAAAATGTGAGAAGGAAAAAGAGAGACGTCAAATTTAATACTCAATAATAGCTGAGTACTGAAAAGTAAATGTTTGTACATTCAAAAGACATTCAGGTTGTCATTACATCAACCAGTTTTCTTAGGATTAACTTACGTCCAAGATCAATTAAATGTGTTTCTATATTAAATGAACTTAAGTCTATATCAAATTGCTACATTAAATGAACCTAAATCTAAATCATATAAGTATATTACACTTAAAGCATTGTAGTGGCATGCTTATTTTAGACTTTTTTTAACTTTCATAAGTTACTTGCTCACATTTCACTTATTACTAACATTTTGCCAGGTTTGATTTATCATTTTATCTACCTAGCCATCCATAACTTCATGCATACATATTTTAAAAAGATTTTATACCAGTTCTCCAGATTGAATTATTATGTTTTACAAATCAATATACTATTAAAATAACATTTATGAGGGAAGTTTCATAGATTTTATGAGGCAGCTGGTACTGTTTTAGAAGGATATCAAATACCAATCTATTTTTTTTGTTATGCTTTCTCTTTAGATGTTTACTTTTCTCCACCTTCTTTAGTGATGCTTGCCTCCCTGTCTCTCTCAAAGATTCCTTCAAGTATTTTCTGCAATGCTGGGATAGTGGTTGCAAATTTCTTTAGGGATTCTTGGTCATGAAAAATGTTTACTTCTTCAGTTTTCAGTGATAATTTTGTTGAATACAACAACCTGGCTTGACATTTGCTGTCTTTTAAAGCTTTGAAGAGCTTGCTCCAGGCTCTCCTGGCCTTTACAGTTTGCATTGAGAAATCTGTGGTAATTCAAACGGATTTGCCTTGGTAGAATAATGTGTATTTTCTTCTTGCTGCTTTTAATATTCTCTCTTTATGTTGTATTTCTGGGGTTTTTATTATGATATGTCTTGGCAAGTCTTGTTGCTGATTAAGGTTATATGGTTTTTGACAAGCTTCTGGTACCTGAAAATTAATTTATTTTCCTAGATTTGGAAACTTTCTTGCATAGTTTCAGTGAATAAGTATTTTTATACCTTCAGTGCTGTCTTCTGAGATTGGTTCTCAGTTGACTTCACCTGTTTCAAATGTATTTCTCGTGTCCTGAATTTCAGCTAAATTTTTTCAAAATATCCACTTCTCTATTATATTAAAATGTTCCTTTGTATCTTGCATTTCCTTATTTACCTCAGCCAACTTTTTATTTGTGGCTTCTATATGCTCAGTAAGCTTTATCTCTATTAGGACCACTATTTGATTAGTAAGTTCCCCTTTAAGACTGCTGATCAATGTTCGCATTTCTTTGAGAATATCTTGTTTGAACTAGCTGTTCAACTCATTTTTCTGTTTGTTTTTAGACTTCCTTACCTATGTGTTCAACTATTTCAGGGCCCATGACATTGGTTTCTGGGGTCTTAGGCATCTTGGTGAATGTCCTGTTGCTTTGTCTTCTTCCGATGTTTCTGCTGTTGAGGGACTTCACTTGAAAGGCCTAGCTGAGAGGTTATAAAGGTGTGTATATGTCGGGGATGGGGGAGGGCGAAGTTCCTCTGAGTTCTGTGCTGGGAGTAGGCAGTGAGGGAGGACCTAACAATCTGATGGCTTCTGAGGTGTCATCATCATCCCCAGGTCCCTCAGCAAAGCTCTCCCACCTGTCCTGTCTTCCCTCTCCTGAGGGTGGGGTTCTCCACCTTGAAGGTGCTCCAATTACACCCAAGCCATCAGGATGTCAGTGGCCTTTCTCTCCTCTCCACAATTGTCTCTTGTGCCAGTTTCCTCCTAGATACTGTTTAAGAGTGACCCCAAACACTGATGTGCAATTCTGAGCTTTCTTTTACTCTAGATAGTTCAGTTTCAGGCTCTTTAAAAAAAATGAAAAAATGGCTCCTGCTTACATCATCACCTGTATGGCTGCCGAGTGCTGCTTCTGAACTAGGCTCTGGGAGGCTAGTACATTATAAAGTACAGATTGTGTGTCATTGTACCACATTTGAATCTGCCTTTTCTGGCTTCTGCTCTGTCTTTCTCTACATCCCATGTATGGGTCGCTCAACCCTCTCTGTCCAGATACACAGAACTCTATCCAAGTCCTCAGCCACGCTGTGTTCTTTCCTGCCTTTTCTGCCCTTTCCGTGCTTTAAAGTGCCATTCCCTCTGCTTGCAGTAACTTTTCTCTCACTTGTCACAAGGCTGGCTTCCTTCCATCCTCAAAGGCCTTCAACTTAAATGGCACCTTTTCAGATTATCCCTTCTAATGCACCCTTTGTAACTAATCTGGTTCCATTTCTAAAATAACATTTGCCACAACTTGTAATCCTGCTGTCTTGATGTGTGCTCCACCCTGGCTCTCATCAGATGTAAACTTTAGGAGCACAAAGACAGCACAAGCATGGTCAGTTCTGCACACCTGCAGCCCGCATAGCACCTAGGACTTCCATGCTCCTCAGTAAATATTGTGAAACCAGTGAAGAAGAGAAGAGTTCCCAGTGTGCAAAGATGTCATGATGGAGCTGGCTGGGTGGATGAATTACATTTTTTTTCTAATAGCTCACTGATATAGCAAATTTTTATAGCATAAGATTCACTTCCTCTGTAGGACTTTGAAATTTATCCCTGTTTGAAAGCATCAGGTTTTGGCGAGTTCTAATTATGACTGATGATATTGTCTTACTTTTAATACTCTCCTAGGAGCCTAAAGATGAAGTCTCATCAATATTTATTGATTTGGCTATCTCTGTTTATAGAGGTGAAGAAGGCAAAACTTTATAGCACACTTTAGAATTCCAGCAGGTGGTATTGATAAACTGTCCCTGATTTATTGGAGCAATAAGTCCAGTTTTGTGCATTCAATAGAGTAACAATGTCTCTGGCTATGTTCCTTACTACCCTAGAAGTAACTTTATTTACAATTTTGTGTCAATTTTAACAGGGGTTGGTCCTGGAGCTCCTCAAGCCTGCTTGTAGGAGAAGATCTCTGTGTGCCTGACAAGTTTCTTACCAAGCTGAGTACCTAACCACAGAATATACAGCAGGTACTGTAGGAGCCAGTTGAAAGGCTGCCCTTGAGAGTCTAGATCATACATCGTGTGTTCAACATGAGGTCTGATTCACATGTGGCTTCTAATTCTGAAGAGTACTAGTCAGTTTCTATATAATGTGGTTTTATCCTGGCCTTACATCTGAAACAGAAAACTAAATGAAAGAGTTGAGGTAGAATACTTCAGTTAGGTGCGAACCTTGGGTTCAATTCCTGGGAAGGAGGAGAAGGAGTAAGAGAAAAATCCTAGAGGAAAACCTGTTGCCCAGAATGAAAACGTAAAGGGTCTAAAAGATTTCTTCATAGCATTAAATGTACCAGTGTCATCAAGTCATGAAAATGTAGAGCTGTAAAAAATATTACTGCTAATAATCAGTATTATGGAAGTAGTGGCTATGTGTTAGATGTCTGCAAGGGTATAATATGGCTTGTCACATTTAACATTCACAAAATCCTGTGAGGCGGATATTAATATCATTATATCCTCACTTTATAGGTGCAAATATATGAGGCACAAAGAGATGAAGTTACTTTTTCAAGACTACACAACTAAGGAAATTAGAAAATTTCTCATCAAACCTTTTCATTTTACTGATGGGGAAACCTTACCATTTGGGAGCTCTGTCCTGATCAAAGTCACACAATACACTGGGTTGGGTCTAGGGTGAAATCTAATTCCCATATCACATAGAATCAGAGTTGACGTTTTGTTTTTGTTCTTTTTAATTGGGTGCTAAGGAACCACCATAGAGAGCGTCAAGGAATCACAGGGAGTTTGCCATGTACCTGTTTCCCTTCTATTGCTCCTCTCATCTCCTTGAACGTGGAGGTGAACTCCCCAATAAAGTCATGCTTGCCGTTGGAGTCCCAGTCCCACACTATGCACTGCAAAAGAGAAAAGAATGACATGTAAAAAGATTAAGAATGCTGCCATTGAAGCTGAAGACAGTGTGAACTTTTTGAAGAAGAGTAAATGAAAGACATTGGTTCTGGAACAGTATAGATTGTGATAAGTGGAATATATTATCCCTTTGGTTACTTAGTGTTTATGGTAGTGGTCTCCAAACAGCCCTATGACTTAGCAGGACTGCAATAATTCACCCTCTTTTCAGATAAGGCCAATAAGACTCAAAGGAACAGAAATGCGAGACAGGAAGGTAAGTGTCCTGCTTCCACTACTGGGGCTCTTTTCCCATCACAGAGTCTCCCTGGTTTGCTGCTGGAGTCAGGTGGCTGAGCCGGAGCCGGTAGCTTCCGCAGTGGCAGCCTTTGTTAGTGATTTGAACGGGCTCATATTAAACGCACTCGTTTCTTCTTGGTTCTTTTCTTTTTAAGAGCAAAAGAGCAGTGCCAACCAAAATGAGTAAGAAGGACAAAAAGTGAAACCTTTAACTATCCACATGAAAACTCAGTGAAAGATAGTGACTAGTAAGCCATATTGGTAAATATCAGCCATCCATCGCCGTAAAGATGCAACTGTTCACTTCCAACAAGAGAGCTCCTTCTAACATTGTCAAGATCCAAGCAACACCGCATGAGTGATTAGGTCAACAGCAGTCCCTCTACTTTGTCACAAATCTAGGTAAAGGGGAAGGTCACTATTTTTTTTCCCAAGGTAGAGGTTGGACTAAGGTCTCAAGCACCTTAGACATCACTTTCCATACTTTAAAGATCCACCCTTTATGGACATGGAGTTTTACAGTGTTGTTATACAAGTAAATGAACTTTCACATATTAATATTCAACTTAACTACTCACAAGCCCCTACCCCCATTCGACAAATTCTATGCTTACTTCATCTAAAATATATATGCAACAATCTTGCCAAACCCCTAAAACAAGAATCTATATAAAACATGGAATTAAGATCAAAAGTAATTACTTATAACTTACCCCTAACATTAGCAAGGTTGTTCAAATGTTTCTCTTTAAACCAATGATGTACAGCAATGAAGTCACAAGCGTCAGATAAGATAGATCAAGGAAATAAGGGGAACTTTTCCTTGGAAGAAAGGTTCCCATATAATATCAGGGTCCTAAGAGACAGATTGGTGGAAATCCTGATTGTTAATCTCTTACCAGAACGTGTGGGATTTTCACAGATCTTCAAGAAATATGTCCAAAACATAGCATGATTTCCCTCTAAATGTATTCTTCCCCATTTATTTCCTGTCACAGTGGATTGTACAACATACATCCAGTTGCTCCAAAGAGAAAACTGGGCATCATTCCCAATATTCCTCTGGCATCAGGTCCTCTCCACTCTGTCTCCTGAACATGGCTCGTGCCAGCACTGCTCCTAATTCTGACTGTTCCTTCCTAATCTGCCTTTCTACATCATCTCCTGCCTGTGTTCTTGCCTCTCATGACTGCCATCACCCCTTGTATTCACTAATCATGTTAATAACTCGCTTCAAATAAAAATAAACATGTTAATGGATCTCCCAACATGTTAATGGATCTCCCAACATATTTCCTGATCAGATTCCCTCAATATTTTTAAAGTTTGCCCCTTTTAAAACATCTCTATAATATTTTAAAGTTTTTAAAAATGCAAGCTATGTAGGAATAAAAAGTATTTGCTACACGTTTTTATTTTTCAGGCATCTGAAGGAACCTAACTTCTCAGGTTATTTTATCTCTTTCAGTGTACAGAATCTGTTATTTCACTTAGAAAATATGAACAGACCCTTTGTGTGGGAAAGTGCATTAGAATAAATCAGAATAGAACATGTTAAGACAAAATGAGTTAAATTATTGTTGTGTTATAAAAAGTAATGGCCAAGAGGAATACTTTTATTGGTAGCTAGAGACACAGAGCTGAGTCCCAGTTGTGTGGACTGAAAAGACTTTTGGGCAGGTTTCATTAGAAAGCTGAAGATAGAGCCCTATAGTGTAGATCTTGAGTGATCAAAGGCAAATGTGTTGAAGGTCTGTAACACAATTAGGAGATGGGAAATCTCTAGGGAGAGGGGCCTAGTGGAAGAAAATAAGGTCATTGATGGTATATTCTTGAGGACATATTGGGACCTGGCCCCTTCTCTTCCTCTCTCTTTGCTGTCATGAGGTGAGCAGGCCTCTTCTGCCATGTGCTCCCACCATGACATGCTGCCTTACCACAGGCCCACAAGCAACAGGCTGACTGAACATAGACAAAACCCTCCAAAGCTGTGAGCCAAATAAGCTTTCACCTTTCAAAGTCGATTATCTTAGGCACTTTGTCACAATGACAGAAAGCAAACATACCGACTCGGGATAGCAAGTGGTGAGAGATGGGTAAGAGACTTCGGAAACTGTGATGTCTAATTTCTCCTGACACCCCCACCACTTGCTTCTCATTACCTCTGAGACTCTGGTGAATGTGTTGTCTATAAGACTATTATTCTGATAATGACTTTGAAGGAAAGGAAAGAACCACGTCCACATTTTGGGGAGCAGCAGACCAGAAGGCAATACGGATGATCCACAGTGCTGACTGAACAATGACTGGATGGAGGACCAGGGAGCAAGGAATGGACAGGTGAGTCCTGGGGATGGAACTCCACAGAAATAGTGTGGAGGGTTGTCAACTTCTGCAGTAGTATGCAACTAGAACTCAAATTCTTTACTTAGAATTTAAGAGAAAATTGGATCATAGGAAATCGGACAATCACAATTTAGATTCAGCTAAAATCATCATCCAATTTACATTTAATTTTTGACCATCATGTGTTTACTCAATCAGCATAGGCTACAATTAAACTATTATTATACAAAGGTCTAAACGTTCTTTTAATTAAAAAATGGCCCTTGACCTTATAAAGTTTGCTTTTAGTGCTACGACTAAATATATATGTCTTACCTTGCAATCACATAGGATTATGTGTCTTTGTCTCCTTGGGTATGGTGGTGGCCATCTGACTTATATTGACTGGTGAAATGTATGAAAAAAACTGCCTACTGAGCACTTCGAGAAGAAAGCCGGAAGAGCTTAAGCGTGATTTACACGTTCCATCTCTCCCTATGCCTTGGAGAGCAACAACACAGCAGCTGTTCTGTCAGCCTGAGGCGTTGTTAGTGAATGTAACGCACAGACAGTAGTGCTTCTTGATGTCCCAGGATGGACATGTATATGTTCAAGAAATAAATTGCCTTGGCTTCCAACCTCTGAGATTATTACAACATACTTGTGCCAGTTAACCTTAGTTGTCAACCTGACTGGTTTAGAGACTTCTGGAGGGATGAATAGATCTTAAGGGTACTATGCTCATTAGTGAATATTCATAGATGAACGTGTGGCAAGGATGTAGGACCCAGTGGGAGGAGGTGGGTCCCTGTGGGTGACCCCTTGGATGGTATATCTCCTGCTGATGCTCCTTCCTTGTCACTGCTTTCCAGCCTCTATAAAGGAGAAGCTTTGACTCACCACACTTTCCACTGTAATGTTTCTTCTTTGGAGCCAACCAATCATGGACAGAAACCTCTGGAATATAAGTCAAATTAGACTTTTCCTCCTTTAAGTTGTAAGTATCAGGTATTTTGTCCCAACATTGGGAAAGCTGACTGACACAAGGGCATAGTCCAGGAATCACTTAGATATTTAAAATATGATGACAAGAAAAGTTGTTATAATTTACTTTGTCTGATTTCACAAGAGGAGGATACATAATTTTAAGGGGAGGTTACAGAGAGATAGCACAAAAAAATTAAACTTGTTCAAAGCCTAACCAATATGTTTATAAAAGTGTTGTTTTCTTGCTGGAAATGTTCAAATGAAAACTGCAGGACCATGTGCAAAAGTCATAGTGAGAAACTCAAACAGGGGAAGCTGCTGATAGACAGGACCTGGTTGAATATTTCTGAAACTGCTTCTAACTTAGAGATGTTAAGAGTAGTTCTAGGCAATGAAAAGCTTAGTTTGTTATGGTGGAAATAAACACTTCATTATAACTTTGGTAGGAATCGTGAGAGCCTTTATAAAAACTCAAATTAGAGTGCAGTTCCACTTCATTCTTCCAAATGGATGTGGAACAAATAAATGAATTAGATGCTTTGAAAAAATGTTGAGAATATGCACTGCCATCATCACAGTATAGGACGCTGTGAAGTAATCCACTATTACAAGACTTATTATTTTCCTGTTTGCTAGTTCCTCCTTAAGGACCCTCATATTTATATTTGTGCATTAATTTTGTGAATCATGAAAGCTTGTCTGCTAGGCCTGGTTCCTGAGAACCTATTCTTAAGAATGAGACTTTGCCTTTAGTAAACACAGCTTGAATGTTTGAGTCTGACACATTCTTACTTTTCTACCACTGAGAGAAGCAAAGAAAGAGGAGAGATGCAACAAACGAGGGCAAAGAACTAGAAGCAGCTTTTTAAACATCCCCTTGCACTTAGGAAAGAGAGAAGTTCCCTTCTTTAGGAGAAGGGGCATAAACCACTTGCCACTCCTTTGTTGCCCTCTCTTAAAATCCACTTCATACAGGGCCCTAACTGCCCCCCTCCCATCCCCTGCCCACCGCGACATTCAGGTTGGTCGCAATGTGCTTGCAAGCAGGGGAAGAATGGAAGTGACCATCTACCTCTCAGAAGGAGGAAGATGCCGCTTGCCAGACCTCCCTGCGGAGCCTCCCTGAGCACAGCCCACTTCTCTGATCAGCTGGCACTTTGCAGCATGGCAGTTGAAGAACTGTATTTCGACCTTACTGAGAATGGATCTTAAAGGAAGGAAGACACAGTGCAGCAAACAAATACAAACACTTGCTGCTTCTCTCTCTCCTTGCTACGAAGCTGGAATATGACAACTGTGATGTGGCTGATGGAGGAAGGTATCTTGGTGGAAAGTAAACAGGTTGGCCACCCAACAGGAAAACTGAGATGCAGGCAGAGCTTCTGGTATGTAAGGAGGCCTCTACGCATCAGTGAGAGTGCAGCATCGCAAAGCTCTTGACAGCCACAGCACCTTCTTGAGGTCTCACATTTCACAAAACAGTTCGGCTACACATCCCTCAAATGCTTCAGCTCAAGAGATGATGTACTCTGCTTCCTCGTTTTACTGAAAAGGAGGCTGATGGCAGAGACATGACTTCTGCAAGTTCAGATTGGACAGTAAGGGTTAAAACTCAAGTCCTCTGCCTCCTGACTTCGCCTCTGTTACACACACAGTGAGTTATAGTTAAAAAGTATACACCACTTGCTGTATGCCAAACATAATTCTGAGGTCTTCATACATATCAAAGCTGGACACACATCCGTGAAAGAATGAAATTGGAACCTTACTTCATACTGTCACAGAAATCAACTCATCACAGATCAAAGATGTAAACATATGATCTGAAACTATGGAAGAAAACATAGGTGAAAACCTTTTTGACATTGATTGTGACAGTGATTTCTTGGATCTGACACCAAACACAGCAACAGAAACAAATATAGGCACGCAGAACTGCATTCAGCTGAAAAGTTTCCATACAGCAAAGGGGATTAGTCAACGCAATGAAAAGTCAGCCTAAGAAAGAAGAAAAACAATCTCCCCAGGCTCTATCTCACAAGGGGTTCCTCTCCCAAGTAAAAACATTTACAACTTAATAGTAAAACAAGTAAACAAAAGACAAGGCAAGTAACTTGATTTTTAAAAATGGGCAAAAGATATGACTAGGCATTTCTCCAAAGAAGACCTACAGATGGCCAACAGGTGTGAAAGGCTGCCCAGAACTGCTAACATTCAAGGCAATGTAAGTAAAGCTGCAATGAGATAGCATCTCGTAATGATCAGGATGATCAGGAGATGACACACACACAAACATTAACAGGTGTTGATGAGGATTGTTGGTGGAAGTGTAAAATGGTGCTAAGTGGGGTTCTTCAAAAAGTTGACACAGAATGCTACACTGCCCAACCACCTCACTTTCTCATACATATCCAAAAGAACTGAAATCACCATCTTGAGGAGGTATCTAAAAGCTGAGATACGGGAACAACCTAAGTATCCATCGACAGATGAATGAAGAAAATGTGACATATATGTACAACAATATTACTCATCTCTAAGAAGATAAAAATCTTGTCATTTCAACGACATGCGTGACCCTGGGGAATATTAAGTGAAACAAACCAGTCCCTGGACAAATACTATGATTCCTCTTATATGAGGTATGTTCATTCACAGAAGCACAGAATGTAAAGGATGTGTAAAATATGTGGTTGATATTTAAATTTAAAAATTATTACAATAAAAGACCCACTGCCCTTAAATCCCCTCAAAAAATTCCCCCTCGTTCCAGTACACTTATTCCGTTTTTTTTTTTTTGTTACTTTCTGAAGTAGTTCTAGAAGTCTCCTTTTGCAAGTGTCTTTATGAGATGTGATGAAAAACAGAGTGACTGTTGCTGCTGAGTGTCAGCCAATGAAAGGCAGGCTCAGATAGCACTACAATGTGTCCTCACCCACCTCATTCACCAATGTGTCACTGTGCAACTTCTGGCATTCCCCAAATCAAAATGATCATGAATCAGTTTAGGACATCAAGGCAGAAACGACAGTGAAATTTATGTTGGGAACTGGAAGTTAGGGGACGGGAGAGGTGTTCAGTAGGTAGAAAGGTTTGTTATGGTAGATAAATAAGTTCGGATGGGTAATAGACAGCATAATGCCCGTAGTTAACAATACAGCATGGTAAATACAGTAAGTTTATCAAGTAAGTAGTTCTAATGCTATATGTTCTCACCACACATATATACATGAAACAGCAGCAGCACCACCAAAAACCTCAAAAAAAAAAAAAAAAAAGGACACAAACTTTGGCAAGTGTTGCATTGTCTGTGGCTTTTTATCATGGTGAGGGTATTGTGGGTGTTTATACATGTCTAAACTCACCAAACACTGCATTAATTATGTTCAGTTCTTTGTATATCAACTTGCAATAAAGGTGTAAAAAAAACACATTTTTTTTTTTTTTTCCAGTAGTCTGGGTGGGTCTGATACAAACCATTGAGAGATCGAAGAGAGAACTGAGGCTTCCCTAAACTACAGAACATTTCGCCTGTGGTCTGCTGATCTTTGAGTTCATCCTTCCCACTGGCCTGTCCTGCAGACTTCGGACTTGCCCTGCCATCCTCCACAATCACTGCAGTCAGCTTCTTGCAATAAATCTCTTCCTATATATTTATCCTCCTAGTTCCATTTCTTGGTGGCTCCCTAACTGAGGCAGCCCTCCTTGCCTTCTCCCTTGCGCTCAGGTGTTGCTGTTTAGCAGTAATTTTCCAGTGACCTACTGTGGTCCTCTCGTGCTAATATCTCAATATTTCTTGAAGACTTACTTTGTCCTTGCATTGTCCTGAACATTCAATGTGCTTTGACTAATTTAATCTTCACAATACCACCAACATGGAGGCAGTATTATTGCAGCCTCCACTTAACAGAAGAGGAAACTGATATGTAAAGTGACTACTGCTGTCATAGAGTATTCAGGATGTCCTAAATCTGATCCAATTTATGGTGGGCAGATGTAAGCTATCCAAACCGATCACAAAACAACATTACTACTATGAATTACTTAAGAATTCTCATAGTTAAATATATCTACTCTTCTTACTTGACTTTTAAAAACATGAGGACTTTTTTTGAACAGCAGCTTGTCATCTGTCCAGATAGAGTAGGAATTTATCAAATTCCTCCTGCTCCCTACTCATCCTATCTCCTAAGATCCCTAAGTAGTCTTGCTTACATCAGTTTCAAAATATCTCCAACCACATGGTGGTCATTTTTCTATGAGTCTGTATTCACTACTAAAAGAAACTTCTGAGCACACAGTTATATATTTTTCTTTAAAATAAGGACTTAATCTACTCTTGAGTACAAGTAAGAATTCAGGTAAACGTCTGAAGAGTGTTCAGTCTTTTCTCTGTGAGTTAACTTGATGGCAGTTCTCAGAATATTTGGCCCTTTCTCCACATTACAAAGGGAAAGTAATATTTTTAGTAATCTGACTATTAAAAGTGGTAGTCAAACAGAACAATACACTATCACCGTTGTAGACATAGATTGTATAGGCATTTGACTGTAGAAATGACCTTGCCATAGCTGTAGAGATTGCAGACACTCCTTATTTGGAGCTGAAAAGCAGAAAACCTAGGTTTAGTTCCAGCTGTCAGGACAATGCCTTGGGGAAATGGACAAACTTCTCAGCCTGGTAGTGGTTCAGCACAGTGGAAACAGCAGCGGTCAAGGAATCATTCAGAATTCCACTCAAATCTCTTCCATTTCACTGGAGAGCTGTGCAGCTACCTCAAGCCTGTCTGCATTTGTCTACTCAGTTTATTTGTCTCTAAAATGGGGATGATATTCTAACCTTTCTTTTCATCAGGATTTATTATGCTCACACACACTTATTAGCTGGAGTGAATTAGGAATTGTGCTGGCTGTGGGTGTAAAGAAATGAAAGACTTTAGCTCTTTCCTTCAAGATGCCTAAAAAATGCCTAAAAACCTTCTCTTCCCTTTGTAATGTGGAGAAGGGCCAAACAGTCTGAAAACTGCCATCAACTCAACGCACAGAGAAAGGCACTGCCTGTTCACTCCTGAAGACATTTTCCTGTGTTCTTCTTACTTGTGCCCAAGAGCTAGAATCACAACACAGGAAATGAACGAGCAAATAAGAGTAATGAACAGAAGGTAGCAATGGAAAAATGGAAAGTCGTATCAACAAAATTGCTCACCCATGTTGTCTGAGAGTATTCTGTAGAGACAGGCAGGAGGGGCTTCGAAGAACAATTAAGGAAATAGCACCTGGCAAATGGCATGTGTAAGTGAAGCACTTCCTTACCTTATTCACACAGAAGGACAAATGACTAATAGCAGACCCTCTTCTGAGAGTAAGGTGTGGGTGCATAGAGCAGGATTGCATTATGGGTGTCTGAAGGGACACTAGATGATACGGAGACAGCTTCTCTTCTCTCTCATTTACACATGAGCCTGTGCAGAACTCGAACGTCATTTGCCCAGTTGTACCACTCCTCTTGCCTCATATGATGTGCTCTTGAGGTGGCGTGAGCATCTTATGGCACTTCTCCTGCAGGACTTGTGCTGTGCCACGGAACACAACACTGTGATGTGTGAGGGTGAAGCAGTCACAGACCGGGAAAGGACCAGACCTAGGTCTCTGTGGGGCCAGCTGTGAGAACTTGTGCGGATTATTCCATCCCCTGAATCTCAGACCTCTCCTGTAAAATGATTGCTGTGCAAGAACAGAGAGCAAAAGTGACAAGCCTAGGGATTTTGTATGTCGAAGTAGAGTGTGTTGTTTTGGCCTTTTTGGAAATATTCCCAGGAGGGGTGTCACTGGATCGAAGGGAATATTTATTTCCAGTCTTTTGAGAGATCTCCATACTGCTTTCCAAAGTGGTTGTATGAATTTACATTCCCACCAGCAGTGCAGGAGGGTTTCTTTCTCCCCACAGCCTCGCCAGCACTGATTACTACCTGACTTGTTGATATAGGCCATTCTTTCTGGAGTGAGATGGTATCTTAGAGTTGCTTTGATTTGCATTTCTCTTATGGCTAGAGATGTCAAAACAGTATATAACAGACATATATGTATACCCATGTTCACAGCAGCACAACTAACAATAGCTAAAATATGGAAGTCACCAAAATACCCATCAACAGACCAGTGGATACACAAACTGTGGTATTTATACACAATGGAATACTATGCATCTATAAAGTCCAACAACATGGAGGCTTTTGCAGGCAAATGGAAGAAACTTGAGATCATCATGCTTAGTGAAGTGAGTCAGAAGCAGAAGGTGAAACATCGAATGGTCTCTCTGATATGAGAAACCCAGATCACAACTATCTCATGGAACTTAAAACAAAAAACAAAGTGAACCCTACCCACCTGGTTCACTTGGGAGGAGTGGGTAGGGGAGGGACAAAAGGAGAGTGGGAAAGTCCTTGTCACCTTGACAAGATACATATGTGCACAAAATGCTCAACGACATTGCAAACCTTAAATTTTGTGCATATATATATATAATAGGGGGGAAGGAAAAAAAGGCAGAGTGTGCTGAGCTTTTTAGATTTCCAGGCCCCATCTTCACCGATTCTGATGTGATTTTCTGAAGTGGGTCACCAGACTCTGCCTTTGAAGTAAGCAACTTTATTGTTCAGATGCATTTGGTCTCTGGACACTGAGAAACAATGGACAGAAAATTCAGTAGTGCATGGTCTGTGTTTATGATGGCAGCAATGACAGTTAAATCCTGGCTCACTCAGTCGTCTTCAATTCAGTAGAATATCCAACTACAGACAGAAAAAAGGTATTCAAGGTAGAACCTGGTTTCTTAGTGATCATTCAGTGCAGTGTTTCTGTGAGCAGGCAACCAAAATCCTACAATGTTATACTCACGCAGCTAGGCAGGGAGATGCCTAGGAGAGAAGGGCTGTGGGAGTATTAGCTTTACTTTGCTTGTTCATGCATCTTTTGTATTCCAGCTGAGCTAAGAAATACTCCACGAGGAAGTGTGTCACTCTTGGAAGTCTTCGTTGGAGATGCACAACCTGTGTTAGTTCAGATGAGCTTCAAAGGCTCCCAAATGCTTGTTGAAATCTTTTTCTGTTCCCACCTCACTATACTTGAAGATGATTGAAACTCCCAGGATTGAAGAACAAGAATACAGGATTTGACAGTGACTTAGGCCTCAGGCTTTCAATGAAACCTCTGTCTTCATTATCGAAGTCACTGTGCATCAGCTCAATCTGTACTATACTCCTTTATTAAGTTTACAGGTGTGTGACTTATCTGAGAATCTGATAATTGATCTGGAGACTGACAGGTGGCTGGACTCAGAAAACTTCTTTATGGGCACTACAAATGTGAATACGATCTCTAGCCAATGCACAGATACCCAATGATACAAATAGTCTCGTTGGCTGTTGGGATATGATGCCTAAGTATGGCTGACAGCTGATCAAACATTGATGAGGAGCTCTGAGATATAATGGCATTTTCTTCATTTTTCTCCTCCTCTTCCAGCTTTTTCTTCTTCTCTTCCTCCGTCTTCTCTGTCTCTTTGTATGGCTCTGACTCTTTATGTATTTCCAAGACACAGTTTGGATGCATTTATTCTGTTCTACAGTGGGAAGCAGAAATGACTGTGGCTCCCTACCAACACACTTTACGGTTTTCTTTCATTTCATTTCTTTCATTATTTCATTTCATTACCAAGCCTTCATGCAGTCCTTACACTGCATGAGGAACTGAGTTAGGTACAAAAAATAGAGGAAAAAAGAAAAGGATAAACAAGTACATTGAACAATAAAGAAAAAGATAAGAAAGATAGGTGGGTCATTATTGCATAAATCTTACAGTCTTGTGGTGAATGCAAACATTAATTATGTAAGCAAATGTACAATTAAAGTATGTGCATGATAGACATTGAATAAGTGTTGTTTTGGTAAGTCAATGAATGAATGAAACCAAAATGTAAAGGGATCTTTAATGCATATTTTACTAATTCTAAGTAATAAATCTCTCCAAATATTTTGGAGTATCAGGTGAAACTGGCACAGAAATTCCTAAAAACTTACAACTTAGGATACATATATCACTCATAACCTCACATCATTAAAACCTCGAAGTTAGAACACAAAAGGTGTTTCAGTTCTAGGGTTCATTAACCTGAGACATAGTACCCATAAGCTAAAAAAGAGCAAACAAACAAACAAACAAACAAATCAAAACCAGAAATTTTTCCATATCTCATGGTGGAGGGACTCAGCGAGAACAGGAGCATTTTAGAGAACAGCCCCCCCCCCCCCCCCCCCCCCCCCCCCCCCCCCCCATTCTGAGTCACACAAACTGCATAGCTGTTCTACAGTCCTCAGTGGAAGGAGCAGTGGTCTCAAAATGGTGATTCCTTTTTAAGCAGGATTTTTCACTGTTCAGGGACTCAACATGATCTCATTTAGAGATAGAAAGGATTAAACTTAATTATCCTCAAGTTCCTGTCCTACTCTTAAGATAATGAGGAAAAATGCCCATCTGATTTCTTTTTCGCATCTAATGTCATCCCCACTCACCATGGGATTATACCTGACCAACTCAGGGACAACTATTACATCACACTTTTTTATTAATACAGACACACATTTCTAGATTCCTGTTCTCCTGAACCACTGAATCCCTTCCAAACAGTAACTGCTCACCAAGGTAAATTCTGCTAGAGGGCAAATTCTAAAATCATCCTATTTTATTTTTCTTTAATATAGAACTAACTCTAGGTTGATCTTTCCCTAGGAAACACCAAATTAATCCTTTAAATTTGCATAATCTGATTTGATGTGAGGGAAAAGATTTCCCAATTCAATTGAAAAAAGAAAACTCCAGTTGAGCGTTGAACTCTGGTAAATGGCCCTTTGGCTGACTAGAAATGTATGTAAGGTAGGCTCCAAGTCCTGGAAGCCAGAGGTCAGAACTGCCCATGTTATGTGTAAGGTACTGTTTCAGGTGACACCTAATAAATACTTGCTTTTGTCTTCTCAACTTATTTATTACTAGTATAGTCATTGTTTGAATTAGTTGTGTGACAGGAAATCATTAGCCAGGTCCTCTAGGTACATCTCATTTAATCCTCCTGGCAAACTGTGAGGTAGGGCTGGTAACCACATTTTGAAGGAAATTAAAGCCCAAGGATATTAAGACAACTTTTTGAGGTTGTCAGCTAAAAAGTGGTAAAGCTAAGTTTGGAGCTTTGCTCTCTTGGGAGAGTCTGTGCTTCTCTATGCATCACACTGTCTATTTACTCACTATAGAATTTTTGCTGTTATTGTTGCATATCTATTATGCTTTATGGAACTTTCTGAGTATTGATTACATAACAGATGAGACAGGACACTCTTTCACTAATGTTATGGAATCAGTCCAATTCAGACTTAACTAAGCCCTGGAGCACTCTCTAGAATTCCGTCGTTGGATCGGCTACTAATTCAGAAGATGCAACATATTTTAAACAAAGGAATGACATAATCGGATGACAATTTAGAAAGACCATTCAGGCTGTTAAGTAAATAAGGAGTGAGAAATAGGTAAGAACTTGAGGTCAGACTGAGACACTGGGAAGATTAGGAACGTATTAAGGAAGTGAAAACTGTGGATCTAAATCTTGAAGTAAATGCTGGGGTTGGCGAGAAGAAAAGGAGGAAAAGAAAACGAAGGATTACTCTCTAACTTGCACCTAGGAAAACTAAGTGCATGGCTCATCGAGATGGGACCCACAGGAGAAACAGATTTGAGGGCCAATGGTAATTTGGTCATGTGAAGTCCCACTTTCTGGGCCACCAATAAACATTAAGGTTCTCTGAACCCACGGCAGGTAATCATTGCTTTTAGCAAAATGCCTATGTCTCCATTTCCAAATGTCTCCGATTCTAAATGAGTCAGGCTGTTCCTGGCTTATTGATTCCTATAATTTGATGCCTCCCATTGGGTCTCTGAGGAGGAAAAGAAGCTTGAAGACTGGAAAAGAACTGATGGCTCAGTTGGTCTGGAAACCACAAACTGGCCACGTGGGATTCACTGATAGCTGAAAGAAAATCTTGGCTTAGCTACTCAGTTCTAGCCACTCTCCAAATAACTAAAAACCAAGTAAGTCTAGGATAATCCAGTATTTCCTTTCTTTAAAGTTTTACATAGTTTTAGTTAGTTTTGTTTTTGTTTTCATGATAGTCTGTCCTTGTTACTGGACGCTTATTTTCTAGTTGCCTTTCTGCACAGATCCAGCCACTCATGGCCAATCTCAGAGAGTTATGATGTTTATTTACCTAGTATGAGTAAAACAATTTGGCAATTTCAGGGTGAAATGAGAAGGTCAAAAATTTCCACTAAACTGTGAGCCTAAAATTGCTACCTGTGACACTCATTTCTCACAAAGAATCAATTCTCTTCTTGCAAACAGTGATGATTACAGACAGACTTCTGGGTACCACACTTTCTTGAGAGATAAAAGGACTTGATTCTGTGAGTCAGCCAGAAGCACATCCTATTCTCTCCACCCAGATGGAGCCAGACGCACAGTTGCAAGATGGACAAGTAGAGAGCTGAGATTTTGACAGTTTTAAGCAGGTCCTCTGACCTGTCTTATCAGGCTTATTACCCAAGTAATTGAACTTTTTTCCATTCAATTTCTATCACGAGAAAAATGGATAACTTTATTTGTCTTTGGGGAAAATTAAACAGATCTTTACTTAGAAGTATAAATTCCTTCATTTACTGTGGGAATGGCTCTCTGTGTAACAGCCACATCAATAACTACTTTGGAAGGACAGAAAAAGTGCTAGAACCTTATTAGACATTTATTCTGGCCTTCATAGCATTCAGTGTATTTTCAAAGGTAATTTCTGATAAATGGACCCAAGTTTTCAAATCAAAGTTATCATTTAGAAATGGTAAAATTCAAAATTTATTAATCTATATAGTAGCAAAACATTTAAAAAGTTCATTTCACACAGCACTACTAGTTCTGTGACATATTTCACAAGACATCAGTCGTATGGGAGGTATTAATTAAAAAAAGAAAAAGTACTAGATCTTGAAATAAGTTTGGGTTAGCCTGGTATAATGGAAGTTAAGACATTTTTCTGTTGCAGGAACTCTAAGAACTTTTGCAATGTCAATTTTACCAGAGTGAGGTAAATCAGCCACAAAAGGTACACAAATTTACAAAGGCACTCATTCTCAAGACTCTCAAGCACAGGACTGGCACTTGTGAGAAGCAGTCCTTCCTTAAATCTTGTACCTGTGCACCTCTCTGCCACATTCTGGGCCAGGTCCTGCTCATGTGTGTTGTGAATCATTTTCAAGAGGAAGGCATAACACACAATGTTTCCCTACTTACTTGGGCAAGGAATTTGTATATGTCTATTTGCATGTAGGTAAGATATCAGATTGATATCTTGTGGAAAGAAGTGTGAGGAATTGATTTTTTTTTTCATTAATTTAAGTAATACTATTGGGAGTCCCCTTAGGTACCAAAAATGGTAAGGTACTGAAAGTATGAAAATGAAAGCAATCTCTGTCTTTCAAATATTGAAATACAGTAGGCAGGTGGCAGAAAGTGGCATCTGGCTCAGCCAGGAATTTGAGGAAAGCCAGCAGCAAAGGATCTGTAGTGGAGCTGAGCAAAGAAGCTGTATTTGAGAAGGTGACTATAATTAAGTCTGAGTTACCGGAGTGAGATAAATTTTACAAGGAATATCAAGTGTGTGCTATGTGCCCTATGGTGAGAGAATCCACAGTTTAACTGGAGAACTACAAATTGTTGGTCATGCTTGCTGAAATGAATCCTGGGAAAGTAAGACCAGGTTCACAGACATCAACTATCCTTACAAGAAGGATATCTGGAATGTTCATTGTAGTGGAGAAGGGAGGGCATGCATAGTGTCAGCATGTATAAATATGAGTATGTGAAATGTGAGAATGAGAACCTTTCATACATAAATGTGCCAACAGAAGAGTGCAGGTACTCATAACAAGAAAAAACAGAACTAGGAAGACTAAAAGATCCTTTCCATGAGTCACAAGACTCTGTTCACTGTTTACTTCTCTAGCCTCAATTTCTCCCCTTCCTCTCTCAACCACTCAGGCCTTTGTTCAAATCCCTCTGTGACAGGGCTGTGGCCCATGATGCTCCTTCTGCCTGGAATGCTTTTCTCATCAATATTTTCTAATAATAATAATATCTCTCCTCAAATTTCAGGAGTCTGCTCAAATACTACATCCACAGATTTCAAGCCACCATTAGCTTCTTATAAAGATTTTTCCCCCATGTACTTTTCTCTCAATGCACATTTGTAGTTATATGTTATTATAAATATTTTTATCTCTTCCAAAAACTGGAAGTTAGCTGCATGAGGTACCAACCACTTCTACTGCACTCACCATTCTATTCCCAACAGCTGTCATAGAATATGCATAATAAATATTTGTTGAATGAATGGGCTAGTTATCCAGCAGATATTTGTGCTCCTCTTGTATATTGTAGGTTGTTGTTAGATGGACTACATTTCCCAGCCATGTGACCAGGCACACGAATAATGTGATGTGTTCCACCTCTGGATAGAAGTAGCTACAAGTGAAGTGTGATTTCTAAACTCTCTCCTTCTACTTATCGAAGTGATGAGATGACGAAGCTGCAGGGTGTTTGAGACACATCTTGAAATCATTATATGAAGACCGGCCCCCCCCCCATAGAAAATCTAATTAGATTTGTCTTGACTGGAAAATAAACTTGCATGTTACAAAGTAATTTAAAAATTCAGTTAAAATACTCATGTAAAGGAATGGGTGAAAGATAAAAACACAAAGTAGATCTGATTAGAACTAAGTTGGTTTGCTAGCTCATGATGGCCAAGGATTTTCAACAACATTTAATAAGAGGAAGCTGAAAATTAATAGAAACTGTGGTGCCATATTTGTGTTGTAACACCATGGCTGTATCATATGTAGTGCAGGAGATGTGGCTACTGCTTTTCATCCAAATCTGTTCTCCCCTCACCCACTCAACTTAAGAAATCCTACTGGGTGGTCATAAGTGGATTCCTGGGAAGAATGGGCAATATCCAAATTTTTCAGTATGCAAGGTACTATGGAAACAATTTTGGGGGCCAGGAAAGCACAGACTATCTTTAAGTCCCATCTAGGTCCTACTGGATTCCTGTTCCACTTGGGGTAAACTTATATTTCCATTAAGCTGCACGTTAGGGATATGAAATTCCCATTTCCTCGGGTCAGCATTTTTTCTCAGAGAATTTTTAAAAAACACAAACCAAAAACATATTTATTCCTTCTTTATTGACAGACTCATTGCTTTTATTAGCATGAATAATGGCTTGGCAAACAGAGGAAGGGGAAAGCCCATTATATTCAGTGATATAAATTATCCTTGATGAAGAAAGTCCATGTTCATCAATACTGATGTGGCGGTGTCATCAATTTAATAGCTGAACGCTAAGGACCATTAAATTTAGCACTACTTGCCATACCATTATGTATAATAGTGCCCAAGAGTAACATGTAATTAACTCCATGACTGATGGACAAAGTAAACTGCAGGGTAATCAATCATATTGTATAAACACTTGTCACTGAGCTACATGGGGGATGTGAAACTTGACTCGTGATGTTCTAGTGCTTTCCTGCCTGGATTGTTGCCCTGAGCTTTTGTGAGGCCCAATAAAACAGAAATTTAATTTCCAGATGCAGATGTAAAGTTAGGGGAAACGACTTGATACTCAGTCTAGCTGGTGTTGCTGTCTGCTGTCTGTCATGACCTGTGGTGCATGCCATTTTCAAGAGTGACCAGAAGACGATCTCTTTGATTCTCCTTGTCGTCCCCATTTTCTTTATCTTGGTCTTTCGCATTCCTTTTTCCTTTTCCTTTTGCCTCTAGTCCCTGCTTTATTTAACTGTCTTTCCGCCATTTGTATACGTTGGTTTCAATGGGCTTGAGGATTTTGTGCACATATACATCATGACACTACAATCCCTCCTCTTCCATTGGCCCTCTTGCTCCCTTTCTCATCACCCCCACCACTCCCACCATCACAGCCATTTGGTTCTATTAAATGCCTGTATTTTGGGTTTCTTATATCAGAGAAACCATGCAATACTTTACCTTCTGAGTTTGACTCACTCCACTGAGCCTGATGAAAACTGGCAATTTATGTTCTTTGACAATTTTCTCTTGTTTAAGGCTTTCTGTAACTCTTTTCTTTCAGCTCACTAGGAATGTGAGCCCACACATTAACCTCACCCGGAGTAAGGGAAGGTGAGACCGAGTCAGGATGTCCTTCTCAAGTACTGACTGTTCTGTCAAGTGCACAGTGGCCCAGAGGGTCATCGGCTCTGCCAGTGATAGCTACTTATATCTTCAGAAACTTCAAGATCTCTGTGGCCGAAAGACTGGGAAAACTGTTATAATGATTTCCAGACAGAAAAAAAGTGGCTAACAAGGCAATATGATTTCCTTATCTGTTGCACGAATATTGAAGCTGCTGTGCAGTACTCTAACATGTCTGCCTGCGGATACTGGGCTTGCATGGGTAAGCACGGGGCTCCTCTGAAGTGAGGAGACTTTATTTCAAGTATCTTCTACGGAAGAGAAACCCAGTCTTCTGAGTTGCGAATGACAGGATTTTGTATCTTCTTCTTAGCACGTTTCTTAAGGCTGAGCCTGGGATGGCAAATACCTGGCCTGGCATTCTTATACATCCTTCTCCACTCCACACTCCCTCTGGCCATCCTTTTATCTTTATTCAATGCAGACATCGTCACTCAAGCATATACAGGGTCTCAAAAGTTGGCTAATTTTTTCTTACGTATGATGATTTTCAGGCACCGTAGGCATTGAATTTAGTGCTTGCAGGATTTTACTCACAATATTTATCTTACTTTAAGTATAATGAGAAATGAATCCAAGGAAGGACATTTTATATATTTTAATATTTTTATATGTATAGCAACCTTTGGAACATGCTTATCTTCTTTGCTGTAAAACCTCAGATTCCTTCTCAACTCGGTATTTCAGTCACTTTCTATTACAGAATCAAAAGATTACAACCTATTTTCTGTTGTTGGTTTCAATCTGATGAGTCCAGATGCACATATGTCTGGGACACATTGATGGGAGGATGGGTGGCAGGAAGGGAAGAGCCACGTGAATGTCATCATCTTCTATCTGGGGCAAAACTAGGTGCTGGAAGTGAGCCATGTGTTATAAATTGAACCACTTTAGCTTTGAGCTACTCTTAAGTTATACTTTGCCTTTTTCCTCCATGGTCTATTAATGATAGTTTTAATGGTCTGGCCATGTCTCTGCCAGGCCAAAGATCACCCAGAAGGGTCTATGAGTGTGTCAGAGTGAAGTGGGAAGCTAGGCGACTTGAGAACAAAGGACATCTGAGAGTGCTAATTAGGACACCTAGGTCCTGTAATTCCGTGGCTTTCCCACTCTGAGATTGCTCCTCCTGATGACTTTCATGACTTGAGTGCCAGCTTGTCAAACAACAGAGTTTTCCTTTTGCCACCCTGCCACGACTATTAAGAATGTATAACTAGTTGGCTGCAGTTTCACGCGCCTGTGTCCCAGTACTCTGGGAGGCTGAGGCAGGAAGACAGCAAGTTTGAGCCCAGCCTGGGCACAAACTTGTCTCAAAATTAAGAAAAAAAAGTTTTAAAAAGACTGGAGGTGTATCACAGTCACTGATACAAAAAATCCAACATACAAAAATATCCATGAAGAGATCAAACCATAACTACATGCAAGAAATGGCTCCATTCACAGAAACTGTCATCCCATCTCTCTCCCTCCCGTTTGTCCTTCTCACAAAGTCATACATTTTCTGCGGTAGGTCCTCCTAGTATCCTCTGTCACTAAGCCATACATAATCTAGTTCAGCTAAAAGATTTAGACACTTAATCACTGCTAAGTAGACCATCACTCTCCTCCATGTCTCTTTGGCAACATATAAACCATTTACTTGGCAGGTTCTTTGTAATCCCACTAATTGAGGGTATCCAATTGATCTTTTTGGCCCTGAGTCAGTACCCTGCAATTTTTTTTCTTCGTAGTCCAAAATTTACCCTGGCTAAAACCAAGAGGATACTCAAACATGCTGCTTTAAACTAGGAATATAACTGTCAGCAATCCCATCAGTGGATATATATCCAAAGGAATGGAAATCAGTATGTTGACGAGACATCTGTACTCCTATGTTTATTCCAGCTCTATTCCCAATCACCAGGACATGAAATCAACCCCAGTGTCCACTGGTAGATGAATGGATGAGGAAAATGTATCATTTATGCAAACTATATTATTCAGGCATGAAAAGAATGAAATTCACTTGTACAGACACGGATAAAACTAGACGATGTTATGTAAGTGAAATAAATCAGCCATGGGAAGGCAAATACTTCAGACTGTCACTCACGTATGAAATCTAGAGAGCTTATTTTGATGTTAGAGAACAGAATAGTGGTTACCACAGCTTAGGAAGAGTCTGAAGAAAGGGAGGATGAACGGAGGATGGCTGACGGACACCAGGAGGCTATTGGATAGGGGTTGCTATTATTTAGATCTGGAATGTCTCTTAAAAGACTCATGTGTTTGGAAAGTGATTCACTTATGGGGTTAAGTCATTGACTTTTCTGTACAGTTACGGTTAAAATGCAGGGTCTGGTGAAGAAGGGGAGATCAGTGAGGGTGTGGTGGGTCACCGAAGGTGGTGTGGGTCACTGAGGGTGTGGTGGATCACTGAAGGTGTTGTGGATCACCAAGGACGTGGCTTGGAAGGATATATTTTTGCTCTGGCTTTTCTATTCCCTTTCCTTCCTCTTGCAATGTTATGAGTAACTTTTTTCTGCCAGATGCTTCCACTGGGCCTTCATTGCCAACTGACTATGAATGGACAGAAACCTCTGAAATGTGAGCTAAAATAAACCTTTCCTTCTTTTAGTTATGGGTGCCAGGTATCATGTCCCAGCAATCAGAAAGTGATTGAAACAGAGGAATAACTTCTCATATTCTGTAGCACAATGAGATAACTATGGTTGACAACAATTATTTGCATATCTGCAAAGAGTAGGAGGATTCTGAATATTCTTCACATAACCAATGTCTGCAGTGACAGATATGCCAGCAATCCTGCTCTTATTGTTACACCTGTATGCAGGTAATGAAATGTTGCACTTTTCCCATATGCATCAATTAAAAAATAGATTTTAAATAGAGAAGATTGTAAACTTTTTGTTTACTAAAAACAGATTTATTTTAAACTTAATTAAGATCTCTGTGAACTGGTATTTGACCCAGTGACGTCACTCATTTGAATTCCTCCCCAGTCCAGCATGGAAAATCATGAGCTTGCTTTTACTCCAGTGGGTTGCCTGTGTGATGCACAAGTGAATCTGGAAAGTGATGGGATCACGAGGTTAATTAGCGCATGTGCATGGATTGCTGATGATTTCTTGTGCTATTGAAGGTAGAGCCTGCTCAGAAGGAGCAGGTCACTGGAGCATGGCCTGGAGAGGTGCACTCTTGCCCCAGCTCCTTCCCTGTCACTCTCTGCTTCCTGTCTTGCCATGTCGTGACTGCTTTTCTCTGGCTAGACCCTCTTCCGTGCCCCTCTGTCACTGCCAGCCCACCATGAACAGACTGAAACTTTTGAAATGAAGGCTCAAAATAATCTCTCCTCCTTTCAGTTGTAGGGATCAGGTATTGTGTTCCAGAAATAAGATAGTGAGTAAGACAGTAACTCTATTCCCATTCAGAAGAACCTGGAAATACAGCCTCTTGTTCCCAACTAAGGTATAGGGATGCTGCACTGTTCTCATTGGAAGTGGAGACCCTCTGGGACTTCTAAAGCTCACACAAGTAGCTCAGATTTGTGCTGAAGTAAGGCAGTGTGCTAGTCTTGGAAATACAGAGAACAACTGTCTTAAATTAATATATAGTTCATACTTTCCCGCACAATTTCACCATTTCCAAAGATGTCATGAGATGGCTGATGGGAAGGCTTCCAAGAATGTGTAATAAAAGCAGCTTCTTCAAATGGGCCTGTGTCATGGAATAGAAAATTTCTGGAATGAAATTTCATAAATTTCCAATTACAAATAATTATACTCTGGATGTTTCTATTGTTAACTAGGTGTTCAGAAAGCCAAACATTATTTTCCTCAGAGCAACAACTTTGTAAATAGAGTTGAGATCCCCAGCTCACCACAAACTCCCACGCCAACTGGAATAATTCAAAGCCCTTGGCACTGCAATAGATGGTTAGAGATAATAACATCATGAAGACACCACTAGTTAAATCAAATGCAGTCTTGGACTGGGACATTTTGCTTTATCCAACAGATTGAGTTTAGAAGTTATGTGATTACTAAATTTTGGTAAGTTACATCTTCACATATTAAGAACTCCCTTAATTGAAGGATGATGAATCAAAAATAGCAGAGTAGCACAAAATGAAATATAAATTAATAAAATAGATTAAGATAGCCCTGAAAACTTCTGTTTACACATTTTTAGTAAGAATTTATTTTTATAGATCATGATTTCTACAGGAAAGGAAATTTGGTTTATACAAGCATCTCAGGCCCTGTTATGGCTCCAAACACGTTACTGGGCAAGTTAGAACTCTGAGTGTCCATTACACCCACACCTCCCTTCTGAGTGTCCATTACACCCACAGCTCCTTTTTGAGTGTCCATTACACCCACAGATACCTTCTGAGTGTCCATTACACCCACACAGCTCCCTTCTGAGAGCCCATTACACCCACAGTTCCCTTTTGAGTGTCCCTTACACCCACAGCTCCCTTATAAGTGTCCACTGCTCCCTTCTGAGTGTCCATGAGGCCCATAGCTTCCTTCTGAGTGTCCACTGCTCCCTTCTGAGTGCCCGTTACGCCCACAGCTCCCTTCTGAATGTCCATTATTCTCACAGCCTCCTCCTGAGTGTCCATTACACCCACAGCTCTCTTGAGTGTCCATTACGCCTACAGCTCCCCCTGAACAGCTATTATGTGTAAGTTGCCATCTCATACCCATGTTCCATCAGCACAGATAAGAGGCAAAAAGTGAGCAACTGGACTAAGGACAGTCACACTGCAAGTTGGCCAGGAGTCTATGAAGCGACCTGATGTAGACGTATTAGCATCTTGGACAATGGAGATAAACTGGACAAATAAGAATTGGAGACATATGAAATGCTATAAAGTATGTGGTTGCAAAAGATGGAGAACAGAGTTGTCCTAGTGGGAAAGCATGAGAGTCATGTGAGCCTCTGCTGCTCAGGAGGGTGGCCAGTGACCAATTGCTAGGGCTGCTCTGAAAGCTTCTCAGATTGTTGAATCACTTAATAAGCTCTGTTAATACCCGGTTGTTCATCTGTTTCTAGAGATCTGGCCGTGCAGAAAAGTTCCAATCTTCACCTCTTATTTTCAGATGAATTCTTACGTAACTATCCCAATCTTCATGTATCACAAACGTCCTTTAAAAAAGTAGCTCAGGAAACGTAAACGCCTGTGAAAAACACTCAGCAGCCAACCGGCACACCGCTCATACCCAGCATCTTTATTCTCTAGTTTTAATTCTAGGATCCTAGGCTCAGGCTTTTCGTGTGCTCAACTGGGACATTTCTTTTCTTTCCCTCCTAGCCCTTCCCAATTGGTAGATCAGTAAGGTAAAATCTGCAAGCTTTGAATTCATCAGTACTGAAGGCACATAAAAATGCAAGGAATTAAATAGCAGACAGAACATAAAAGAGAAAGCAAAGCTGAGAGGGAGGGAGATCAGCCCTCACCCGCAGAAAAGCACAAAGCCTTTGATGAGCTGCATCTATAAATAATTAGCTCTGCCAACTTTGTGAAGGCTTTGGCCACGTCGTCCTGGCCCATCAGGGACAACGAAGGTGAAGGATAAGCTGCTAACAAGAGCAACTGTAACTCAAGCCAGAGGAAAATGTGCTTCCACATCCCATGACTGTGCAGTGCCACCTGACCGGGGTTGAGCCCTATGTGATGAGTGCCTGAAGGAAGCTGGTTTTCTTTAATTCACTAAATGGGAACTACCACACCTGTCTCCAGTTGGTCATAGAAATCTTAGTATTCTATGCCCAAAGACAATTTGTGGATTGTTCCACTCTGAATCTCTAATATTCAAAATAAGGAAACTGAGGCTGTGGGAAAAGTCCCTTGACCAACACCACACAAGATACTCATGGTAGCAGCACTTTTAAGAACCTGCTCTATCTGCTGTTAGCTTACAGGCTGTGAAATCTTCATCTTACTGGCCTGTGTGATTAGCTTGTGGGTCATTAAGAACAGCATCAGGGTCATGGGTTGCGTTCTGTCTCATTTGATCCTCTCAACCATCCTACCAGACATATCTATCTTTTTATTGACCTATGATTTTCCTGTGATGATGATATAAAAAATCTAATTTTTACCAACTTTGAAATATACAATATATTATCGGTAACTGTGGTCACCATTCACACTTCCTTTTTTTTTTTTCCTTAGTAACATATGTGCATCAGAGAACTGTATTATTTCCTCAGTTTTCACCTGGGTGTTCCACGGTGTCTGGTATCTAGGCCTTCTAACAGCATTTCTAAGATATTCCTGGAAGAACGTGCAGTTGTAGAAGAATATATTTTCTCTTCATTTGCCCTAAGCTTCCAGAGATTAACTCTATTTTCACTGAAAATTACGTATTGAAGCCTGGGACATTTGTTACAGAAGACTTTTCACAATTCCTAGAATACTCATCAAATCTGCCTCTGTTCCTAGAGTATCTGCTGTTGGGAATCTGCACACAACCCAGGGCTTAAGGGCTATCTGCATTCAGAGGGAGGTTAACCTCAGGACACTGGGCAACGAATGCTTCATGGGAAGTACGATGATGTGAACTTCGGAAAAACAAACAGTGCCAGGTGGAGGAGTAGGAAAGAGTATGGATATGGTTGTGAAGTGGCTGCCCACGGAACGAGAAGAAAATGATCTGGTCAAAAGGCCCAGTCGAAGACCCTGGGAATGGCATTCTAAAAATGACGGGGAGAGTCCTAGGGTTTCCAAAACGGTGTGTAAGGCCCTGCACTTGTGGCCCGGCACCAACGCCTGACAGGATTTCTTACCATTCCCCACCCCCAATCATTCTGTCCCACGCACAGTAACTTCCTTACTTCTCCTCAACTGAGTCTGGAACATTTGTGCCTCAGAAACTCCACACTGTATTTTCTCTGCTTAAAACACTTTCTCACAAACTCAGCATGATCACCCCCCTTTCACCTAGTTCATGCTAGTACATCCAAAACCGAGGAGGCCGTATCTCTCCATCTACTGGCAACTGCTTTCTTTTTTGCTGCCTTCATCTGTAGACAGCTTAATTTTCCTCCATAATCATTATCTCATATAACATGTCATACATTCTGCTTAATTTTTTTTGTGTGTTTCTTACCAGAATTCAAACACCAGAGAGGAAGGGAATTTTTGTTGTTTCATTAATTACTGTATTCCCAGTGCATATAAAAATGTTTGACCTTAATAAGTGTCAAAATGCTGTTGGTGGGAGAAAAGAAGGAAGAAAGGAAGGAAGGAAGGAAGGAAAAAAGAGACAAAAATAATTATTATTTTCATGTGGTACAAGAGACTGATGAGAGAAACGCATGGAGCATTTTATGAGGTCATTGATTTCTGTTTGCCCTCTCCCTGAGACCCTTCACTAGGAGGCATACATCTATTGATTTATACCTTCCCTCGTTTTCCAGATAGGAAGGCCCTGGCCAAGGGAACAGGCATATAGGTTAACAATGAAGTACAGAGTCTACTGGCACAAAGAGAAAAAGAAATGGAGAGAACATGAAGGCCCAGATACAAAGAATATGGAGCATTATAGATGAGTATCAGGTCTAATCTCTGGTTTTAAGCTGCAGCTCTGCCACTTGCAAGTGCTGTGCCTTTAGATAAGTCATTTCTTTCTTTTTCCAGGTCTCAGTCTCTACAACTATAAAGTGCAGCCGTGGGAAGCCTGTGTCAGAAAAGGCTTTACTGAGGGTATTTATGCTGGTAAATAATCCTTTACAGCCACAAAACTACACATCAAAAGTTCTTCATGGAGCTCTTGGCATAGAGAGCTAATACTCATTGACATTACACACAACATTGGAATACTACTGTACATGGCAGGCAATGTAGCCCACTATTACCAGCTTATAACTTGTGCAATAAATTACTATCCTTGGCAGGTTCACTTCTAAGGCACCTTCTCATTTATCAATTTTACTATACTTCAAAGTACTAAGACAGAAGGTCAAAGAATGAGATAGTAACTCGACATTGATGGGTGGGGAGAACAGAAGATAATCAATCAGAGGAAAAAATTAAAATGAGAGAAATTGACAGAAATGCAAATATTGCATATTTTTCTCAGATATGGAATCTAGAGAAAAAGATGACATGGAAGTAGAAGAGAGACTTTTGGAGAAGAAACGACTCAGAGATGGGGAGGAAAGGGCAAATGGGGGAATGGGGAGATGGAAATAATTAGAATAGTTGTGAGCATATATGAATATACCAAAATAAGTCCCATCATTCTGTGTAATTTATAGGAACTAATAAAATAATAAATTAAAATGAAGTCACTTGAGATGGGGGTGGACTCATAAGCATTCTAGAGACAGGTGAGCAGTATTCAAAGCTCCTAGAATGTGAATAGACTGTGAGGTTACTCAGGAGATAGTTGACAGAGAAATGATAGCTTTAGTGCAATGGGTCTCAAACTAAAGTGTATCTGAAAGATTGAGTAGTCACGTGATGAGGTGGCCAACTGAGCAGATAGGAAGGCCCTGACTGAGGGACCACAGGCATTAAACTCACAGGTACTGAACTCCAAGCTCTGTGTATACAGTGAGAACTACACACAAACAAATCAAACTCTCCAAAAAGCATATGGACTCTTTACTGCACAATTTCTGAAAAGCCACTTGATTTGTCCAAATTCAACAACAGCTTGAAACAGATGCAGAGGTATGCTAAATTTTGAAGTCCAGCTTCTAAGACCGTCTTGCTTCACCACAGTAGCTTTGCTCACTTTTGCCTGATAGTAAGAATCACTTGAGGGTGTTTATTATGAATATAGATACCAATCCATGACTCAGCAACTCAGAATCTCTAAGCAAGAAGGCTGGGAACCTGCTTGTTGAACATCCAATCTAGTAGATTCTTACATTCAAATAATGTTGGGGAAACTGTCCATGTATCACACTGCCTTGACAAGTGGCATGAAGTTGGAGAGGAAAGTAGCAGAGATGAGGATATTAAAAATGTAGAGCTAAGAGGCTCAACTCTGATTGTAGAAGAAGCAAGGTCTTAATTTGTCATCAGCATTTCTGTCCAAAGTTCTGTAAGTTGCAAGTCATTGCTCACAATAAAATTCTCTTCTGGGACAAAAGAACTGGATAGCCACTCTTCCATGTTCTCTAGAGTATGAGAACCCTAGGAGAGCTTAAGCAAGGGCACAGCTGCACACAGATGTATGGCTCTGGTTACACAATGCATTGGAGATGATTTTTAATAATACTTCTAGGTGAAAAGAAATGCAAAAGGATTTCCAGGAGAGCACTGAACTATCACATCCTTGTTTGCAGAACACAAAAATTACTGGAATTGTTTGGCTGATTAAAAGCATAATGATGATGACGTATAGCAAGAAAATGATTTGAATAGTTTCTTGGAATAAGAAAGTTATGTTGAAGTTTTTAAAGATTTTAAATGGACAAAATTTTGCCAGGATAAATTATTTTTTTCTCTTGGTACAGTGTACAACTTTTCCTGAGCTCTCTGGATTCTGAGTTACTTCTCCACTTTTGAGCCAGATTTGGTCTTCAGTGAAGATACTATCTATGGAGGGAAGAAGTAGTTCCTCAACTATGCCTATATCTTAATGGCTAGAATCCATGATTACGTTTTCTTGTATGACAAAATGGACTTTGCAGATGTGATTAAATATCCAGGGATAGGAAAATTATCCTAAGTTACCCAAGAGGAACCAGTATAATTACAAGAGTCCATATAAAAGGCAGGCAGATGATTTAAAATCACAAAAGTATATGTAATGAAGGAAGCAGAGAAAATACAGGATGTGACTCCTAGATGGTGGCCAGAAGCTATGGAATGTAGGCAAACTCAGGAGCTTAGAAAGCGGAAACAAATGGAATTGTCCCTAGAGCCTCCAGAAGGAACAGAGCTTGGCTGACAATTTACTCTGGAGAGACTCATCTTGGATTCTAGTTTTCCGAACTATAAGATAATAAATTTATCTTGCTTTAGGCCACTAACTTTGTGGTAATTTGTTATAGCAGAAGTAGGAAGCTAATATGCCACCATGAAGTGCCTTTTGTCTGTTATTTCCATGTTAAGCTGGAAGGATCGTGGTCAAGTGAGATTCTTGGAAAAATGGGGTTTAAGACTCAAGGTCAGTGTTGATTGTGTTGACCTTGACTTAAATCACCACCTGGCAATATAAACCCTAACTCTTCCCCTTGACTATAAGATCTGTGGAGTTTCTGATCCTCTTAACTGCTGGTGACATATCTTTTCTGTGGTCACTTGTTTTTACTCCTCTTGATGTTACTGCTTCAAATGTCTTCTAAAGAATTGTTGTCCCTAAAGAAATGCAGCTTTCACAACTAGCTTCAGAGAATCTTTTCCACTCACGTCGCTGGTGTGTGTAAATATTATTCTGAGGAAATTAGCATAAATGGTTCATAGAAACTATGCCATAAAATAACATATGTCTATATCATACTCCAATGTGTTCTTCCCTGAATGATAATTGGCTTCTTATGATGAGGACTATGTCTTAATACAGTACTTTAGAGTTTTTATCTGTAGACAGTGTGACTGAGACAAGAAAAGTATCCAAAGGGGTTCAATGAGATCTATTTTCTAGTTTCTGCACTCCTAGAAACTTCCTTTAACCTCAATTTCCTTTTAGCATCTGCTATGGTTTGGATCTTGAGTGCCCCCCAAAAGTCTCATGTATTTGGAACTGTGCATTATTAGAAGGTAGAGCCTGGCTGGAAGGGGCAGGTGCTTAAGGTTTGACCTGGAAAGATTGTCAATTTGTTGCAACTAGGCAGAGCTTTCAGGTGTTTGTTATTGATTTGTGGGCCAGGAAATGATGGAGATTGAGGGTGTGGGGTAAACCGGAAGCTCTGAAGTAAGTAAAGGAAACAAGAAGAAACATTGTCGCAGCCTTCTCCTGGAAAGGCTCTAGCTAAGCAAGTCTTCAGACTTCTCTTAACATCAGTTGGCTTCTGTATGCAATGCCTGAGCAGCTTCTGGGTAGCTCTCCAGCCTCTGCCATATGCCTTTACTCCTTCCGGCTTCCCCACGAATGGACTGTATGAGACCTTCTGAAACTGTGAGCTAAATAAATCTTCCCTCTCCTAAGTTGTGGATGTCGGGTATTTTGTCACAGCAGCGAATACAGTAACTGTTCTAAAGAGTTCATTAAGTGCACTACTGTGAAGTAGCTTTCTCTTGCAGAGGCAGTTCGAGTTTGCTCAGTTTCTGAGTAAATCATAATATTAACCATCCAAATATGACACTAAGATTGTTTTGCTATGAAATATATCATAGATCTGGTCCTAAAGTGTATCAGATTTCAATGACTTTAAGGTCTTGAAGGTCACCTCCCTCCTAGAACTACAGACATTAGGAGATGCCAGCAAGCAAATAGCCAAAAACTGTGAGAAATATAGTTAAGTAGAAGCCAACGACCACTGTGGAACAGTTTAGGAACCAGCTATGCATCCTGGGTAACTCGTCTGATATATGGGTGTCTAATTCTGGGTATATATATATATATATATATATATATATATATATATATATATATGTCAACACTTGCTGATGAGAAAGGGAATATGTTGGCATGTATGTATAAACACAGAAAGGGACATTCCAATAGCATAAATTGAGGGGGCATACTTTTTTTGAGACAGGTCGCTCTATAGCCCAGGACGATCCTGAACTCACTATGTAGCCCTGGCAATCTCAGGGCAATCTTCCTGCCTCAGCCTCCTGAGTGGACTGTTGGGATTATAGGTGTGTGCCAACACACTTGGTGGTGCTGAGGAATCAGACTCGTGTACTTAGCGCTTGATTTAGCAATTAATCGCTGAGCTAGCCCGAGGGGGCATAAATAATAGGAGAGGGCAGATATTTTACAGGACAGGTCAGAAATAATTGTCTTCTACAGTGACAAGGAGGAGCTAAGTCTGCAAGCTTCATGTTGAAATCAACGCAATTTGCCTTCACAAAGGAGTTGCTTCTGTCCATGGTTCTGAAACTTTCGATCCTGCGACACAGACCCTTATCACAACTCAGGTTGTTTTGCATCCCTCTCTAGGCCTGTTGCAAGGTGGCCACGCCCAGAAGAGACAGGAGTAGGCTCTCCAGTTTTCCTTAACATAAACCGCATGCCACACTTTACAGTGGACAATAGGTACAGGAATAGAGGGGTCACATAGTTAATGGGCGATTGTAAAAAGTTAGTGTAATAATTTTTTGTCTACAATTGTCTAAAAAGCTCCCATTTCTATATTATTGCTACATAGTCAATTCTGTTTTTATAACATCTTTTTATGTCACTAAAATCTACTGTAGTCATACACTCAAACTAGCAATAAGAACATGCCATCAATTCAAAGGTGTTTTCCAGTCCCCAAGACATACAAACACAAACATGTTTCATACTCAGTGAAACTGAATAGAACACAAACACAAAGGTAGAAAGACAAGAACTTATTGAGGACTTGGTAGGGATGAGAATCAGGCTGCCAGAGAGCCTCATGGGACTGAGGCAGGGCATCCAGTTCTAAATCACGAATTCCTTTTTAGCCTTCTGAGCTTGTAGACCAACAGGAGCCATTTGGAATGAAAGTTTACTGCGTGTGTAACTAACTGGTGAATTAGCACAAAATCTCATTACTTGGTTGACCTTTCAGGCCCCTTATTCTGTGGAAATTAGACTTGACTGCAGAATGACATATTTTTGGATATCTTTTTCCCCATAATATGGCTACCTTTAACCTTTTGAAATTAAATTCATTTTTTACAAAGTTACTGGGTAATTGTTAGAGTAATGTAATCATTTCCTGAGTCCCAAGAGAAGGCAAATTTAGTGGGAGACTCTTGAGTAAAAAGTTTGGAAAAGAGATTTTCTTTCTTTCTTTTTTCTTCCTTCCTTTCCTTCTTTCTTTCTCTCCTTTTCTTTCTATCTTTCTTTTGAGACAGGGTCTTGTTCTATAGTGCAGGCTGGTCCTGAACTCACTATATCACTATGCAGCCCAAGCCAGCTTTGGATTCATGGCAATCCTCTGGCCTCCATCTCTTAAGTGCTAGGATCACAGGTGTGCACCACCATTTCCAGATTTATGTGGTGTTGTGGAATCTAACGCAGGGCCTTGAGCTTTCTAGGCAATCACTTTAACCACTGTCCCATTCCTCTAGCCCCAGAAAAGAGATTTTCCACTGCTTTAGCATTCCTCAGCCCCTGTCCTTTGCCATATCTCTCTGAGGATGTCTGGTTTTGATTGATAGTTTGGTATACAGCAGCTGTATGTGGAGAAATGTATGGAGCTTCTGCAGGCCTAGATGTGGCTACTTTTTTGGGATTTTTGTTTGAAAACTATAGAAAGACTTAACACACAATTCAATTTAACACCAGAATGTTTAACATCATGAGAAATTACTTTGTGGCTGTATATTTTAAAATGGCTATTCATTATCCTCCCAATTCAGTGTATTACCTTATACAGAAAAATCTGAAATTACTAACACTTTTCTTTTTCCTTAGTGTACAATAAAGGATAATTGAAGAATGGTCCCCATCATAAAGTGTGTTTTAATAAAGACATTTTTCCATGTAATACTAATGAGTTCCCAGGGTATGATAAAATATTGAAGAAGCATTTTTTTGTTGTTGTTGTTGGTGGTGGGAGAAGTGGGTGGGGTATCCAGGAGGATGAACTTGAAAATGAGTGGAGAAGTTATGGAAAGGGACCGTAAGCCTTAAGCACTTTCTCATGGCCAGGACAAAACACATGCCACACACAACTTAGAGGATGAGAAGTTTGTTTTGGTTCACAGTTTCAAAAAAATCAGTCCTTGCTTGGTCAGCCAGTTCCAAGGCAAAATCAAGCAATGGTGGAGAAATGCTCTGAAACCCTATGCAGCCCAAACTAGCTTTGGATTCATGGTTGCCAGGAAGCAGAGGGAAAAGTGAGGAGCCAGGGACAAGCCAGCCATGACCCATTTCTCTAAGTAGGCTCTATTTAACAGAACAGATTCATTTATGCCCTAGTGATCCAATCACCTTATAGACACATGAGACTTTTGGGGTATTTTAGATCTAAACACCTGGTTCCTGACTGGTAAAAGATTCCTGCCCTTCTCATTATGCAAAATACATTTAGTCATCTCTGAGAACTACCAACATTTTTAACAATTCCAGCTTTGCTAAAAAGTCCAACTTCAAGGCAGCAGGTTGTTGTGAGATGTGAGCTCCAACACCTGGGCAGCCCCACCCTTGTGGTATTGCCAGTTGCAGCAAATATGGCCTCTCCTTGGGTGGTTCTGACGTCTATTTTTTTTTTTTTTCACTTCTTTGCTGTCACTGCCTGTCGCTTTTTTTCCACAGATTTTCCTCATTCCTGTTATCTCCAAATTCTTGGTAATTCCACTGCAATTTCGGCTTCATTCTTAAGGATTCACGTGACGCCCTCTATGGACACACTACCTGGCCTCCCAGGTCTTCTTTTGAAATCTGGATGGAAGCCTCCATATTCCCATTAACTCCTATATTCTGCATGCGTATAAATCCAGCACTATGGAGATACTGCCAAGGTCTGTCATTGGCTTGAGCACTAGTCTGGCCTCCCTAGACCATACATTATCCCCAAGTCCCTAGTTGACTGAACGTGGAGAGATCTGGGGCTCTTTTTTCAAAGCAAAGTCTTTCAAAGAGGTTGACCCTTTTATACTCTTGATTCAATGAAGAGCAGAGTCTGGCCAATTCTTGAGACTCCTTCAAGCCATCTTTTCTATTGCCTGATGTAAAGTACTTGGATTCTTTTTAATGCTAATTTTTTCAGCAACCAAATTCTCCTATGCCCCAAACTAGCAGTTTTTTTTTTCTTTCTGGAGTAACTCCAAACTTCTGAAATCATTCAACTCCAATATCTCTCCCAGTTCTCACTGTAGATTTTGCTTAAAAAAACCATCAGTACCCATGCCACAGCCTTAACATTTGCTGGTCTTGAAATTTCCTCTGTCAGATTAAGTACTTCACTGTTCTTAAACTCTGTTTCCTACAAAGTCTCAGGATGCAGGCAAACTGCAGATAAACTTTTCACATAGTATATTACATACGGCCTCTGGTTAACCTGCCAATGGAATCCTTGCTCCAAGCTGAAGCCCCCTGAGCCTGGCTTTATTGTCCTCATTTCTATCAACATTCTGAATTTTGACCAGAATCACTCATTAAGTTCAGTTTACACTATGCAAGGATTTCTCTTTCCAGCATCTCCAAAAGTTTCCAAACTCCTCTCACAAACCAGTTCAAAGGCCCCTAAACCACATGGCCAAGTATAGTCTCAGCAATTATCCTACTTCTCTGGTACCAATTTCTGTTTTAGTCACTTTCCCATTCCTAGGACATAATACCTAACTCTGCACAAATTAAAAGAGGTTTATTTTGGCTCAGAGTTTCAGAGGTCTCCATCCATGTATGGTCAACTGGTTCCAAGGTAAAAATGGCAGTGACGTGGTAAGAAAAATATGTTCAATACGGAAAGCAGAAACAGAAGGCAGGAGCCAGAGACGAGAATATTGTCTTCCAACTCACACATTTACCCACCCGTCTCTCCTACCAGGTCCCACCCAACAGCACATAAAATCATCAGCTGATGACTATGACCCCATGATCTAGTCACCTTACACAAGCCTTTGGGGTGGGGGACAGGAGGGCATTTCAGATCATAGCCATAACAAATTTTATGTTTTTGAGTGCCTACTATGTGCCAGTTCTGAGTTAGGTTCTTTTCATATATTGCTCACATTGTTTTATGCAATTCTGTGAAGCTGATTACTAGCATTATCTTATGAGTGAGAAAAATAAAATGCAGAAAGACCAAGTATCGTGCCTCAGTTCTCTTATTAAGCTACTGAGCTGGGCTTTTGTAATGCCATTCTATTAAAATTAATCAGGGTGTTCTCTGGTGACTCCAGGGTGGCGCTGTGAGGAGAGTGCTCAAAGTCAGACCCCCTTCATGGGAATGGAGGGTGGGACTGCTCAGTCAGCATGGAGTCAGGGGAGTGGCTCTGCAACTCCCATTGGCTGGACCCCCTCTGCCTCCTGCTAAAGATACCTTCTTCTCCGTCTATGCAGGCTTCTGGGAAAGCTGCGGCTGCTGCTGCTACTATGTGATTCCCCAGACAGGTTTTGGGACATGGAGCATAGGTGCTGGCAGCTGCAGATGGCAGACACAAAATCCACACACGAAACCACCACACACGAAACCAGGCCTCATGGCTGTGAAGGTGAACCAGAATTGGCCAAAAAATGGCTCCTTCCAGTCAACAAATGAAATGATGCTTAAGTTCTGTAGCCTCTATGAAGAGGCAACTAAGGACCCTGTGAACTTCCAAAGCCTGGATTCTGGGGTCCTGTTGGAAGATATAAGTGTGATGCTTAGAATTCACTGGGTGATATGACCAAGAAGAAGATATGACTGCTTATGTGGAATAAATAAAAAAGCTGACCAAAACTAGGCCAATGACTGAGAAAGCTAAAGAATTGCTAATGTTAAAGGCCCATTTCACAAACATGCAGAATACCAAGAGTGGCAGGCCTCCTGATTTAACCTCAGACCTTGATAATGTTCTTGCTTCTACTCCACATGCCAAAATTGTCAACGGTAAAGCTGAAAGCAGTGAGAGTGGAGCTGAGTATGAGGAAGAAGAGGTCCAGGAAGAAGCAAAAGGGGCAGAACAAAGTGGTAATGAGAAGAGCACGCTGAAGAAATCAACAGAGGACAAGAATTTGAAGTGATTGTGACTAATGGCTATGAGAATGAGAGCTTGTGCAGGATGTAGAAGCAGACATTCAGGCCACTTCCCCGAATGGCACAAGTACCGGAGAACTGAAACCTCAACAAAACTTAGAACAACCTGGAGAAGCTACTATCTGCATTCACCAAGTTCTAGGTGACTGTCATGTTGAAGATGTTTCCAGAATTCAGCATTTGACAAGTGATTTAGTCCGTGAAGTTTACTGTGATTCTATGGAGCAATTTAGACAAGAGGCTTTAGGTAGTTTTATGTCAAACACTGGACTATTTCAATATTACCTGGGTAGTGATCCCAGTCAGCCCTTGAGGAAGTCTGTTTTCCTTGAAGACGTTCAAGTATTGTCAGGAAATGGCAACACTGGGAACATGCACATGTAGCAGACAAGGAAAAGGTGAAGTGAAGCATGGGGAGAGAAGATGGAAGAAGTGGAATGTCACGACATGAGAAGCCATGTAGAGAAAGTGAGGAATTCCCCAGTGCCAGAGGAAGGAGAGGGAACAGGTTGCCATGTTGGAGTGATGGGCTGAGGGCTGGCGAGTGGGAACTGTAAGCGGTGGAGAACACCGGGGCTCAGACATGGGGCCACGAGACAGCTTTAATGAGCAGATTGCTCTCATGCTATGGAGAATGCATGAGGACATGCAGAAATCTTTCAGAGGTTGCATAAACTAAAACCACTAACTGCTGCCCAGGCTAAGATATCAACACTGCAGACTACTGATCAGCCTTTCTCACGTAGCTGCTTTATGGCCCTATGAGATATCTTAACTTTTGCTATGACATGATGTTCTGCTGCCCAGCAGCTGATATATTTATATTATCAAAGAAGGAGAAGAAAACTGAGCTGAAGAAAGTGGTGTTTTACTCAAGAAGATGGCTAGGTCTTGATGACCTCTGTGGGTTGCTCACAATCTTCCTTGGGCACTCACAACTCAGAACTGGTATTCAGGCCTCATTATTGAAGATGAGAGCCCTTCGTATTAGGCTTTGTTTTTATAAATGATTCAAAGAACGGCTGTAACCTGCTGATGGCAGTGATGAAAAAGGGGCTTAGTGTAGGTTTAAAGTGTATTCTGAGCCTGCACATGATTAATAAGGTTTTCATTTAACCATATACCTTTATTCCTAGTAGACACTAGATTCTAGTGCCTACATCATTGGGTGCTTTGACATGTAAATTGAAAACGTTATACTGTTTTTGCAAAGGTAAAAAAGGAAGTACATGAAAGTTACTTCTCTGTAACCTGTGAAATACATAGACTGGATTCTTTATCAGTGCCTCGGTTGTTTTTCCTTTGGGATATAATATTTGGATACATCTACTTTCCGGGGTTATTGGGAGGATCTGCAACCTAACAGGCCACATGCTTCCACATGAATAAAGTGTGTCCAACTGATGGAAGTTAAAGTCCCTCTGCTATCCCACCTCTCCCCTTTGGACCCAAAAGAAGATGTAACTTGGATCCTTGAAAACACAATTTGAATGTCATTCTTCTTGTATAACCCCCAGAGCTCTTTGCTTATTTAGATGCATTTTGTGCTTTAGAGAGTTCTTTGATTCCAAAGATTAGCAAAGGACTTTTAAGCACTCTGTGTATTCATAATGTTGGTATTGGCATCATGTGTTCAGAGTGCATTAAGAAGAGAAGAATTAATCTATATTTAGCACAAAGCATGATTTTTTATTTTCATGAAGAAAGAAGGGTGAAATACATTTTTGTTCTTTTCTTTCATGAAATTTATTCTTTTCTTTCATGAATTTTTTATTCCCATATTCATTAAAATGTGCCTGTCTAAAAGGATATACTGATGTTTGCTTAAGAAAACCACTCTCTACTTACTAGAAAAAGAAAGTATCTCATTTATATAGAAATAAAATTTAGACTTGTGGATCAGGGACTATTTTGAGAAACTAGATATCAACGTTGTATCAGAGGATGGTGACTTTTCTCTTAGTGTATAAATAAAATGAAAATTACTGTTGTGATTACTTATCACCAGTGATGGGTAACTAGTCCCTACTGATAACCATTTTTACCTTATTCCAAAGTTTTCTTCTATAATTTAAAGGCACTTTGCATGTAGTTCTTGTATATAAAAGTAGAGATGTTATTATAGAGTATAGCATTAATGCTTTGTTTAATAAGAACCTCATTTAAATTTTAAATTGACAGTAAAGGTATTTTTAATGATAAAATTCTTTTCTGTTTATTGTAACACTAAGTTAAAATTAAAAGATTAATGAGAAAAATAAAATTACTCTTGCCAATGTGAGGGACTTACCAATGATGTCACAATGGTAAGTCCAGTGGGTAATTTTCAGTCCTTTTCTTTTTGGATCTACCAGCAGTCTCTGATAGAATTGGTCAATTTCTCCTCCTTAGTAGACTAAGTAGTCTTAGTAGACTTAATAATCTACCTATACTTATCTTCTATGCCATAGTTTCATCTGGATCCCCCAACACTACCAGACATACACATTTCTTTGCTAGTTCTACCTCATTTCCAAACCGAAGGTAAAGAATACTGTAGAGTTGAATTTTTGAATATTTTTTCTCTTCTAGTGAAGCTCAGTCTCAGTAAGAGTTCCTCAGACTCAGTATGATTGACATTTTAGGCCACATAGTTAATTCGTCGTTGTGTGGATGCTGTCCTGTGCCTAACATCATGAGGTGTTTAGCAGTATCGTGGCCTCTACTCACTAATGCCAGCAGCACCCATGCCTGTCACCCCAGGTGATATCCCAGCCCTAGGTGTTCGCATCTGCTCCACAATTCTCAATTCTTTTTTATACCTTCAGACTAGACCGTTTGGACCCTGAACTACTACCTACTCCATCTTCCACTTTGAATATTTAACACTTGTATCATCTATCCCAAATGTGCCCCATTGTCGTCTTCTCTACCAGTTAATGATATCTCTACCTTTGAATTTTTCAGTCTAAGACTTACGTTTCCCATACTTTGCACCCAATCTTTTAGGAAATCTGCTTCACTTTACTTTCAAAATATGTTTAGAGTTCTATCCAATCAAATTCCTTTCTAACACCTCCATCACTACTGGTCTGCTCCAATACGCCATCATCTCTTGTCTAAGTTATTTCCATAACCTTCTATTTGGTCTCTTTGCTTCTACTTTGCACCCGTATAACTTCATTTGTCTTTCCATGCACACTCTATTTTCACACACTGTATTTTCTTCAATAAATAGTTGTTCAGATGGTGTTTGTGCCGAGGAGGGGGCTCAAGGGAAGATAATGCCAGGAACAACCCATTCTACCTTCTCCTTCTACTCCATAATGTCTAGGTACCCATTCTTCTCAGGCACAAAGAAAAATCATTAAAAAAGGTGATCCTAACAAGGGTTAGGCTATAAAGCAAATGTCTAGAGTCAAAGAATTAGTGTAATGCAGCCCATATTCTATGACTACAATATAAGCTAAAATATGATTATGGAAAAGAAATTTCCAAATGTCTAAATATTTTTAAATAGTCTAGTAATCTAAATAACTCATGGGTTGAAAATAAATAATGAAAAAAATAATAATGGAAAAAACTGAAAATTACTTAGAACTGAATGACAAGACACTAAATACTAAACTTTGTATGATATGCTTAAAAGAATCTTTCATAACCTTTCATTTTTATATTGGTAACCAAGAAATACTCAAATAAACAGTCAACTAAAAAAACCTGAGAAATTCAGACTAAACTCAAAGAAAGTAATAAGAAAAAATTTAGCAAATCATTTTAGTTCATTCCTTCCTACTACTTAATTTAAAATCTTGATTTTGTAAAATTATTTTTAAAGGTTGCAGAAGATTCTTTTCCATTGTGTTGCAGTTCCTATTCACTACAGCTGCTCATTTCATTTACAAATACAAAAATCCATACTTATCTTCACAGAAAACATTTTAAAAATAGAATTGTAAGGCTAAAGACTCTATCCATGCTTAAGGCCTTTGATATACTTTAGGCTTGGGTTGGTCATCCATATTGATCTCAATTTAGGTTGAGATTATATGCCATTCTTTAATATACTTAAAAAAATCTATTCCTGCTCTTGATCCTGCTCTTTGCGTGGTGTAAAAACCTATCTTCACTACCAAAATGCATACTTATCCCTCAGATGCTGGAAACATAATCTCTCTAAATTTGCATACTTTTAGAATTCATTAACTGACTCATTCCACTTAGAATACTGAAATGCTAAGGTAGAAAACATTTTGCCAAAGCTTTATCAATAGAAGATCTGGATGAGAAATTCTTTGTTTTGGACCATTTCCCTAGATATAACTGTCAGAATCAGTGAGGAAAGTAAGTCATCAAACTTACTACCACAATTCAGTTTTGCAGAACTTCAGCCAACAAAACAATTCTAGGGCAAATAAACTTAGGTCTCCAGTTAAGAAGCCAGTAATACTCAATAATTTCATAGCCAGTCCTTATTGCTACCTTCACTTTCAAGTTGAATATTTAGGTTGGGCAAGTATGATTACATCTACGTTAAACCTGTTCAGCTCTTCAGTATTGCTCTTGCATCTTAGAGCTGGAAAGAAGAACAAAGAATAAGAAGGGAAAGCGGGAGCAAGGTTTACTTGGTATTTATGTGAGAAACTGAGGTTTACAGGATCTCTATTTTGAGAGATGATTTCCTGGTTTTTGTCTCATTACTTCATAAGTAGATATCGTCCTAAGTGAAAAAAAAAAAAAAAAAAAAAAACAGGGACTAACACTCTTTGTTTTGGCCATGAAAATTAATGACACAAATACCTGAAAACATCAATTGATAACACAGGAAATGATGCTCAGGTACAGTTACACATGAACTTTAAAGGTTTTACTATCTCTTATTGATTGCTTATCTTTTTGAAAAACTTGACGTGACAGTTCTTTAATGGGCAACATGCTGAACACTTTCATATGACTTTGTTGAGGAACCTGTTTGTACATTCCATGATTTCTTTCAGATTTGTGCCCAGTAACCAAAAATTTGAGGTTGGGAAAAGTCTCAGAATATCTGGCAGTCCCAGAGTGACTTGACACCCACTGTGAGCTGAAGCCTCCTAACTTTGTCAGTGTATCCTAATAATTGCTTTAGACATAATCATTTTTGGACAGGCTCCATAAGTGCCCCATAGATTTAAAAAAAAAAGAAACCTAACATTCTAGAGGATCAACTGAGAAGTTTTCTAAATAATCTCAAAAGCAAACAATCACCTTTTGCATTCAATAAATTATTGTGTGAGGTATTAGATCAGTATATCTAGACCTGGGCTGTCCTGTAGGGTAGCTACAACCACACATCAATTTAAAAGCTATTTAAATGAAAAGTCATTAAAATGAAATAAAATTTAAAACTCTTTTCCTCTCTTGCCACTAGTCACACTGGACGTCAACAACTGTCTGGTGGCTATAATACTGGACAGTACCAACACTGAGCTTCTCATGGAATACCCCATTGCATTGTAAAGATCACACCTTGACCAAGTTCCCTTGAGTAGTGTTACTTGAAACACACAATCTAATATCCTGAATAAGGACTAAACAGGATATAGAACAGGTAGCAAACTCAGATATCTCCAGAGACCACAAAGGAATCATGGATGTGTGAAGTGATGTAGTGTAAGACTACAGAGAAATATGCTGCCTCCGCTAAACTGAACAGCAGAGAGCACATGTGCCACCCAGGGGACACCTCCTGCCTCTGTCTGTGTTTCTTCCAGATACTGCTTCTTTTTAGCCAGCTCTATGATCCCAAAGTCCCCAAGAACAATTCTAAAAAACTTGGACTTTGAAGATATTTAGCTTTCCTTGTTTTCCTGATAAAATAATAGACTTGAAATTCAGACCTGCTTGTGAAATCTGAATACAATTTCCTGCCCTAGCAGGCATTTATCGGCCTTAAGTAATCAGCGTGCATGATCGTGGGATATCCTGTACCACTGATAATCAAGCTTCAGAATGCACCTGAACTTCTGGGAGGTTTGGGTTTCTCTTTTGGCTGGTCTTGGGGGAAACTTGAGATGCTTCATTTCCAGTAAGTTCCCAGGTGACGATGATAGTGCTAACAAGAGGATCCCACCTTGAGGAACATTAGCTAATGTGCTTGCTATCAGTCCTGTTCAGCTTAGGCTATTTTCTCTGTTTAACTTTTAGGCTAAATGATTATTTAGGCTCCAGGGAGAAGAGGTCATCCACGCAGGAAGTAAAGATCCAAGAGTCAGCACCGTCATTTAGTCCTAGGAGAGTGGAAGAGGCCTCAGGATGCTGCTGACTCTAGACTAAAGTAGCATGGACATACGGGCACAATCAGTGGAGGTGTAGGAGAGCTAGGTACAGTCTGAATCCCTGGGCAGAAGAAAGAAACAGTAGGCAAGCAATTATTCCAGCTTTAGATAATGCAACTGAGGCTCAATAAAATAAAATAAAAACACTAACACAAAGCATGTTTTAGATAAGGAAAAACAGTGTAATGCTGCATCAAAAACAAGCAAAAGGCTGGAGATGACTGACACACAAACTGATGCCAAGAGAGATGCTTGAGGTACCAATCATTGCTCTAGAGAAGGAAATGAGAAAGCAGAAAGCCTGAGCTCATCTGTGCACAAGTTCTTCAAATCAAAAGGACAAAGGATACATTAAACTATTATTGCCACTATCCACCTCTGATATCCAAACTAAAACAGTACACCTACCCTATGATGAGTCTAGGCCTTCAGAACCAAGAGTTGGAGTTTTCTATTAAAAATTCTTGGAGCCAGACCCAGTGGCACAGGCCTGTAATTTCAGCACTCAGGGAGGCCGAGGCAGGAAAATTCCAAATTTGAGTCCATCCTGGGAAACTTAGTGAAATCCTAGTTCAAAATCAAAAACTAAAACTGTGGGCTAGGGATGTAGCTTAGTGCAAGGGCTTTGGATTGGACCTCCAGTACAACACACACACATATACACACACCTTCTGGTTATTAATTATAAATAATTATTTTTATATGTTTTAGATTTAGCCATCATTTTCCCTAAAACCCAGACATGGTTTATAGGACTAGCTGGAAGCTCAGAGGACTCCCTCATGTGTCACTTCATTTGCTAACTGGTCCCCAAAGTAGCTTAATTAATGATCTATCAAGATCTTTACTAAGGTAACTTAGTTCATGCTCCTTGATGCTTTAACACACAGTAAGTATGCTGCTTGAGTTTTTTCCTTAATCCATACATTTCCAGGAAGCAGATACTGTTTCGTAGTAATCTGGTTAGTGATGGAGGTCCACAGCCAAATAAATCTTTAAAAAGATTCAAAGTTTCAAGTGTGCAGCCTTGACAAAGTAAACAGTGAATTAATTTTGTTATCCTTTGAAGTCTCAACATCATGGCACACATCCAGCTGCCCCAGCTATGCGGCCCTGACTGCCACAAGGGCATGTCTAAAATAACAGGTTCCTTAGAGAAACCCACGATGTTTTTTAGACTTCCTTGCTGCCTAAAAGAATGTCAGTGAAAAGTGGGTGGGGGCAGGCACTATTTTTTTTTTTTTTTTGTAGGCTATGCAATTTAAGCACAGGAAGGTTATTTACCCAAGGTCACATCGAAGAGTTTCAGAATTGTGAGCAGAACTCACACTTCAACCTTGAAGCAAGACAGAGGAAACATCCAAATCTGCCCATGAAAGACCTTTCTTTTGAACTCTTGCAGGGTATCCAGTCTGATGCAGGAGTTACTTTGCAGAAAAGAATTTCACTATTTACAATATATGTGGGACACAAACTCTGTGGGAAAAGGTGACAAACTCTAAACAAGTAGGAGGAAAATAATAGGAAATCTGTCATTGCACATCAGTCCAGAGTACTGAAGGTTCTGGTTCCATTTGTCTTAAAATATACAATGCTTCCAGAATAAAGAGACAGGTTGAAATAGTTTTCTCACTTCATATAAATATATTTCTTATTGTAAAGTTAAGCAATAGGAAAATTAAACTTTGCTTTTTGGATAACATTCACTAAAACCATCTATTCTTTGAAATAAGGGAATTCTTTTCCCTACACATTATCATAGCAGAAAAACTCAGAAAGCCAAATTATGTCCTGAAGAAATGTCCTCACAAAAACTTTTCCCATGTCTCCAAGGCCCAGCAGATGTCACAGGGTCAATTCATGTCAGAGTCCTGCTGAAGAGAGCCAGAGCAGACATGATCCTAGGAATGAAGAGCTTGTCTCACTTCTGTAACACGAGTGTTCTCTGGGAATTCTCCCTAGCGGCATGGAACAGAAGCAAATGGACTGACTGAAGAACAAGAGGCCCGTGAGCACGTGAGGAGGAGGAAGGAGTGGCAGCCAGTGAGGACAGCTGGTGTCATCGTGGGGCTCTGGTGCTACGTGGGGATATCTTTACTACCTTGGGAATCACTGTTGATGTGGAGCTTTGGGTAGGGTCATCTATGCTACTAGCCCTTAGCCTTGGGGAGCAGAGCCTGAAAAGGGGGTCCTGTAATTGTTGTACAAACTCAAAGGAAACTATGTGGGGCAAAATAGCTCTTTTCCAGGATTTGGCAAGGTATAACTCTAGCCAGAGAAGGAGTTCTACATTGCAAATAGAGAAGGACGGGGCTGGAGGTGTGCTGCCAACCGATAAGAAATCCAGGCTTCTTGGCTGTCTTTCCTCAAGCCTTTTCTTCGGGAGTACATCAGATATATTCCAATCCACAGCGATGCTATAAGCAATCCCAGCAAATCTGTCTGCCAGGGGTTGCTGCAGAAACTGCCTGACAGACAAGGCTGGGGTATCAGGCAAACTGCACAAACTGTACACCTGCTGGAAAAGAGGAGGCGAGAGAAAGGAAAGCCTGGTTGCTGGACTCCACCATCTCTAACCCTACCATACCCCTCCTGCGTCCTTGCCCTACTTAATGGGTCTAAGAGTAGGGGTACATGGACAGTAGATTCCACGGAGGCTGGCTAGAAAAGCTTGGGCTTTAAATCTGGTGGACTGGATTTGAATCTTGGCTTTGATCTTACCTTGAGGTTCTCTGAGTAAAAATGGCAAGAACAATTCTTGCCTTGTAGGTCTGATGGAGGAGTGACTGAAGGTAAAGCCTGGAGAGGAATCTTCATTTCCCACCTTCCTTCTCCCATTCCCCATTTGTTATTTCGAAAATCACCATTCCCTGCCAAGCTTATTGCCTAAATAGGTCTCCAAATGACAAATGACTCATTTTTTTCTCTTATCCTCAATGTCACTGTAGCACTGTAAGAGCCCCTCTCTCTCTTTTTCTCTTTCTTTTTCTCTCTCTTCCACCCACAGACACAAGTTAATTATAATAAATATGACTTTAACCATACCTTAGTTCTTTCACAGCCCCAGGATGGGTGCCCTAGAGATTCCCCCAATATTTTTGAACTTTAAATGCAATCTGTCTCCTTCAGCACAGACCTCAGAACTCTCTGCTCCATGTGAATGTCCTGGTGCTCCCATCTATCTTTGGAGACTAAAACTTAGCATGGTGCTTTGCAGACAATGTGTCTTGCATGCAGACGTACACATGACTGAGTGAATGATCATGCACTGAATATAACAAAGAGGTCTGGTGCTTAAAAGACACAGCACACAGCATTTTTGAGATGGTTCTAGAATTCTCATTGTGGTCCTTGATCATAATTTTTTCTCATATAGAATATTAAGGCTGTTTTGGAATAGGTAGATAATCTAAAATTTGTTATATCAATGAATGAGTGAATGACTTGAATTTAGATAATAAGGGCAGGTACTATTACCTCCACTTGGTTAATAAAGAAAAGTGAAGGGCAAGGAGAGAGGTGCTAAGCTCTGACCAAATCGCCCGTGTTAGGACAGAAGAAAAAATGTTGAGTAAGGGTGCAACAATGTGTAAACAGCCTGGGTTGAGGGTAGCTAGGACTCTGCATGTCTTAGCTGCCCTATGTGAACTGCTCCTGGAAACTACTGATAATAACACAATCCTGCAGTCCATCATGACAGTCTCACCCATTTACTAACTCAGCTCTTCCTAAGGACCTTGTAAGGATTGTCCTGGTGACCTAATGTTACTGATATAATCGCACTAAGCCACTGTTGTATGAAATGTCCTAATAACTAAATTAAGCAGCCTAACTGGGGAGAGAGAAACAGAGGCAGAGGAGGAAGAAAAATAAATAAAACATGAGTTTGTTCATAGCTGTTCCCTGTGCTTTTTTTTTTCCCCCAATTTGCAGTGGGGCCTAAGCGCCAAGGCCAGGCAAAAGAGCACAAATTCCACAACCTATAAGTGGGTGGCAGAGGCAGAGGCAGGTGCTGCTTGTCACCCGCCATTTCAGTTTGGCAAACATCTCTCTTGTTAGTAAACTGGCACCTAGTTTGGCACCATGGGAACCAAGTATTTCCCTCCTTGACTCCACGTTTCTGGGTTTGGGTGGTGATGGGTTTGCAAATCCTGGAACCTGGAAACCATATGGACAGCAGCTGCCCAGGCTAGCTGTGCACAGGTAAATACTGATTTGCAGAAAGCATGAGATTTTGGCACCATTCTGGTGCAGAATGAAAGGAAGGTCACATCAAATTGCCGCTCTGAACTCTGGGCTCCATCAGCACTGAATCCTTCAACAGTTTGAACTCTCCAGCCCTGATAGACGGTGCTCACACAGAGTCCTTCTCTGCATCACAGCTCCACACAGTGTCTACTGACGCCATGGGAAAGGTACAGGCCCTATAATACACCACTGCCGAAGCTCCCACACTCCAAAAAGCTTCAGTGGCACGTAGGGAAACCGGAAAGAAAAGCTTGCTCCTGTGGTGGGAGGCACTAGCAGAGAGGGGGTGCATGCGAGTTAGCTTTATGCTGTGGAATATGACATGGCCAGTTAATTGCAATGAAAAGGAAGCTAGAGCTGTTTTCATTCTCAGGTCCATGGAAGTGAGGGTGTCTGGGCTGCTGCATCTGTTACCCGATTGCTTGCCAGGGTTGATTCGGCTGATCTGGCTTGGCTACGTAGGTGTCCCTTTTCTCCCTCGCTGCTTCCCCCCCCCCATTTTATTAATACGTATAAGTGTAAAATTTGAAGTTTACAGTGATATTGAGCATTTTGTGCACAAACATATCTTGGCAAGGTTACAAGACCTTTCCCTCTCTCCTTTTGGCCCTTCCCTTACTCACCCCCCAGTTCCCATTATTTTCCACATTAAGTTCTGTGAAATAATTGTGATCTGGATTTCTCATATCAGAGAAATCAATCGATAATATTCCTCACTGCTTTATATATGTCCCTCCTAAAGCTTTGTCACATCAGCTGAAGAGGAATACACTCCCCAAGAGAGAAGGACTGTTCTATGGTTAATGGTATATATCTATATCTATATCTATCTATCTATCTATGTATCTATCTATAGATACATAGATAGATAGATAGATATAGATATATGTAACCACACTCCCTGAAAGATCTTCTAAACAAGCCCTCAGGCTCAGGTGGGGTCCAAGACCTTCGCCTTTCACTGCAACTATGGAAACTAGGAAAAGTTGCTTGATTCTACTGAATCTCAGCTCATTTTCGAAATGGGTGCAAAGTATCAATTCCTAAAGAGTTTGGGCAAAGATGAGGGGGAAAAGATCTTGTGAGCAAAGTGCTGAGAGTGCCTAGCTCCCAGTAGGTGTTCAAATTCATTAGAAAGTAGAGTCTGGGTATTAAAAGACCACCCACTGTGTATTAGTTTGATATTGTTATGTAATTTAGCACAATTTACCACAGAAGAACGCTGTTTATCATCTCACAAGTTCTGTGGCCCCTGAAGTCCTGACATCCCTTAGCTGGGACCTCTACTCAGGGCATCATAGGCTGAAATCTAGGTCCCAGAGCTGACTCCTGAAGATCTGCTTTCAGTCTCTCTCAAGCTGCTGGCAGAAGCTGTCCTGTTCTCTGCAGCTTGCTACATCAAAGCCAGCAACAGGGAGGCAGAGGCTGCTACTTGCGGTCTCTGGCTGAGGCAAAGTATAGGTCCCTTTTAAAGGGCTTACATTATTAGGTCAGGCCCACCAACACAGTTAGGGTTGGTGTCATAATTCCTATCTGCCTAATTTAAAAAATAGCTGATGAAACTTTTAGTCGCATGCTTTGCCAAGAAATTAGGTACTGTAACTACAGTCCCAAATATATACTTAACACTGTGCAGTAAAGGTTGTCATTGCAGACTGAGCAGTGCTAAAATGTGCTACATGACAAAGTCATTTTAGAAAATGAATACAAATTGAACGGGATGGCAACCTTTCTGATTAAATTCAATCCCTCTCTTACCAGGTCACTTTTTACCTATGTAGACACTAGAATTTAAGAGGAGATAAGCCAAATGTATCCACAGTCAATTTCTTAACTTTGTATAACCTTTCCATACAAAAATAGAATGCTCTTGTCCATTGCCAGGAAAGCCCGCTGGGAGTTTAAAAATAGTTGTTTCAATTTTGAATGTTTAAATAGGATCTAGAAGGTCTAAGCAAATACAACAAATTTATATTACAACGTATGTGTGAATTTTAAACAGGTGTTTCTCACTTCCCTAGTTGTAAACGTCACACATTATTAAGGTAGGAAAAATTTAAAATCCTAAAAGCAATGAGTAGCTTTATGATTTATCTGTTGAGAAATGCATATTCTTAATTATTTTGGTGTGTGCCCCTCTGGTCACACACAGAGAAGCACTCAGAGGCGTGTTCACAGGCACATGTCCCATCTCTGTGCTGACTTACACTGACGGTACAGTTTAGCTTTTGCCTCCAGGAGTCAAACTGATGGAGTTAATCGCCATGTTGTCCAACAGTTCTGGTTTGCTCCATACAAACCAGCTTCTTGGGAACGTGAGATTAGGATTGCGATAATCCTGGGCCAATCGCCCATGACATGTTCTTTAAACACATTAAACTCAACAAGTACAGAACTGAGTTTACCTTCTCCACCTCAAGCCTCTTGCTTCCTCAGTGGTGTCATTTTAAGATACAGTACCATTCTCCACCTATGTGACCAAGTCAAGAACCAAGAGCTAATTCTCAGGTCACTCTCCATCCTCTTTCTATACCTAGTAGGCAATCTGGTACCCAGCTCTGGCTATAACTCACTAGTAAGTAATTCTTACTGCTATAACTTTTAACCAGACATCCCACGTCACCCTTCCTCTCAATCTATGAGGTTCCACAAAACACCCGGAGTACTGATCCTCCAAACTCAAACATCATCTCACTACCCTTCTGCACAGAACCCTTCAGCCCCTCCCACTGCCACTGGAATAAAACTACAACCCCCTTAACATGAGCCTCAGGTTCTGTTTACTTCACTAGTTTTGTCAGTGCAGTACTGACCCTACAAATCTCAACTTCTAGGCCTTTGCCCAAGCTTTCCCTCCAGGACTGAACTTAGACAATATGCTCTCCCTGAAGACTACTCTGAAGCCCACGAACATTTTATTCTCTTGTTAATAAATATGTGCAACTTACATATCAGCAGAATTTTAAGGACTAACTAGGTTGAAAAAGTCTTACAAAACTTAATGAGAGGTCTTGTGTCAAGATGGATTTTGTTGTCTTCTCAATATACTTAAGAAAAATATTCCAACAAGGAAGTAGAGTGTGTTGGTACATGTATACCCCAGCTACTCAAGAGGCCGAGGCAGGAGGATTCTGAGTTTAAAGACAGCCTGGGCAATGCAATGAGATTCTGTGCTAAGAAAAACGAGAGAGTTGAAAATTTAGCTCATGGTAGAGCACTTGCCTAGTATGCTCTAGTTCTGGGTTATATCCCTGGAACTGCCAAAAAATTATCCATTATTGAGTTAAGAAGCAGTATTCCTTCACTTTGACTATATATATATATATATAAAATCAGTTTTTAAATTATTCTCATGTTTTAGACCTTCACCTGGAAATTCCATTTAATTTCTCCAAGGGGGAGCTCTGGGAATCGGTATTTTTTTTAAAGCTCCCCGGATGATTTTGATACTTATCTCAGTTATGCAACTAAAGCTTCACTTTGTATTTATATGAATCTTTTCTTCCCAGACTAGATTATGGGCTTCCTCACTTACTATGAATCGCAACTGAAAAATCTCCCAGGAGCAGCTTTCCTATCTGTGCACCAGGGGCCAACTTCTGCAGCAAGGACATGTTATTTTGGTGGCTACACTTCTGAATTTTTTCCTTATTTCTCAATTGGTCTAAATCTAGGAAAGGATGCAAGTGCCACCCTTAGACTTCCCCAAAGAGAAAGACAGAGATAAAGATGCAACCAGGGACAATTTCCCCCTCTTGGGGACATTTGGTGATATAGAGGGACATTTTTGGCTGTAACAATCAGGGAATGCCATCCTCAACAAGTAATGTCATACACACACGAGGATGTTGTGACACATCCAAAGATATGCCACCACTTTGCAAAAATTATCCAGGTCAAAACATCAGTATTGCTGAGAAACACTGACAGAGATGACTCCCGGGCGTCCTCCTAGCTCTGAAGCACTCGTGCCAACGACTGGATGTGGAAGGGTATTTGAGCAACATGGAAAATGGAATAAAATGGGCAGCAACTTTAATTTTGGACAGAAAGAAGCAATAGTTGCAGATGTGAAGAAGTCTTCAGGTAGAGATAGAAGAATTGTAGGAAACACATTTTCTTTTCTTTTCTTCTCTGTTACTGTTTCTCTACACATGAGGAGACCAGTATCATCAGCAGTCTCTGAGAATGCATCAGAAATGCATAATCTTGGGCCCTGTTGTATCCGAAACTCTAGGGTTGGGGTCTGGAAATTTGTGCTTTAACAAGCTCGCCATGTGACTCTGATGGTGTGAAGATTTGGCAACCTTTTTGGTTCACATGCTGACCTTGCCTTCAGGTCTGCTGTGCTGAGGTAAACTATATGCTTTCAAGAGTCAATTTCATTATTGGAAACAGCAGCATTGAGGGAATTGTAACAAGAGGGAATTATGGAGAGGGCCAGCTGCTCTGCAGAGGAGATGAGCTGGAGGTAATGCTTTCCGACAAGTCCATTTAGTGATTTTATTCTTTCATGGGATAGCTGTCACAAAGTGTCCTAAATGACCATGCAAGCAGGCATGCTAGGGGCTCAGCAACCATCATGGTGGGTAGAGGTTTAATTCCTAAGGGAAAGGGAGGGTGGGGGAAGACAAGGAAATCATAGGAAAAGTTCCGAAGATCCAAATCTACAAGCCAGCCCCCTTTCTCCTCACTTACTTCAAGATTTAATTGAAACCTGTTTGTCTCACACCATCTCCCTCTCCTTATTTATCTCACGGAAAAATCTCATAGCTTAAATGTAAGCCAGGATTTATCATTCGTAGCCCTCGACTTGGTCTTTGCTATTTCAGAGACTGTTCAAAGGAAGTAAAGCACTGACACATGAAGTATGCCTGGGAAATGAAAGGGATCTGACATTTGGAAAATCCACAGGCTGCTTTTTTTCTATTCCTCTTCAGAGAGGAGCTTAGGCCCCTCAATGCGCCCAAACCTATGCCGTGAGAACCAGCTAAAGGCAAAAACCTGTTTCTTCTTGTGCCTTTCCTTCCAGCTTCTCATACTGAAAACAATGCCTTTCCCTGTTTTCTTCCTCCCTGTCCAGTCTCTTCTTTCCTTTCCCCTTCCTTTCCCTTCCCTTCCCTTTCTTTTCCTTTCTGTGGACTGGGTCTGGTGGGAGGAGACTGATGCTAAAATTTGAGGGGAATGATAGTCAGGAGAGGATATGGTGACAAATGACTACAATGGGGTGTTCTGCAAGATACAACAACATAATAAAGGAACAATTTCCAAATTAGCTTAGACATGCCGTAGATAAAAGGAAATGTCCCAGGACAAAGTCATGTGATAGAAATTTGAACCTAATGAGTACTCAATGTATGCAAGGGTAATACTCAGCAGAAGAGAGCAGAACAAATGCTCCAGGACCAAGGTAATGGAAGCCCAGGCTTTCACATGTAGATGCATCATCTCTCCACTCATAACTAAGCTGGTACTTAGAGTATACTGCAAGCTCTGTCCTAGGCACTGAAGGCATAGAGGTGCATCAGACAGGCCAGTTTCCCTTGGACTGTGGCCCTTACACTCCAGCAGAGGACACCAGCGGTAAGCATGTACACAGGAAGACGACTGCAGACCCTGGTAAGTACCACAAGGGTGAGAAGCAGGGTGAAGCGACAGAGTAACTGGGCAATGCAAGCGTGGACGACACTGGGAAGCTTTCTCTGAGGGGCTAGTTTGCAGCTCACCCCTAAAGGCTAAGACTGTGACAGCCACACAGAGATGAAGGGGTGCTCTTGGAGGACCAACAGGAATACAGGCTCATTATCAGGCTCTGCAAACGTAAACTCAGAGGCTACTGGATCCTGTTAGGAAAATTATTGACAACCTGGAAGAAAGTCCAAGAATATGGCTGTAAGTCCTTTCAATGTCATGTGGAGGCTGTTCTTAGATGGCAAGGACTGGTTTATTCTCCTACAAGATTATAACACTGCTTCATTTTGGTATTTTCTATTTATCAATTAAGGTCGTAGATCTGTAAGGTTAAACTACATGTGTGCACATGTATATTTATATAAATTATAGTGATTTCTCACAAATGATTTGTATCTATCTGTCTTACAGCAGAATAATACTCCATTGTGTATATATAACACAATTTTAATCCACTGGTCTATTGATGGATATTTAGACATTTACCATGACGTAGCCATTACTGGTTGTCTGCTGTAAACATGGATATGCCTGCATCTTTGCTGTTACATGACTCTTTCAACTCTTTTGGAAAGACACCCAGAACAGGTATCACTGGATCGAATAGAGTATCTATTTTCAGTTTTTTGATAAATCTCCACAGCAGTCCCACCAGCAATATACAAGGGTTCCTTTCCTCCCACACCTTTGCCAGAATCTACTGCTTTTTGAGTTTTTGATAGAAGTCATTCTCACTGGGGTAAGATGGTATCTTTGTGGTTTTTTTTCATTTGTATTTCTCTAATGGATAAGGATGTTGAACATTTTTTCATGTGTTACCTGGCTATTTGTACTTCTTCATCTGAGAACTGTCTATTCACTACAATTGCCTATTTTTCAATTGGGTCTTTGATTTTGAAGGTCTATTTTTCTCCAGTTGTTTGCATACTCTAGTTATTACCCTCCTGGCCAAGGTGTAGGTGGTATATATTTTTTTACCCATTCTGTCGGTTCTCTCTTCACTCTGTTGTTTCCCTTGCCATGTAGAAGCTTTTTAATTTGATGTCATCCTGTTGCTGCATCAGATGTCCTATTGAGAAAGTCTTTGCCCACATCTGTGTCTTCAATAGTTTTACCAATTTTTTTTTCTCTAGGAGGTTCAATGCTTCCATTTTAAAATCTAGATCTTTGATCTACTTTGATTTGATTTTAGTATATGACAACAGGTGTGGGTCTTGATTCATTCTTCTGCATAAGTATAACCATTTCTCCCAGCACCATTTACTGAAGAGGCTACCCTTTCTCCAGTGGATGTTTTTGGTTCCTTTGTCAAAGTTCAGATAGCTGAGGGTCCTTGAGGTCACCTCTGCTTCCTCAGTGCTTTTCCATTGTTCAGCCTGTCTGTTTTTGTGCCAATAATATATATATATATATATATATATATATATATATATATATATATATATTTATCACTGCTGCTTTGTAATATGACTTAATGTCCAAAATCATAATGCTACCTGCTTTTGTCTTATTTCTCAAATTGCTTTGGCTACCTTCAGTTTCATGTAAATTTCAGAATTGTTTTCTCAAGTTCTGTAAAAAATGTTGCTGGTATTTTGACAAGAATTGTATTGAATCTGTGTATCAGTTTTGACAGTATATCAATTTTGGTGATATTAATTTTGCCCATAGAGGCACAGGGAGTGTCTTTACATTTTCTAAAGTCTTCTTCAATTTCTTTCTTCAGCACAATGTAGCTTTCATTGTGAGGTCCTTCACTTGCTCAGTTGTACTTTTTAATGTGTTATGGGCCTCCTGATATATGCAACTGCCTTCTTCATGAGTCAATTCTTCCAGCTCCCATGAAGTCTGAGTGTTGGACAAGCAGAGTCCCTGTATCACTCAAGCACCTGAAGACAAGATTAGGTGAAAGGGAACCCTGGCTGGAGTCGGCAGCATGAGCGGCCTCTCTGGGTGACGTGACAAGGTGTTTCTCCATCTCTTGCTTATTTGATCTAACTGCATGGGCTGAGGTAGGGGTGATCTTCGTTATGACATTTTTCTCTTTAATGAGATAGCCCAAACGTACTTTTGCTTCCTCAAGGCAACACAAAAGAACATAATAATTCATGTGCTCTCACTGAGGAAACCATTCATTTTTCTTATGAAGCCACAGTCAATTTGCGCTTCCTTGGCATGTATTTCATGTGTTTCATAGGAACAAAATTCAGGCTTTGCTCAACTCATTTTTTTGAACACCCAAGTACTTTATAGATAGCTGGGCTATCATGAGCCTTTATCCACCATTAAAAATCCTGAGTCTTCCTCCAAGACCAAGAAAGGGCCTCTGGGATTGTTCTACCAAGCAGCTAAAGAGGTCCTTTGTCCTGACCCCAGGGACTGTCTCTTCACAAAAGCTGGACTACAGTCTGAGAGATAACTGCTCAGGTGTTTCAGTTAATAATTCCATTGAAAATATTTTCCAGAAAGAAATGCCTCACATGGCTGCAGATTGTGATTTTGTTTTTGTTTTCCAAACACATTCCTGTTTAAGGTCTGAGTCATGGGAGGCAAGCTGCACACTCTGCAGAAGCCGCACGCCCTGCAGAAGCCCCACGCTCTGCAGAAGCTGCACTCCCAGGGGAAGCTGCACACACTGCAGAAGCTGGCTCAATGCAAAGGGCTCTCAGGAGTCAAGCCAGTGTGTGAAGATCTTCTACTGACAAGGCCAGAGGAAAAACAACATTTCCAAACCGCAGAAATAAAATTAAAACCTTGAGGCAACTTTCTCAGTTTCATGGTTAACAGAGTATGCAAGAAATGAAGTAGCTCACATAAACAAAGTAGAAAACAAATAAATAAATGCCAGCGAAAGCAACCAGCACAACCAGTGCTATCAGCACACAGCACAGTTTAACTAAGCAGTTTAACTGTGTGACGGGATTATCAGATTTCCACTCGGAATGCCCTTTTCCTTCATTACTGACTGATTTCATCCAGCTTCCTAGCTTTCCCTCAAGAATCCTCCCAGTGCAGAATTAGGCCATACATGAGTTAAATAACATGAAGAAACTGCCTGCAGTTGCAGCAGCTGAGATTTGTCGGATGAATATTGTCTCTATTAGGGAAATATCCACCCACATGGTAAGGGGTCCCACTGCTTTCGTCTGGAGGCCTCAGTAGGGGACCAACTAGTGTTCAGAACTGCAAGGCGTTTTGTGATTCTTTCAGAAGCTTTTTGTTGTTGTTGAGTCAGAGACTGAGAGACAATCAAACATATGCCATGATGTGAACCATTTTTCCAATAACATTGTTGGGCCATGTAGTGTCAGCCTATTGTATGTTTTGCTCAGATGGTTTGGCAAGAAAGGCTCTTCTCCCCTGTGTACAAGAACTTCTGAAATGGAGGAATCCAAGAGTTAAAAGGAGTCTCTCAGGAGTTGCCAAACTCTTGCCTTGCCTGAGAGAGAAAGATCCACCCAGGCCAAGGCACACCAGGTTTAGGAAGGAGCCACAGTCTCCTTAGTAGGAGAATGGGAGGTAATTGCTTCACAAGAGGCAAGTTAAAAGTTAACAGGAAAAGGTGTTTTACTCATTTATTTTTATCATGGCAAAGATGTATTAACACAATTTTACTATTTTAATCCCTTAGAAATAAAGACTTTGTGGTATTCGGTTCAGTCACACTGTTAAATCACCACCGCCACCACCCATTAATAGAAGTTTTCCGTCTTCTGCACTGAAATACTGCACTCATTAAACGCTAACTCCCAAGATTCACTCGTATCTAAGACCATCTTGTCTGATCTTCTGGGGGACAAGGAAACACAAATAGACAAACAGTACAGTAACCTGCATTGGCAAGATGTGATCTCTTTTTAGACAGTGAGGGAATCACACCTGATCCTCGCTGTGATAGTCACCTTGACATCAGATCACCCACTGCTGACCCCACTTGCAGGAGCCAGAAACACTGGCGGAGAGGGGTTCACATTAGCATTAGATTTCTGGAGAAGGGCTTAGCATGTCAGCATGGGAGAAATAAAAATAGGGAGGAGGCTTGGAGCGAGAAAGAGGGCAGGGTGGGGAGAGAGCTCACCACACGTGGGCGGGGCTACTCTTCTAGGCAGTACAGATAAAGAATATTCCTGTCATCACAGTTTTATTGGATAATACTAGCATTCAATCTAGGTGCCATACTCAGAAAGACCTGATTATGCTCATGCCACTTTTCAAACTCTGTGACTTTACATAAGTTCTTTTTCCTTTCTGAGCCTCAGTTTTCTGAACTCTAAAATGGGAATAACAAGTATACCTCTCTGTAGAATAGACAGCTAGCTGGCTAGAGCCCCCAAAAGTGTTTGTAGGCATTCAACTGTCTCACATTTCCCAGTTTTCTTTGCAGATCTGTGTGGCTGAGTTCTAGTCACTAGAATATAAGCACAACATCAAGTGCCATTTTTTAGCTAAAACTTCCTGATAAATGCTTTTCCCACACTTTCCCACTTCTTCCTTGGGGTAGGGGGTACCGATAAAAATGAGGCTCCAAGGGATGGATGACTCACAAATAGAAAGAAGCAATCTGGGTTGAGGGATCCCTTCGCGAAGGAGAGACAGACCCTGGCTTTAAGGTTTTTCCTTAGATTGCTATGCAAGCCGGAAATAAACTTCCATTACAGGGAGTTTCTCAGTTACTGCAGGAGTGTTTGACACTGGATAATTACAGGGTTAGATGAGAAAATTTAAGCCAAATGCCATGCACAGTTCGTGGTCTTGATAAGTGCTCCGTAAATGTTAGTTACCTCTAGTAGTTCAGCACAGAGACAATGAAGCAGGAGAGATGAAGGCTTACACTAGACTGTACTGACTTAGCTGTGTAATCTTAAGCCATTTTCTAAATCATAGGGTCTTGAATTCCTCATCTGTGAAATAAGGGGATAATATTAATGAAAAGAAAGGATTATTAAAACGAAGAGAATACAGTTTCCCTCTCAATTCAGAGGACGCACTGAATCCTGCAGGGATTAAGCTGCTCCCTGCTGGTCCTTGCTGAGGTATTGATGGCAGACCTCAGGAGAGGAGCCTGTAGGCTCATGGGTACCATCTTCTTAAGTGAACTCACAAATACCTATGCTATGGCTGATCCAATACCGAGACACTCGAATGAGTCTACGACCACCAGGTAAATTCCTGGATCTTTAGGTGAGTGAGATATAGACAGGCACAAACCCACCCAACCTCGAGGCTAGGAAGCCCTAAAGAAATCACCTGAATCCTAACAGAACTCAAGAAAATCAGGACCATGAGCAAATCCCCCTCCCCCTTTTCACCTGTAAATTACAACATAGGTGGGAGGGAAGCAAATATGCTGAGAATGTCACGGTCTTTATTGCAGATATTTCTAATGATGGTCGCCGCAATAACCAACTCCTCAGTTCCACCTGCCTGAGGTCTGTACCAAGAATCAGGGGGTGCTGAAATAATCCAAAGGACAGCTAAAAATTGAAGCCCTTACCACGGATTTGAGATAATATGATGCAAAATTGAGGCTGTTGCTGAGGACTGAGACCTGGGGATTCGGATAGGATTTCTTCCTTTCTAAGAACCACTACTCTTTGTTAGAAAAAAAAATTTTATAAAAGAGAAAGAAAAAAATATTGCAACTAGGTCTAAAGGATCAGAAACAAAATAACAGGTACATAAGGATCCAAGAGTTAAAGTGGGGTGAGGGGAGGCAAAATAATAGGTGCAAGGGGATCTGGGAATTAAAAAGAGAAAAATCCAATGCAAACGCTAAGAATACACTTGAGGAGCCTGGCGTGGCAGTGGACCCTTCTATTCCCAGCACTCAGGAGGCAAGAGGATTGCTGCGAATGCAAGGCCAGAGTGAGCAACACAGTGAGACCCCATCTCAAAAATAAACAAACAACGACAATAAGAAAAAAACATGTGAGGAGCCAAGTTCATTTGGCAGCTGTATGCCAGTTTGGCTTAGAGAGTCCAAAGCAGAAACACTGAATCTATGGAGAAAATACAACTACAATTCAAGACAACAGGGTAACATGAGAAGGGGAAGATATGGGTAGTGGGATATAGCTAAAGAACATATGATAAGAATTCTATGTAGGGCTAGGGACAAAATGCACACATATTCAGACACTTAGCTTTTCTGTAAGATGACAGAAAAAGTGCAGAACTGCCTATAGGCAGTACCATCAGCAAGTTACATGGGTTTGCAGGATCAGGAAGAGGACAGTCTTCTCAACATGTACTAGCCACGTGGTCTGCACCAGCGCTGTGTATGAGAGTTGATGAAATGAAGATTCCGGGGCCACCAGTTATTAATGGAGACTACGTTGAGGCAGGCTCAAATAAGGCATGCCTGGTGAAAGGCAGTGACAGAAGGAGAGCCAGCTCCCTAGAGCCAAAGCACACGTGAGTAGGCAGGGAGGACCCAGGAGCCCACGGAGTAGAGAGAGGAGGGCCCCACACAAGTCTAAGGCAACAAACAAATGATGTTATTTCCATGATTCATCTCTTGTTTTTCTGCTTATCCTCCTTCTTGGGCTGCCATGCCTGATTGACTTACCTTGTGACACTCCCACAGTTGGACTTCTGCTAATCAGAAAAGTCCTACATGGAATCAGAATTCCAGAGCTGATAAAAATGAATATTCAGAGGTTACAGGTCTGAAATTCTGATTCAGTATAGGACTTTTCCTGTGCCTTGTTTGCGCCTGCCTCACCATGGCCTCCGTTAGTAATTGGGAGCTTCCCTAGGAAAGAGATGCGGGCAAATGGGCACAAAGCCAGCTTTACACGTTGGTTTCTTTCCTCTATCAACCCTACTCAGAGGATGCCAGATGAGTCCGTGCAGGAGAATCTTCAAGTGAGTAGGCAGGCATGAGAGAAGAGAGAAATGGACCCTCTGACATATGTGTGTCAGGGTGGCGTGTAGTGGTGGTCAACATCGTTGTGGCATGGCTTTTTCCTCAGTTCTAGGCACTGGTAGGGTGCTGACAAATGCCTGCTAGTGGGGCCCTTTTACCCTATTCTCTAAGACCCCTGTCTGGAAGAATCATTCTAAACACAGCACAGCCTCCTTAAAAATATCTATGTACAGGTATTAATAATGTGTTGATTAAATTAATGGAAATGAGTAATTCCATACTTCACTGCATCTAAGAGTAATACATTTTCTTACTAATCATTATGCTGATAAGAGTCATGTTAGACATTTTTCTTTAGTAGCTCATAAAGTAATTGAAAGTATTGCTGACTACAAAATGTTTTATATATAGACTTTTTTCTGCTATATGTTAAGAATCATAGCGAGTAAAACATTTAGGTTTCAAAAGTCAAGGGATACACTTTATCAGGGTGATTTATTTTCTAATAAAAGAAATTTAAAAGTGGTGTCCTCACAACCTAATGAAGACAGCATTAAGTTTGGCATTTGAAAACATAAAGTTTTAAGTTCCCGTTTCTTCTTTTGTAAACATGAAGATGATGGGAGTTATCTTACAAGTGGTTAGAAATAAATGAAATTGGGCTGGGGTGCAGCTCAGTGGGTAGAGTGTTTGCCTAGAATGTGCAAGGACCTGGGTTTGATTTCCCTGCACCAGAAAAATACTAGCTGGGCATAGTAGCGTGTGTCTGTAATCCTAGTACTCAGGAGATTAAAGCAGGAGGATTCCAGCATATTTGTGACCAGCCTGGAGTAAATGGTGAGTCCACAGACCAGCCTGAATTATAAAATAAGACCTTATCTCAAAAACAAAATAAAATTATGCTTTTGATAATACACCACAGAAATCAAATATAATTTCATTAAATCTCTAACATTAAACATAACCCTAATTCTACTCAGGAAGTTGCCTTTTATATAGTTTAGAAGACGTTTTACTATAGTATGAAGTTGTCTCTGGGACAGCCATGATAAGCAAAGATCACTAAATATTTCAGACACTCAAGTGGGTTAAATACAAAGGAATTTAAGACAGCAGACAGGGCTGAGAAAGAACTTCTGACACCTTCAGAGTCATTCTAAGAAAACCAGTTTCTCTCAGTATAGAATTTTCCATGACATTGATGAGTAAGACAAGGATACCCTCCACCTCTCCTGTTTTTTAACACTGTAGGAGGTATATTTACCCAATCAATTAGACAAGAGAAATAACCACAGCCATAAGACATAAGTAAGTAGAGATAAAGTTGTCTCTACTTTCAGATGATATAACTGTATACGAGGAAAGCTCTCAAAATAAATAGAATTTGTACAATAAATAATGTAAAACTTAGACAGCTGTCAGAGAAGATAAAATTTGATAGCATATATATATATATATGTCTCTCTCTCTCTCTCTCTCTCTCTCTCTCTCTCTCTCTATATATATATATATATATATATATATATATGTCTATATATATTTATATATATAGTCAGTTAGAAAGTCTAATGAAAGACAGCATTTTCAGTAGCAAAATAAAGAATTTAAGGACATTCTTGCCCCAAAACAGACCTTGAAGCTATTCAAGTCCCAACTACCCATTTATAGGAAACATATGAGAGTGGTATAAAACAAAACTGCAGTTTTATTTTTCACTAAGGAAAATGAAAGAGAGAGAGAGAGAGAGAGAAAGAGAGAGAGAGAGAGAACAACCAACAAGAAACTTCAAAGACACTTCATTCACTTCTAATGCTTGCACCTTAATTACTCCTAATTTAAAAACAAAAAGTTCACAAGAGAGTCAGGCCAACATAAATAACAGCAGAATATTTCATGTCATTAAGGACATACATTGTAGTTAATATTCTTAGGTATGGTAATAGTTTTGCAGTTATATTTACATAAAGATTTTGAAGATTCTAAATATACTAAAATGTTTTCAATGAGAAGTTTGAGGCAGAGCACCATGTGTTTTGTTGGCCCCATGCCTTTATCCTTCCTGGGTCCTTTCTACCACAACAAATGTTAATAGGCCCTAAAATGTCACCATTGTCTGATATAAAATGAAATAATGAAATGACAACATTTTATTCAATCTTAAAATTCATTGTTTTTCTTTCTGATTTTTAAAATACTTTGTTTTCATTTTACTGAAAATATTGTGAACCTTGGCACTGTGCTTACTGACACGATCCAACGGTGGTGAGGACAGGAAAATGAGAGCTTGTGGGAAAGGAGGATACACAGTGGACCTGATTCCTGACTGTTTAGACTGTGGGATGAGCACAGGCGGACAGATATTCTCTCATAGCCTCTGTCCGCTTTCATATACATTCAAACATTTCCATAATAAATTAAAAACCAATTATGGAAATGTTATTTGAATGTTACATTGATTTGTCCCATGAAAGAGGAATTCTAAATATATAAATAAAAGTTAAAAAGCTAGTTATTTAAGCTTTGCTTTTATGTGGATCTAGAAGAAATAAGAATAAAAGAAGTCAAACCTTGTTGGGACAAAGATCTAACTGTTAAATTTTTGTTAGTCTGACATAAGGTTTTTTTTTTAAATAAAACTCACTGATCTTTTTGTGTGTGGGGGGGGGGCATGATATAAAACAACACTGGGGGAGCATAACATCCTCTTGACCAGAGATGCTGCCTGACAATATGGTACTACCTTATTCCAAAGAAGAAAGCCTTAAGAAAAACTCAGTGATCTTTATATAAAATAAACAAGAAATGCAAGTAAAGGGATATACTTGGAGCCCATTCTTTCAGAAAAACTGCATTTGGTTATTGTGAGCAGGTAACAATATTGGTTTTACAACCAGAATATCTTGGAGTGTAGGTGACCTGCCATGTGCTGACCTCTCCCAGCCTCCCAGACTCCTCCCTTTATTAATCCCAGAAAGAGCTCCCGGTGTTGACTCTGGGCCACCCACTGTGTTTGATAATCTGGACGTGCTGTTACCAGAATAGTTGCCACCATGAAGGAACAAACTGGAAGAACAGACAATCAGCAAGGAGATAGCGGTACAGCAGACACCTTCAAAAGGGTGGGAATTATTTCAGTGGGTGAGTGAGGGGGATTGGAAGCAGCCCACATGTTGTAGAGACCAGAAAGCCTTTTCTGGAAGAGGAGGATTAAGAGACACAACGGAGAACAGCAAGCTCCAGGCACAGCGGAAGAATGAGGAAGGTGCCACAGGCAGAGGGAGGGAAAGGGGCTAAGTCCTGCAGGCTGGGAAGTCTGGGGAGCTGGGCAGAGGGAAGGTAGCAGAAGCAGGGAATAGGAGGCAGAAGCCAGGGAATGGCTGGAACAAAAGGAACAAATATTTACTCCAGTGTTTCTCAGAGTATAGCCTGTGGACCAAAACCTGTTAGGAATGCGGATTTTCAGGCCCTATCTAGGTTTCCTGTATCAGCCATTAATGCTTTAACAAGCTCTTGAGTTAATCTGGATGCATCATAAATCTGAAAACCGCTGGTCTGCATCAGTAGTTCTTAATTGAAAGTAATTTTACTTGCCAGGGAACATTTGGCAAAGTCGGTACACACTTTGGGTTGTCAGACTGATATGGGAAAGAATGTGTATGTGTGTGTATGACAGTGTGTTTAAACAGCCCCACATAATAAAATTCAAAAGTATCAGCAGGACAGCCATTGAGAAACTCTGATCCTTCCTTCCCCATCACACTCTTTTTACCCTTTCCTCCACACTTCTTTCTTCTCTTTGGTCTTCTTCCATTCTTCTCTTTTCTCTCATTATTTTGTCACTTTCCATTCTTCCATTTTTCTTTCTCTCTCATTCTTTATTTCTTCTACCCATCTCCTCTTTCTGTCTGCTCATCCCTCCATCCACCCACTCATCTCCTCTACTGTCGCTTGTTCCTATAGAGACAATGGAAAACTCAAAAGGCCAGTAAGTGCCTGTTTTCTGCATTTCAGTGTATTCAGGTATAGAAAAGGCTCTTCATTTGCTCATTTAATCTATGGCTAAAGGAGGTATTATTTTATTTCGGGACAAAGGTAGCATTTTTCTCCCTGGGAATGGAATGGTAATGCTCACAGTACTATGCTTGAAGCGGCAGTTTGTGGCCATCCTGAATAGAACCTTCTACCTGAAGGGCCAAACACCCATCAAGCTGGATTTTGATATGAAAGAGTTACCAGCAAGGTCTGCATCTTGATATACCTTGGCTCATAGAAGTGATATCAGGTACATCTTTGACTTGCTCCTCAAGAACACAAAAGTACACATCTAGAATTCAATAACCAAGTCCACAGATAATGCTTTCAACAGAAACATATAAACTCACTTAGAGAGGCTTGAACAAACCAATCAAATGGGTCCTAACATGATCAATATTGAAAAATTTTGAAAAGTTTCAAAAATTGTCTGTTACAGCAATGTCTTTAGGTGAAAACAACAAAAGAAATGCTAAGTTACGAAGGGAAACATCATGAATGCCACCTAACACTTTCAGGGAAACAAAACCAGATGCCTTGCAAGGTCACCATCAGCATTCGCTCTGCCTGAGGGCTTTTCTTCCCCTGTGGAAGACAGACGCCTCAGTTTTCAGAATCTGAACCCCATGACCCCACCATGATCCAGCATCTCTGGCTCTGTTTTCAGGCTGTATCAATTATTTTCTGACACTATTTTGCTATGGTTTGCCTACAACCAAATGCCTGGTGAAGGTGATATGATGGTGGAGTCAGCTTGAAAGACATGTTCTCCATTAAATATTACTCAGTTGGCTTTTTGGCTTATAGGCATTGGTCTCCTATGAATCATTTAGTCATTCTGAACTGATAATATTGATTCTAGGGCATTTACAATGTGGAACTTCTAAGTTTCAAAGGTAGAAAGGGGGCCAGACCACAGACCATGGAAAATATCTCCTGGAGCCTACTTTTGGCAATTCTACTACTTATATTCTTTGGGGGATTCTTGACTTTCCCAATGCACCGCTTCTCCCAATTTCTATGCTTTCAGAATATTCAAAAATCTTTGTGGATTGTTGAAAAAATGGCCACAATCCATTGCCACTCTGAAGGGTAGAGTCTATCTCCTCATCTTTGAATCTTAAATAGCCATGTGACTTGTTTTGGTTTATAGACTGTAGAAGAGGTGACCTGCATGAGTTTCCTAGGACTCAAAGGGGTTTCAGGGTTCTGATTTTGGTTCTTAGAACCCAAAAATTGTTGTGCATTGAAGTCCAATCTATCTTGCACAATAACAAAAGCCATATAAACCAACAACACTGATCCTTTCACGTGTCAGTCAGCCAACACCTATAAGCAGAGACAGTGTGTTCACAGAACAGCTACCACAAATACTTGCAGGAGCCCCAGCAAGACCAGTCCAAGAACCACGTGCAGGGGCTCAGCCCAATTTGCCAATGCACAGACTCATATGCTTATCAAGTGGTTATTGCTTTAAACTGCTAAACACTGGAGTACTATGCTATGGAACAATAAATAACTGATACAGAAGTATTTCGTTTTTAGTAACTCCCTTGAAGTTATTGCAATAGTTCTGTTTCTGAGAAGCATAGACTTTGTCTCTTGACCTAACGTAATTAGAATTTATTTGGGGCCATTTCAAAAGTTTCAATGGCTCTAACAGAAAACAAACCTAATGTTTTTCTTCAATTTTGATACTATAAATGACAGAGTCAGGTAAATGAAAAGAAATTTAAAACTTTCCAACATTCACATGAGGAGGAAGAAGGAGAGTGGTTTAAAAATCACATTCCTTGGACATAGATTTCTAACCTTCAGCCGGCGATCTGGATCTCCACTGCATAGAGAATTGACTGAAACTTTGAATGGTTTCCAGGCTGGGCTTAAGTTATTCATCACAACCTGGGAAAAGAAAGAGAGGAGAGTGAGGGGAAGGAGGAGGAAATGCTTGCTATTTTCACATTTCAACATAAACACTGCTTGAGAAGCCACTGGGATGCTTATGAAAAGGACAGTCTCCTGGAACAGGTTCCTTAATGAAAACATGGCATAGTAACTCTTTTAGGAGTATCCCCTAAGCAAGACATCACGGGCAGGTCTCCTGTGGCCACTGGCCTTGTCATTCCATGACTTATAGCAATTCTATGGAGCATGAAAACGACAGGTCTATCGCTGTCATATCAAAAGGACTGGAACTAAGAAGCTGAGGTGGCCTCTGGCAACATTGAAAAAGGATTCCCAGTTCTGTAGGACTGTCAGTCCTAAGCATAAATTCCTTCCCTTAGGGTCAGCAGAGATACGGAGTTTTGACAAGAGCAGAGGGAGTGGCACCAAAGTCTTGGCCTCCTATCATGACAGTTCAGGTATCTCAATTTAGATCGGCATGTACAAATGGATGCCCTACTCCTCCATTGTACTGGATACCCTTGGCAGGGCTTCTGTAAGTGTGGTTTCTGGACCAGTGTGATTTCTGCTACATCACCTGGCAACTTCTTAACAACACAAATTCTTGGGCTCCCCGGGGTCTCTACCTACTGACAGATTCCTGACAGAGATCACCTAAATGATTAAGGTGCATGATGTTTGAGAACCACTGCTCTAGGGGACATATAAACAAAGTTAAATGAAATAGTGTCATGTTGATTTTTCTTCCTGTGAAGCTTTTAGTGAAACTCTGAGTGTTTCAAAAATTAATTCTCTACTGAAATAAAAAATTATTTTATAAGTGATTCCTTCTACTGAATTTCTTAATATAACTATGAATTATGATTAGATAATAGCCTCATTATCAAATTTATTTTAATGTGTTAAAGTACAGAAGTAATGTTCTTCTGTGATTTTGTCTTGTTTTCTGACACCCTGAGGGTAATCAAGGTGACAGTGAGAAGGAAAATTAGGTAATATTGCTTGGATTAATTTTAACTTCTCGCCTTTCATGAAAATGTAAAAAGTGAAGAAGACATTTCATTGCAACAATTTTGAAAAACTTGAGAGCAGATAAAAATCTCAACTCTGGATTTACCCTGAAATTTAAAATATATTTTTATACATGCACATGTGCATGTGCATATGTATGCATGTGTGCTTTCCCCAGGAGAACAGTATTATTGCCTGGTATTGATTTTGTAGCTACTGAATAAACAATGAAATAATGAAATAATGAAATAATGAAATAATGAAAAATTAATATTATGTTCTGGACTCACTGGAAAACATTACAATCGATATTTCTGACAATATTCTAGGAACCCCTTAGCACTGGTTTAGGAGGAACGTTCTAGAGATTCTTAGGAATAAGAGAATTTCCAAATATTAATAAGGAGAAGAGGAATGCTGTTAGGAGGATCTTGTGAGAATAGGGGCCAGCAGAAGCCCAACAATACACCACCCACATTCTTTCTCCCTGATTTCCCTGCTAACTGACTAGAACAAAAGACTGAATGCGACTACACTCTCCCTGAAGTTTATTTATTTCTCCCAAAAGTTTACTGTACCAAAAGAATATGTGTGAGACTGTTTCGTCATGGTGCACAGGAGCACTCAGGGCAAATAAGCCAGAGGCACTTCAGTTTATCCTCCAGGGAAGAGGTTCCATTGAATCACATTTTTCTAGGGCATACAGTGGACACATTATTTATACTCAACTTCTCAACTCCAGTCTGTCTGTCCAGTCTCTCTCTCTCTCTCTCTCTCTCTCTCTCTCTCTCTCTCTCTTTCTCTCTCTCTCTCTCTCTCTCTTTTTTTCTTTCTTTCTTTCTTTCTTTCTTTCTTTCTTTCTTTCTTTCATCCCGTCTTTCTGGCTTGTCTTTCTTTTTCTTTTACTAAACACTCCATTGATGCCAGTTATGTGTCACAACTAGCTTATCCAAGACTGCAAAACTCTTGTCTAAGAATGGCAGAAAAAGTTCCCCTAACAACACCTGCAACTACACTGCATTAGGAAATCAGAACTGGACTTATAGTGTGGTAGTGGGAACACAGCACCCCTATTGTCATTCTAGCGACATGTCGATTTCATCTTCTTTACCCACAGAATATCTATCAACATGACCTTTTGTCAGCTTCAAGTCATTCAGGAAAACTATTCCATTTCCATCTTATTAGTCTACTAGTACAGAATCTCTCTTAGACTGATTTGTAAGCAAAATAAAATTTAAAAAGGAGAGTGTGCTTGGTGCTAACTGTATGTAACAGGTAATTGGTAGCAAGTGTTATCGCAGGGAGGGGCAGGTTTGAGACCGACCAGTTGACGGAAAGAAGAGGGAGGGTGAGATGGGACACAGTTTGGCCTCGTGACTGCTGCAGCAGGGCAGCAGCTCATACCAGTCTAGTAAATGTATTTTCTGGCTGGTGTAAGGGTGGCTCCCAAAACTAGAGGGAATCTCAGAGTCTAACATCCTCTATGCAAATCTCACCTTTACCCTTTTCTAACTGTTGAAACCTGGGAAAGTAATGCAACCTCTCTGAAGTTCGGTTTCTTTAGCTACAAGGGACAGAGGACTGTGAATCACTTTGTACAAGGCTTGGTACTTAAGTCATTCTAGTTAAACATTAGGTAGTATTTATATTATTATTATTCAGTTGTTGGCTATGTGTTGAAGGTAAGCAATTAAAAATTGGGGCTACATTAAAAGAATCTTCTCTTTAAACATATAAATGGAGAATGAAAAAGGGCGAAGGTCATCTTAAGGGCAGTGAAGAATTTGGATCTCAATGCACATTTCCAGACACCAAGAAATACAAAGTATTTCTCAAAACAGGTCAACTTATCATCATAGGAGACAAGATAGCAGAGTTAATGTGACCTTTCTTACCTCAGTCCGGTGCACGAGCTGCTGAGTCGCATCATCATTCATGCGAAAAATTTCCAGAAATGGGTCAGATTTACTGAAGAAATCCTAAAATAGATAAAGAGCAATTTGTTGGATTTTTTCCTCCCACATTTGATCTATACCTGGAAAGATTTAATTAACAGGAGTCCACCCTACCACTGCCACCCCTCGCTTTCTAGTGGAGGCCAGCTTGTCGTCTCCTACTGAACAACTGTCCTAGTCCCACCTACTCGTCTCTCCTTGCTTGTGGTCAAGTGTATCACCCTTTCTTGTCTTGTTCTTCATCTACGTGTCCCATCCATGGCCGGAATAAGCTGTTTCTGAATGTGGAGTCCCTTGTGAAGAATGTACTTGGGGTTGATTGAATGCCACAACATTCGTCAAAAATCAATTCAAACACAAAGAAAACCAACATATCTGTTTTCTTAAATATGTTAATCACAGTTATTATAAAGCCGGTATCTGGTGACTACACTATCGGAGTCAACTGTGGGTCTATTTCTATTATCTGTTTCTTAGTTTTGCTTCTGGTTAATTTTTGATTAAATGACCATCACGGAAGAGTGATTATAAAGGCTTTAGATGAGTCTTTAGCTTCTAAAAAAGCTGTTAGAAGAGAACCCCCATGAATTCAATCAGGATTAAGCTATTCAGAGACTGTATTTCTTCAGAAGTCTAATACAAAGTCCCAGTCTATGTCTGATTCCTTTGGTCTTTGGGATGTCCTTAGAATGCTCCCGCGGAAGGCCTGCATTCCTGAGGGGCATGCTTCTCCTTGGCAAGTCCTCATTGTCCTTTTAGAGAGATGTTCCCTAACTCTGTTCACCTTCACTGCCTACTGGCTCAGATTAAGCTTCTCTAATGCTGCTACTTGCTAATTTGTGAATGTCAGGAGAGAAGAAATCACTCAGACTGTCGAATGGTTTCCCTTCTCTGAAGGGTCCCAGATCTTACTTACCCTACACTTCATTTTATTTTTTTCTTTTCTAGTGCCAAGAAGCAACTGAAACTTATCCTATACTGGCTTTCTCTGTTTCTTTGTAGCTATCTTCTGGAGCCTCCATACCTAAGGTATTTTAGGGCTCAGCCTTGAGTAAGAAATCTATGAGGGAGTGGGGAAAGTTTGCTGGCCATATATATCATCTGGTCCAGGCTGGCCAATGCATCTGAAGGCAGAACATGAAATTTTACCAAATATATCAGGCTAATTTTTAAGTTGACAATTTTGTATGGCCCTCAAATGCTGCTGTAAATATCCAAATATTCCTTGGGTGAAAAAAGCCCCCCCCCGCCCCCTCCCCATTCCTGTGTTTGGATACCTTTGATGATTTTCTCCTCTCTTTGGTTTCTTGGTCCTTAAATTTCAACTGCTGTAAGACTCGCAAACTGATGTTTCTTATATCTTTTCTAGTGCCTTCGTGGGACAGTAATGTGAAACGAACAGGTTCTTTATCATTGGAAGTAGAACCTAGTTATTTCCTTCCTGTACACTTTTCCCCCAGTAGATTACAAATTCTCAAAGAGGAGGAATTATGTCTTATTTTCATGTAGATTTCACTGCTTACTTAGTATCTTTAGTACCGACAGATAGGAGAAAACCATACGACTGATCAAAGACCAGGGGAGGGTGTTCCAGTGAAACAGATACAGATATGGCTGTGTCCCATCTCACCCTCCCTCTTCCTTCCGTCAACTGGTTGGTCTCAAACCTGCCCCTCCCTGCGACAACACTTGCTACCAATTACCTGTTACATACAGTTAGCACCAAGCACGCTCTCCTTTATTGAAACAGATACAGATATGGCTCTCTCCCTGATGGCCTCCCTGAGAAACACAGGGTCAGAGTGAGAGTCGGAAACTCCCCATTCCTTTCCTTATCTTTAAAAAACAGTAAATTTAGCTGTAGGTCAAGTCTATTTCTTGTAGCTACAGCTGGATTACTATGGACACCCAAACTGCTGTATACACACATAAATACTTTTTAAAGTTCAGCTTTACCATGTTGAGCAGGGAATCTCAGTCTAGACCCCTCTCTCCAGCTCCTTTGAGAGCTTCCTCTCTCCTCTCTTTTTCACTATCTACAGTAAACTCTCACTTGCATTGAGTCTTCCTTTGGACTCTGAATTGTCTTATTCATAATCAATTTGAGGGCCTGTGAGCCTGGACAATTGAAGATCTGTGGTTAACATTAGTAACAGTACCTAAATTCTTTTATAGTACATACTGTTCTAGTGTCAATTAAACAAATAAATGAATGCATGAATATATAAATTAAATTAATGACTGGCACAAAAACCTGATGTAGGATAGAAGCTATTTATGCCATTATGCCATAGACTGGCTCATTAATATGCTCAAATTACATACTCCTATATATTGAAATGGTGGGGTTTTTTTTGTCTGCTTTGCAGTACTAGGAATTAAATTTATGGCCTTTTCACTGGGCTATATCCCACCCCTTGATTTTTTTTTTTTCAGAGTTGGGGAGGGAAGGGTCTTGCTATCCTGCTAAGTTGCCCAGGCTGGGCTCAAACTGGGCTCCAACTACATAATTCTCAGTCTCTCAGAGTGTTAGGACTGTAGGTATATACACCACCATCTCTCTTCATTAGGTATTTCCTTTTATCCCTCCAAATTAACAAGTTGGATTCAATCTCATTATTTCCCTCTGTGTGTCATTTGGCCTCCAATTCTAAATTTTCCCTTATTGTTACTATTTTTTTTCCTTACCGAGTCCCCTATTCTTGAGTTCAGCAAAATATTTGTAGGGTGTATGAAGATCAAAAAATGTTTGAGCCTGATGTTACGATAGGAGCTGGTCTCAGTCCCCCAAATGGATCCACTTTCGTCTGAAGTACACAAAGAAGTAGCCCACAGCTCAGAATGAATGTGCACATGAATATTCAAAGAAATCTTTCAACAAGAGGAGGAATTGATAGATTTTCACTGGAAAGATTGTGATAGGAAGGATGCTTTTAGTGAAGGAATAGTAAGAGTAAAAGAGTGAACACAGAGATGGGAATACTCATCAGCTTAATTGAGTAATGGTCTAATATGTGAGATGGCACTGAAGACAATTCCATACAAAGTCCTCTGCATGGTGGGAAAGGCCTCAAATGCTCATCCCAAGTCTTTATGCTGGCCTGGGAAGGAACGGGGCCACTGAGGATTTTGAGCAGAAAAACATGATAAGTCTAAAAACTTTACAAGATACCCCAGAAAGAGAAGAGATGGAAGACAGGGATAAATGTCTTCCGTTTCACTTTCCTCCTTACCTAGGCAGAAACCAAACACCATACTTGACAACACCCAGAGATTGAAATATACTTCTGTGCTCGACTTCTCAAAGTGCCGGAACTCAGAGGACCTGCCTTCATCACCAGCCTGCCTCCTAACCTTGGCATCTTTCCAGATGACTCATGTCACCCTCAGGCACACTTCCAGCTGATTCACTCCTCTACCCATTTAGCATGACATTTCTTTTATTTCTGTTTCTACATTTGTCTTAAAAACCTGGGACCTCCCTCATTTCTCCCTCACCTAGTGGATGTGGGCCACCTTGGCTTGGGAGCCTTTGGCCTTCCTCTTTAGTAGTTCACAGCTTATTTAAAAAAAAAATTGTTAGTCCCTTCAGAAATACGTTTATGAATCACACTTAAAAACTGCTGATCACAATAGAGAAACTCTGTCAATTGTTTTTTTTTTTTTCATTAATAGGTGAACCTTTTGCTACCATCATTTTTACTTAAAAGTGAAAACTAAAGAAAAATATAAAAATGACCATAACCCAACCCATAATTCTACAAAAATCAATAGTATTTGGGTGAATGTTCTAGAATCTAGACAAAATTTTCTTTTCTTTCATCTTTAAAAAAAATGTCTGTATGTATAGATGTAGTCACAATCTGTGTACCATTTAGTGCCCTGTTCCTTTCACTTGATAGCACACTGAAATGCCCTATTTCACATTCTTTTAAGATTATCGGTTGTTAGAAGGGAAAAGTGTAAAACAAGAAAAGAAAAAGGAGGATAAGATAAAGTCTTTGTCTTTGAGTAACTGAAAATCGAATATGCAGCACAGTGACTTTATCTTTGCTTTCAGATCCTACACCACCTCACATAGTCCAGATGGGATTAGGCAAGATATTTAGTTTACCCACGCTGCAGTTTCCCATCCAGAAATGGGAGAGCATCACCCTTGCCTCACAGTGACGTGGGAGAAGCAGAGGAGAAGGTAGAATAGTGGTCACTAGAGAGTGGGAAGGGAAAGGAACACAGGGCAAACAAAGAGAGAAGACAGCTAAGAGGTGCCAAAGAACAGCCTGTTGGGGATTTGTTCTAGTGTTCCACAGCATAGTAGGGTAACTACACAATTCACAATATATTAAAAATGATTAGTAGGGTCCTGTGGTTCCCAGCACAAAGAGACTATAAATGTTTGAACAGATTACCCTCATCTGTTTATTATGTACTGCTTACATGTATAAAATTTCACCCTGTCCCTTATAAATGTATACAAATATTATGCATTGAGTTAAAAAGAAGAAGAAAAAAGAAAGCAAATGAAGCGATGTGTATCCAGTGAGTGACCCGAAGATACAACATTGGACTTCCAGAGAAAATTGGCTGAAATGCAGAGTCAGAGCCACATTCTAGAGCTTGCTAACCCTGTGGCTCAGAACACTGTTAACTGCCTTATAATCTATCTATAAAATGGAAATAAAGATAACTGTCTTGGAAATAGAGTTATGAGCTTTTGGAATCATACAGGTTAGATGCTTGACACAGGCCACATTATAGATGCTCAATAACTGTAATTTTCAATTATTATTGCAAACGAAATTATAGTTTTCACTCAGATATATCTGAATACAGTAAAATTAAGGCACAGCAGGTACAGATTTTACATTGCTTTAGAACAGGGGGTCCACAAACTATGACACCTTAGACATTTCTGGCCCACGCTTTTTTTTTTTTTTATTGAAACACTGACACACCCATTCACATATCTATCGTCTATGGCTGTTTTCTTGCTTCAAAGGCAGAGCTGAGTCATTGGGACCCGGACCAGATGGCTTGTGAAGCCTAAAATTTCTATCATCTGGACTTTTACAGAAAAAGTTTGCTGACCTTCTACTCCAGACAGATTTGCTTACTTCCATACTAGTTTGTCAACCTAAACTCATGGGAGCATTTAAAATGCCATCTGTTAATAATATTACAACGAGGAGCTCACCATTGTGAGATTAAGTTCTGATACTCCAACACAAATACTTTCTCAGGTAAGGGAAGAGCAAGAAGACTTTGCCAGTTTTAATGGTTCAAAGCTACTACATTCACTTCTCTGCTTGTTGGACTGTCAGCTGGCTGCTCGTTGTTGCAACGTAGAGTGGACCAGGAGCAAGCCCTGCCACGTGGATGCAAGGGCAGAAGATGAAAATTTATATCAGGGTGACAGCATGTGGGGATCTGACAGGAGACTTCAGCTTGCCTGGAAGTGGGAGGCACCCGTATTTAAATCTTCAGTGCAAGGGGGATGTGAAAAAATTAGAAAACTGGAGGTGGGCACTGAGGTCTTGAGAAGTTGGCGTGGTTCCAGGCTGAGACGGGGCCTTGTGAAGGGGGAAACCTAGATAGCAAGGCAGACCACTGGGGCAGTTCCAGGCCAGCAGTAACATTTAACACTAACGCTAGTGTAGTAAGTATGCCTCTCTCTCCAAATCAACTACACTAACAGTAGGTAAGCTAGTTATTTCTCATAAATATAATCTATTTTATGTACTGGCTCTCAGTGATGAATTCTCTCAGATTTCAAATAATCTTAATTTCCATTTTGGGGAAGATAGCTGCCCATCAGCCGAATAGCAATGGGAAATCAAGCTAACATAACTATGCATGTCTAAAGGAACAAGACATTTCTTTGTTAATATGTCTTCAGAAGTGCCCAGTGCTCCCTGATAGGCAATGCAATAGTGGTTTTCAACCTTTTAAACTTGGTACTTTTTATATTCTTAAAGCTTATTGAAGATTCCTCCTATTTTTGTGTATGTGGGTTATATCTATTAATATTTACCACATCAAAAAACTGATAATATTCACTCAGTGAAGATCAATGTTAATTTGTCAATGTATTAGTTTGGGTTCTTACAAGAGGCAGAATTTACAGAAATTATAACAAAAAGGATCTATTTGGAAGGCTCACAAGTATGAGGACAGAGACAGTCCGAGACGGCAGCCTGCATGTGTGAGAGCTAGAGTGTCTGATGGTTGCTTTGCCATGAGGTAGAACTCCCATACGGGACTGCAGGACAGCTGGGGAGAATCTGCTGCGGATCTTGGTTTTTCGAAGAACAATGGCAAAGACCGGAGACTGAAGATCGGCGATGGGCAGATACGCACAAGTGAGACTGGAGCGAATCTGTGATTAAGATCTGCAGTGTGTAGCAAGTCGGCGTCTGTAGACAACTGTGAAGTCGAGGGCTTTCCCAGACGGAAAAGCTTGTTTCTTCCTTCTTTTTATACAGTTCAAGTTCCTAGTTGCGTCTCCTACATTTGGGTGGGTGCTCTTCCCTCATTCACTGGCCCACAAGTCACTCACACTCTAAACCAGGCTGGTTCTTAATTGCCTAATCTAGGCATGGTTCCTGATTGCTTCAAGTTGATATAATCCCTCCAATGGTCATAGTCACATTATTTCAAAATAATAAATCCTATTATATCACTTTAAAAAATAATTGTATATTACAAATTTAAAAATAGTGAGAATGACTTTATTTTACATTTGAACCAGCCAATTTAATGACTAACTTAATAGAAGTCTGTAGGATTCTCATATCTGCTTCTATGTTCCATTGGTTTGTGACATTAGGCCCATGTCCTCTCTGGATAAATCTATTCTTGTGTGACAGAGTGAGAGCTTTAAAAAAAAGCCTTCGTAATATCATGAGAAGAATTTTAACCTCCTGGATACTCCTGAAAGGGCCTACTGACTTTGGACCCCACACTGAGGCCTGATGGCTCTAGCATACCTTACTTCCTCTTTTGTTGTTTCCTATTTCCATGATACACATGGAAATACCACCAAAACCTCCTATATCCCAAGAACAATAGAACTTCCATCTTTATTCAGGTTTTAGTAGGGCAACTGAGTCCTCTCTGTCAATGATACTATTGGGCATATGTATACTGTGTGTGTACATATGTGTTTGTGTATGTGTGGCTTTAAGTAAGACATTAACTGGTCTAGGGCAATGGCTTTCTACCTGAGATACTAAGATACCCGGAATTGTAAGAGTGACTGTATTACCTCGAGGGGCCTGAGAATTCAGATCTTCTGGAAATATTGGCTAGTTCAGACCTGGAGTACTTTTTCTACATATTCATGCTGAAATTTTTAAATGTATGCAGAAATAAGCTACTTTTATGGTACTCATTAATGCAATAGAAAACTAAAACCTTTATCTCATGGAGGCTTTTAGTTATGACAAAATTTTCTCAATTAATAGGTATGACAAGTTTATCTGTTAACAATGTAAGTTATAAAACTGCTTTATGCTAAAAGCTAGAAAAAGTTCCTCTTTGAGAGTGTTGAGAGCCTCCAGAAAATATATATATTTTTATCTGGGTCATAAAATAATTGTACTGTAATATTCTGACACTGTCATATAAACATTGTGGAAGATTAAGTCTTCCGAAGATTTCCACCATAATGTTGACTGTCACATACTTTTGTACAATATAACTTAGCCACTATTCCACCAAAGCCTGGAGTCCAACTCACTGTCCTAGAATATGAGCTGGCCTGATGACTCACTTGTAACCAACATAATGCAGCGGAAGTGATGATGTATGACTTTTAAGAGTAGGTCAGCAAAGGCCACAGCGTGTCTACCTGGTTTTCTTGGGTTGTTCTTTCAAGGCAGGCACTCTGTATGAAATGTGGCTACCCCATACCAACATGGAGGTGCGCTGGTTGACTATCCCCACTGCCCTAGCATTTTGACCATTCCATGTGCCAAGCATGTGAATAAAGCTAGCTTTGACCTTCAAATACAGCTCACCCGCCATCTGGGTAGCACTGAGTGACTTCCATCAACATTGTAGGAGTAGAATAAAGGTCCAGTTAAACCTCGATTGAATATCTAACCTTCAAAATCATTAAATATAGTGTGCCAGTTGTTAATTAAGTCACTAGGATTTGGGGCAGTTTGTTACGGAGCAGTAGAAGACCAGAACAATGACACCGTGCCTTGGGTAAGTCAGCAACTTTTCAGGCCTTTGTTTCCTGAAGGACTTGTTGAAAATTATTTTTATGGTATCAACCTGTACTTCAAATTATGACTTTGTTCCTTTCTTTCTATGTAAGACCATTTACTTTCAGTCTGGAGCAAGGACTCTGTTTATTTCTCTGGATGACTAGGAACCTGCCATATATTTTCACACTATGAAAGATGAAAATCTACACCATTGGACATCTACATTCTGACCATCCATGCTGCCCATGGTGAGAATGGCCATGAGAACCACACACAGTGCTGCCCGTACCCTTCCAGTTCTGTGAGCAAGTGTTCATCTGACTAGAGACAAACTGTTCAAACAGCTAAGATCCAGTGGGCCCACTAGCAAATCCCAAAGCCCCTGTGCTGTAACATAAATCAGTTACAGAATGCATTAGAGGTTCTTAAGAGATGACTAAGCAGAGGGAAACCCTTATAAACCATTAGGTGAGTAGCGCAACACTGTTACATGCTGACCGACGGGCTATTAATGGCTTTGAGAAAGACTGCTGAGCAGTATCATGAAATCCTCTGGAACCCAGAGAGACAATAACTAGAGGAGAAAAAGCAGAAGAATTCAGATATGTAAGGGTTAAAAGATCATTCCAGGCTGGGCATGGTGGCATAAGCCTGTACTCTTACCACTCTGAGATGCTGAGGCAGGAGGATCACAAGTTCAAGCTCAACCTGGACAACTAAGTGAGACCTGTTTTCAAAATAAAATTTAAAAATGAAAGAAAGAAAGGAAGAAAGAAAGAAAGAAAAAAGAAAGAAAGAAGAAAAAGGAAAGAAAGATAGAAAAGAAACAAAGGTTTGAGGGTATGACTTGGTTTGCAGGCCCTGCTTGATTCAATCTCTAGTACCAAACAGACAATCCCTTTGAAAAGTCCAGAAAATGAGCAAAACAAACCAGACCTGAATCCTAACTGGCAATGTTTCCTGCAGGTTCCAGCATCCAGATGTTGATGCCAAAAGAAAGTAGCCATATCTGGGTCTGATGGTGCAGGCCTGTAATCACAGTTCTCTGGGAGGCTGAGACAGGAGGATCCCAGGCACAAGCCCAGCCTGAGCAAATTAGCAAGGCTCTGTCCCAAAATCAGAATATGGGCTGGGAATGTAGTTCATATTGATTGAGTAGAAATTACAAGAGAAAGATCACAGATAGAAGTTAGACTGACAAGGGATTGAACTTCCAGCTTTGCCCCTTACTAGCAGGATGCGGTCGCATGACAAGGTGCCTTTGCGTACCTGCAGCTCTATGAAGTATAACTCATGGAGGGTTCCAGGCTTCCCAGCCTGAAATCCACCCCTGAGTCAGCACTGGGGCCTGGTTTCCGGGGCTGTTCCCAGCCTGTAACTGACTGCAGGAGGTGTAACAGCAGGCCTCCTCCTGGAGACAAGGGATTCCCCAGAGGCTGACTCTGGCCTGGGGACTTCTTGAAACTTCTTAGTGTCTATGGCTTTCCAGTGGACTTCCACCCATACTTTGCTCCATCATCCCTTTATTCAGGGTCAGACTTTTTTCCTTTTTATTAGAATGTGTTTTTGATACATAATGATTACATTCAACCCGAGGAATCACTGCATCTTCATCATCATGACTTCCTTTCCCCCTTCCCACCCACTCCCCGCTCTATATCTCCTTTCCTTCTCCATAAAATCTATTTTCTACCATCACTCTTCCATTCTGCTCTTTTATTTACCTGTACTTAGGATATCTCATATTAGAGAAAGCATATGCTGTTAAATCTTCTATGTCTGACTCACTTCCCTAAGCATAATGGTCTCAAAGTGCATTCATACAAATGTCTCAAGTGTATCTTTCTTTATGGCAGAGTAGTACTCTGTTGTGTATAAATACCCAATTTCTTTATGCATTCATCTGTTGATGAACGCAACATTGGGTGCTTTCAAGATTTAATTATTATGAAATGTGCTGTGATAAATATGGGCATGCATGCATTACTGCTATATGGTGTTTTTAATTTTTTTGGAAAGATATTCAGAAAAGGTAGAGCTAGGTCAAATAAAATATCTACTTTTCGTTTTTGAGGATTCTCTATACTGACTTTTATCATGGTCTGTTGGCTTTCCTTGATGTTCTCTTTCAGTTTCCTACAAAGGGAGCTGTACTAATAAAAATCCTTGCATATGGTATAGTCTTGGTATCTGCTACTCAGAGATTCCAGACTAATGCATGAGTGACCTTAGATGCATATTTCATCTTTAAATCTCTTTCTTCAGTTTCAAAAGAGTTACTAATTCCTGGGACCTGTGCAGGAGATGTACGAAAAGCTCTTAACCCTGTACTTGGCAAACACGAATGCTAAAGAAATGTCACTTTGCTTTCTTTTCATATCTTCTCTCTTACTTTACACTGTCCCTAATGATCAGTTTAAGTCATATTTTCTGTGCGCATCTGACCTGTGTCATTTGGAAATAAATTAAGTCTTGGTGTAATAAAATTGTCCTTTTTTAGTTATGGTCATTTTCCCTTTTTATTAGCTGTTTTCATTTGGGGTAAAGTCTTACTATGCAGACCTCTCTGAAATCTGATCTGTTTAATAATGTGGATTGAAAGAGAAAAACAGCTTCAGGGAGAAATCTGATTAAACTGTGTGTGCTAGCTTTATTACTTCCTTCAATAAGATTAATGCCAAACGTTTTACCTTGTCATCCAATTTCCGGGCGTTGAATGCAAGTTCTATGTAGTCGTCATTGCCAGATAATTCTTCTGCAATCACCTAAGAGAGAAAGCACATGTGAGCTGCAGTGGGGACTGGACCTATGAGCCCATGCGCTAACACAAACCAGCAAAACCAGGCATTGGCCAGGGAGCTTTTCCACAATCCTAGTGAACATGGTACATTCCTCCAGGTACTGAAGAGGGTTCCCTGAAATAGACAGCATTAGGCAGCTACATTTCTTTTTCTGTTCTACATGAAAGTATGAGGGCTGGGAACCACACTGGAGAAAGAGAGAGTGAGAACAGCAGTTATAAAAAGTTTCTTTCTTCAAAGGTCACCTGGTATTGGACGGTGCTACCACAGATAACCACATATACATATTTCTCTTTGGGAAGTTACAAAGTAGTAACAGCAGTAATATTTCTTTACTATTTAGCGTCAGAGAAATAAGTGACGGAGAAATAAATCAGGTTCTGTCTAATCTAGACCAACATTTATATGGCTGTCAAAGAAATGTTCTACTTTCTGTTTTTCAAAAGATTGTTCTTGGGCTTTCTGGAGAGAGAGGAGAGAGGGGGGGAAGGAGAGAGCAAGAGAGAAACTGAAAACACAACATATGCCCTGATAATTCCTGGCAAGATTTGAAGTGAAGAGCTAATACAGTTCTTTTATAATAAGTAACTTTCCAATGTTCACTAGTCAAAGAATCTCAAAGACTAGGGCCAGTAGTTGGTAGAAAAAGAAGAAAAACAATAACAACAAAATCAGCAAAAATCTAGAGATTAGTCTCATTATATGTGGATTGAGTCATTTACAAATAATGTTAGGATTTTACTATATATTCAGAGCCCATGAATAACATTATCAGGCTGGTTATTCTGAGACACACATTAATTCAATCTTATCTCCATTCTACTTGAGCCCGCTTCCTCCCTATGAATTGCTCTGAGTACTCACTGGTAAACTCTGAAAAATTTAAGGTTTTTATACCTACTGCTAAATCTAAAAATGTTATCTAGAGAGGAACAGGAAGGACAGGCTCAAGAAAGTATGAATTGCTGAGAGTTGGAAATACGAGTCTAGGTATATAGGAAAAACTCAGAAACTGCTCGATAACCCAGAAATCATATTAATATTTTTATTCAGTTATCTTTTGTCTCTTAGTATTTTAATGCCTTTTACACTGCATTTGAGTGGTGTCTCTTAACTACTTTTGTAGTCACCGATGCTTTTGGGAAGCTTACGAAGGCTATATTTTCTAGCCAAAAAGGCCTCAAAAATTCCCTACACATTTTTCAGGTGTTTTACAGAAGCCATAGGAGCCAATTATCTTGATCCAGGGATCCAAAATTAAGAAGAGTATTTAAATATTTAAAATGAAGAATAACATTAAAATTTTCTATAATATGTAAAGGAAGATTCTTAGTGTATTGGCAAGAAGACTGGGTTTTGTTCTCTTGGGAAAATCATGGTGAATCTCACACCTAGGTTTACTGGTTTTGTAACCTTATGAGTGATCCCTTGGGTTCATGGCTTTTTAAAAGTACCGGTGGTGTCTTCAAAGACCACTGAATTCATTACTGAACATGGTAGTCATTAAGCAGCTTCGACATGACTATGTCACTTAAGGTACTCGAGAAAGGGAGACAGGAGTGTAGCACAGTGGCAGAATGTGTGATTAATATGTGTGAAGCCCTACATTCAACCCCAGCACCACAAAAATAGATAAGTAAATAAAATACTCAAGAAATAAATTTAGGGATGCTACTGTGAGAATGGCCACGACTTTCATCACTGGGAAGATCTTCAAATTTTTTCTCTTTAGAAAATTACTTTCTTTAGAAAAATTAAATCAGGCACTTTCAAGTTAAAAGGAAGGTTCAAAGGAAGTCAGGAACTTTGCTTTTCGCAACTGGCACATTCTTATCTCTCCCTTCCCCTCCTCTCCTTTCTCCTTTCTTCTCACTTCTCTCCTGTTTCTCCTCCTCTTCCTTCTCTCACTCTTGTTCTCTTTCTCTAAATGGTTGGACTGTTGGTCTTTTTCAACAGCTCTAATATGATATCCCAAAGCTTTACACACCACCCTCTATTTAGAAATGTCTCCTGCATTTCCCAATAGAACATCCTAGAATGCTAAATATGTTCTATATTCTGCACTGTCCAATATAGCAGCTGCTAACCACACGCAACTATTGGAAACTCAGCATGTGGTTGCGATATCTGCGGAACTGAATGCTTGCTTTTACTTAATTACAAGTCATTCATTTGTTTAAATAATCACATATGTCTGGGACTACTGAGCCAGATCGTGTAGTTCTAACTACTATACACACGAGGAGCATTAAGTGCTGGACTCTCTGCTTAGGCAACAAACCAAACTTTGGAATGGATGTCACTGAAGCAAAGTTTTGAGAGAGAGGGAAGGGAGACAGGTACCTTTGGTGATCTGGAAAGTCCCAGACAACTCTGCATAAGTGTGTTTGACAGCACTACTTTCTCCTCTACTAAAACCTACACCGCAATTGTGGATTCAAACCCTTTTCTTTCCCTATTTTTCTCAGAAGGCACAAGGCTCCAAATAATATATGTCAAGAAAGAGAAAGAAAAAAATCACAAAGAGGTGACTTGGATGACTGAGCAGCTGTGCAGGGATTCCAGCTGGCTGGGGCCGCTCCCCCGGTGTGCGGTGTGGACTGTCCGCGGGCGCTGTCTGGGCAGAGGCTGCGTGGCCGGGACTCACCGTGATGGAGGACTTCCCTGCTGTGTTCCCATGCTTCAGCAAGGACTTGGACAGCTTTCTCTGGGAAACGATCTGCATAAAAGGACACAAAAGGCGGAGATTCTAGTCACACACAGCAGGTTTATTTTTAAACTTTTCACTTTATGAAATTCTGCATTTGCAGCTCTACCTGAAATGGTAACATCTGTGCTTGCTTGTCTTTCAAGGTTCACGCCCAGGCCTCTCTTAATACTAGTTCTTCCCTTCTTTCTTTCTTCCCACGGTGTGTGCCACGACAACACGACTGAGGAATTATAGTTAACTCAATAAGTGGCTGCTTAATTGCTGCTGAGCATTTATATCAAAATTAGATGGATCATGTCGAACACGTACATTAAGATAATGGAAATTAAGTTTTGAAATTATCACCAAATCTCCGCAAACAGTAGGGGATAGGATGCAGGGAGGAGGAGGAGTCCGGTGTCTAAATACGCAGCTCTGTTTCTACAGCCTGTAGCATTCTATTTTCCACACAGTCATTCAGAGGCTATAGAGTGAGCCACCAGAAGCCTGAGGTTCAGAAACCCTATAGGAGTAATCGGGGTTCTCTTCCTGATCCAGTGCATAAGTGCCGCAACAACTGAAATCATCATCACATTGGAAGCTGTTCTTAACAAAACCTGCCCATTGCTCCTTCTTCCTTTTTTGAAAGAGAAGTTTAGCAAGGAATTGAGGTCCAGGTGAGCATAATCACTAAAGCAGAAAAAATTTTTTTAAAACTCAAGTTGAAGCAGTCCTCACTCTTACAGAGAGCACCACCATCCCCTGCAGTGGGCAGCTTGTGTTTAAGACAGTCCCTGATGATCCTGGCTTCTTGGCATTCATGCCATTGTGTGAGGCCTTCCCCTTGCCTATGGGGTAGCCCCAACGATCTGCGAAACTAGTGAGATGTCATTTCTGAGATTAGGTTATACAATGCCTGTGATATCCACCCTGATCACTGCCGGCCCCGACCTTGCCGCATGTGGAAAGGAACTGATGTCTCCAGCCAAAAGAGACCTGAAGTCTTCTATCAGCCATGTGCAGAAGCACGGAGGAGACTCACCTCTATGCTGAGACCTGAGAAAACTGCCCCTTGGAGTAACCTTGTGAGATGCAGGAAAACTGCAATCCTGGTGCACAGAAGTTGTAATACAGTGTTTGTTTATTTCAGCTGTCAGGTTTTGGGGTCATTTTTATGCCACAATAGATAGCAGTGCATATAATATTTGCAGAGAGATGGAGAAAGAAACCACCATGCAAGGCAGGAAGACAAATCCATTCTCTGAAATTCTCATAATGTGTAGCTTTGTCTCTGAATTACAGCAACACAAACATTAAGTGTGTTCTGGTGGCAAATGCCAAAACTTCAGAAAACTTCCCTAAGGCCCAGGAGATTTAAGGATCTAAATGGCCAGTCTGCCGTAATCTGAAGAGGTGAGGACACTCCTATTAAAGAAATTACTTGGGAGCTGTAGTGATGATGATGAAGATGATGATGGTGATCACAACATAGTTAGTGGGAACTTCCAGCTAGGGAGCACACAACGCATGGCAGATGCTCTGGTTAGCTTCTCAAACATTCACTTAGTCCCCGCTATATGCCAGTCTTGGTGTTAGGTATTAAGAATAGAGTGCAGAGCAAAATAAGCTGTCATACGTGTCCTCAGAGAGTCTGCCCTTTGTCTCTATGGAACTTTCAGCAATGGGAGTGGGGAAAATTGGTGGAAACATAATCAAACAAGGACTGCCTGGAAGCAGTAGCCAGCCCAACGTTTGACCAAAGAAAGGTAACATATTCCATTTACCAAATAAGTCTCGTAGAAATATTTCTTTCATCATCATTCTATTTCATGCACATTGGATACCTACCCTATAGCTTCAACAGCCCTCCCAGCACTGTAAGGACTCCTTACTGGGTTACCAGGTGTGGGTGCACTAACTTCCAGACTGTGTCTAAAAGATCCACATTATTTTTGCTAAAAAGAGCAAGGGGTATTTATCCACTAGGACCTGGATGGCCCCAGTTCACTCATCTCAGTCACACTTAGAAACACCAGCATTTCCATTTAGATGAGGTGAAGAGAATGTTAGTGTACCAGCTCCTGCCTTTTACAAATTCTGGGAAAATTCCTTCTTAGGAAATGGCCATTTGGGTATACAAGTCACCAATCAAGCAGACAACCAAACAAGCTTGCTTTATAGTCTCCAGGCCTTCATCTCGGCTCCAAAGAATAAGTAATAATTACGGTTTCAAACCTTCCATTGTAACAATGATGGACAAGCAACGGGTTGTCATTGATGTTGCCATTCTTGAGCAAAAATAGCAGGGCTGCCCAGCTGGAGTGGCGATCAGCAGAGAAAGGCCTATTTGTTGCAAATCCCGCTTGTCATGTGTGCTTTGTTGCTTCTGAAGCAACTGTACCAGGCTGTAAAAGACCTTAGGTCTCGTCAAAGAGCGAGGAAGCTGGAGTGATGAGGACTCACTCTGACCTCAGCTGGCACTGGAGACCAATAAACAGTTAGTTCTACCTGGCACCAAGGTTAAAGGGAGTACACTTGTCAGAAGTCCTCTAATTCGACTCATTTCATCTGATGATGGGATCGCAGCAGCACACATAGCACACATTAGCGTTCAGCAAAAGGGTGAAGTGAAGAGGGAGGAGACAGAAATGAAAACATTTGGTTAAGGAAGACTGGACCAGAGGGATGGTAGCACGATTAGGTCCCAGATCTGTACCCACATACAAAATAGGGGAGAAAGCACTGCTTTTCCTATGAAGTGGACAGTAGCCTCTAACAGTGCAGATCCTCAGTCTTCAAGAGAAGCCCACAGTTTCATTTACATGAGTGGGACTGAGCCAGAAGAATAAATATGCTTAAGGCAGCATTTTAACAAATTTCTAAGATCAATTTCCCTCCCAGAGTATCAAGATAGTGATGATGGGGACTAGAGAGAATTTTTTGTGAGGTAATATTAGTGAAAATATCTTCAGAATTTTTTCTTAAAAACGCTTTAAAACTATTGCAGTTACAAATATTTATTGACCATCTATGTGCCTACTGGTTCATAGAATACAGGGCTGAACAGAAATAGATTGAAAACACTTTCATAATATTTTAACGATACATCTTATTAATTTCAAAGCATAGATTCTAACATTTTGTTTAGTAAAAGATGTATGACATGAAATAAAGCTGGAGATTACAGAACAGAAACAGGTTTACTGTTCCAACAATGGGATACCACAGAGCTTGGGGTGTGAATTTCTCTGAGGACAAGGACGGAACGCGCACTCCTTGCCTGTACTTAGCCCAAGAAGGTTTGCACCAAGCAGCAGCTCCAGTGGTGTGGAAACCCCTACTGTGAAAACCACTACAGAAAATAAACAAGAGTATCCTATGACCTACTGTACAAGAGTGGTTTCCCAACCTTTTGACACCAGGGACCAGTTTAGTTGAAGACTATTCTCCCAAGGACCGAAGCTAGATATATTTGTTATGCAGTAGGTTGTTGAAGGATAATTTCAAGATGGCAAGCAGGGAGCAAAGCTCTGCTTTCTGTCAGATCAGTGGTGGCCTTAAAACTTAACAGGAGCATTTTGACAGGGCAAGCGTCACTAGCTGTCGCCTCCTGCTCCCTGATCCTCTGTCCCTAGGCCCGGTCCTTTGAAGGCTGTGAATCAGTGCCAGTCCTCGGCACAGCGGTTGGGGACCCTTCTGTAGCAGACAAAAAAATCTGCCCTGAGCCCCTCAGCCTTCCTCTTACAGGGCTGGTCTGGCTTCCGACAGTCACATCGGTCATCTTTTTTTCCTGAAGGTTTTCTCTGGAATCCATGCCTATCTTAACAGGCAAGGCAAGCTAGAAATAGGAGATCTGATACCACTGAAGGGTTTGGTGCACAAACATCACAGATTCTTGAGATCTAGGGGTGACTCTGAGGTGTCTGGTTTACAGAGATGCCCAAGTTTTCCCAGGGAAATGAAGTTGCACTTGTTTTCAGTGGTGACGTGTTAGATAATGACCTTTGGTACTACTGGCTTTCTCTTTCCCATCTCACATCTCTGCTCTTCTCCACGTGTTTCTTTTGCTTCCCAAGTAATCTACGTATCCTCCAGGGCTTGTCTGTTTCTGGAGAACATAGCTAAGACATTTACTGTGTCATATATAATGCGTGGAATACTCCATCTGTTAAACTCATTTCTTGTCATTTAGTGATCGAATTCTCTCTTGTCTCCAAGCAATTGAGATGAAGGAACCAAGGATTGTAGAAATTAAAGGGTTTGTTTAAAGGTCACACAGTGTTGTGAGCTGACTTGTGTCCCTCCCAAAATTCATCAGTTGAAGTCCTTACCACCAATGTAACTATTTGGAGGTAGTGCTTTTAAGGGAATAATTTAAGGTTAAGTGAGGTCATTAGCATGGAGCTCTGATCTGACAGGAGTAATGGTTTAATAAAAAGAGGAAGATACATGAGAACACACACAGGTGCTGCCTCTTTCTTGTTTTCCTTCTGTTTTTCTCTCTTCTTTCTTCTTTGCCTCTTTTTCCTCCCCTTTTTCCCATGTCCCATTACCTTACCTCTCTTCCTATCCCTCTCCCTCTCCAGAGCTGCACACAGAGGAAATGCCTTGAGAGAACACAACCATTTGAGGGCTCGGAAGAAAGGTCTAGTGGAAACCAACCCTGGCCATGCCCGGTAGTACAGGCCTATAATCCCAGTACTGTGGGAGACAAAGATAGGTAGGTTGTAAGTTCCAGCCCAGTTTTGGCCACTTATCAAGATCCTGGCTCAAAATTCAAAACAAAAACAATCTAGAGATGCTGTTTGGTATGATGGCCCTGGGTCCAATTCCAAGTGACACAAGAAAAGAAAAAGCAAGAAAGCAAGTGAGACTGACAGTCCCTTGTTCTTAGACTTCTAACCTTCAGAACTGTGAGAATATAAATTTTTCCCATTTAAGCCATCCAGTCTGGCATATTTTGTTATGGCAGCTAGCACCAACAAATAATACAGACACAGAAATTGAAGTCAAGATTCATTCTTTTATTGAACAAGTTCTTACTGAAATTCTATTATCTGCTCGGTCACACAAAGGAGGCAAGGACACTGCCCTACCAGACAGTCACAAAAACACTTCAAATTCCACCTCTGCCAAGAGAAGCAAAGTTCTACCATGTGATAAGTACTGGCCTGGTCAAGGAGGTAATGGAAGGCATTTCTGAAGAAAGTAGTTTTGACCTGAAGGCTTAGCTCCTAACTCATGCCCAAAGGCTAGCCTCTCAGCCAAGTTATACTCTGACTCACTTAGGTATTTTGTTAGATGAACTTAGGTATTTAGGTCAGAAGAGCTAAAAGATGATGATATCCAATCTCTGCCCACATCTATACTCTAATCCCTGTAACCTGTGTGTAATACTGTAGATGGCCAAAGTAACAGAAAGATCTTTGCAGATGTGATTGGGTTAAGTATCTTGAGATGAGAAGGGCATGCTGGGCCTTTCTTATCTCATGATACTTGACCACTTGGGCCCTACCTGTAGCCACACATGTAAATAGAGATGGGGGTGATATCTCATGACACATACTCGCAAGAGAAGGCAGCTCAGAGATGTGTGAAGATGCTGGACTTTCAGGATAATACATCCACAGACAAGGAAGAACAGCCACTAAAGGCTGGAGAGGAAGGGAATAGATTCTCCCCTACAGCTTCCACAGGGAGTGTGGTTCTATCAGTACCTTGATTTAAGACTTCTGCCTCACAAAACTGTGAAAAAATTTCTTTGTTTTCAGCCACCAAGTGTTTGGTCATTTTTAACAGAGAAAACAGGAGACTGCTGGACTGGTATAGAGTGAGATTAAGTTCAAAGTTCTAGGAAGGCTGGCAGTTATCATGGAGGTGCAGAAAAACTCCCAACTTCCCATTTCCTTCTCTAGGACATCAGGGGACCATCACTTCCCTGACACAAATGAGATGGGGTCAAAGTAAGTACTATGCTGGAAGATCCTTATATCATCTTGCCTCTAATCCCAGTCACCCATCACTGACACAGAGGCCTACAATCTTACCTTAGTATACAGTAACCCTTGAGAACTTTGGCTTGTCATATGCTCATATGCACTAGAAATAAGTAGAAACTGAAGATATAGTCTGAAAACATTTAAAAAAAAAACTTCTGGAGGAAAGCTTTTCCTCAGGTTTTGTCCTGTGCATAGGAAAATTCAGACACCCTTTCTTCTCACTGATAAATGTTATTCACTTTTCAACATCTATGTTTGCAACAGGCATTTGCAATAGTTGTTCTAGTATAAGGGAGGTGAAAACACTTGTAAACTAAGGACTTTTCTCTTGCTCCTTACAATGTGTCTCTCTGACCCTGCCCTCACTCTGGCTCTTCTGGCAGCAGCACTGGGGCCTGAGAGCTTGCTAGAAATGCAGAAATTCAGTGTGCTGTAGTGGCACAGGGCTGTAATCCCAATTCTCTGGGAGGATGAGGCAGGAGGAGTGCAAGTTTGAGTCCAGCTTGGAAAACTTAGCAACTTAGTGAGACCCTGTCTCAAAATTAAGATAAAAATGGGCTGGAGATGAAGTTCAGGGCAAAAGCTTTGGATTCAATCCCCAGTGCCACAAAACAGGAAGAAAGGAAGAAAAAGAAAGAAAGAAAGAAAGAAAGAAAGAAAGAAAGAAAGAAAGAGTTGAACACCCCTTCCCACCCCCACCCCTCTACTGAATCAGAATCTTCTGCACGCACAGCACAGGTGCTTGCACTCTGGCATTGAGAAGCTCTGACCTGAAGAGTGAGAATACATGTAGACAATTCTACTGCAGTGTGATTAAATGTAAAATATGTATTTTAAAAGGTTTTTTTAATGGATTCATTCTGGCTCTTTGGACTTACACTCATGGAAGAAAGTTGCAGGAGGAAGAAATGCACAATTTTGAAGCTTCCTTAGCTACCCTGGGGAACAAATGGGATGTGTCTATGCAGTTACCTTTTATGTAAATCCAGTCCAGTCTTCATCTCTCCAGCGGAGATGCACAAAAAAACCACCCTAGGGAGAATGATTCAGTGTGATCCCATGGGTAATGACATCACCGGCTAATCTATTGGTTTGGGCTTCCTGTCTTAAGCTTTCTATTAAGCAGAGCTCTAATTACTTCAAGTGTAATTAGAGGCTTTTACCCCTCCTCTGACTTCATTAGCAAGAGATCTAGTGGTGGGAGAGTTTCAGAGAGGAAAGGACAGCTTAGGTATTAACTGTCCCCTTTTGTCTCATCCCCTGGCCGAGGCTCTGTCATCATCCTCCTGACCCCGCTCACATGTTAGTCACCACCTCTTCCTTTACCACAGTCCCCCAGCCATGCACTAGGGCAATCAGGAAAGAGGAGAGAGGGCCACTCTCTAAGTAGCCCAGATGCCAGGCCAGAGCATTTTGTGGCCAGGGTGCACAAGAGCACTCAATCCCTCCCTTTGGCGGTTTGTGACTTGTTAGCAGCGAGGTTAGCAAACAGATATCAGAAGCCCACAGAACACAGGGCACTGAAAAGATCCTTTGCCCAGTTTGAAAGGAGAAAAGATGACTTGGGCTTTGAGTAGACTAGATATTTTACCAAATAAAGGTCACACAAGTATTAAAGAGTCACAATAAATTCTACATTGGGAATCTCTTGCTATGAGTCAGCAGCATTCTCAAGTGCCTCGTGCACTGATTCATCTCATTCTCATGCAGGCCTATGAGGTAAACATTGCTGTATGTCCATGTGTGGATGAGAAAAATGGCACAACGAATGCATTAGTTTGCTCGAGATGCTATGACACATTGCTGCATTCTGGTGGCTTTAGACAACAGAAATCTACTCTCTCGGAGTTCTGGAGAGCAGATGTCTGAAACTCAGGTGCTGGCCAGGGCTTTGCTCAATTTGGAGACTACAGGGAGACTTCAAATCTTGTCTCTTCAGCTTCTGGTGGCTGTCTTTGTTCCCCTGCTACAGCTGGCTAACTCTATCTCCTTGCTCACGTGGTCTGTTCCTCTCTGTCTCTATCCCTCCTCCATGTGTCTCTTATAAGAACACTTATTACTGGATTTGGGGCCTACTTGGTTAATTCAGGATACTCCCCACCTTGAGATCTTTTCCTTCAATCTGTAAAAACTTTTCTGCATATGACGTCACATTCACAGGTTCTGGTACTTAGGAAATGCATCTTTTGGGGGCCTATCATGTACCCATAGCAGGAAGGCTAGCTCAACTGACCAAGTTTCCACAATCAGCAAGTAGCAGAGCGTGGATCTGAATTCAGATAGTCTAGTTCTACAGTCATGTTCTTAACTTCTAGACTCTCCTGCCTCATAAATGACAGAAATGGGAGCTGGTATGAGTCCGGGAGTAAACCTTACCATGTAAGCCAAGTGATACACACTCATTCCTCAGCCTAAAGAAGCTCAGCAAGGAGGAGAGTTTCCTTGCCCGCAGGCCATCGCAAAGGGTCCTGTATTTGGATCCTTTCCTTTGCTCTTGCTATTTCAATCCGAAACAAAAACCATGCAGGAGGCTGAGAATGCTGGCTGCGGGGTGGGGTCTGAGGAAGCTGAATCTCAGTGCACCTGTCTTACATTCATGAAACGGTGATAATACCATCTACTCCATGGGTTCATTGTATACATGATGAATATAATCAAAATGCCAGCATCAGGCATATATAGGTGCTTAGGAAATGCTACTTTCCTTTCCTTTTCTCACCCACCCAATCAGTCCCCAGTCAAAGATCACTATAACCATTCATTGGTTTGGGCTGGGGTCCTTAGAGTAAAAAGGGGAGTTGAGATTATAGAGATATTTAAGACAATGAATTGATGGAGCTTAATGATGATTTGCTGGGTGGGGGTTAAGAGTGAGAGGCAGGGGGAAAGGCTGCCCGGCTTGAGACCACTGGCATGTAGGATGATACCAGTGCCACTGAGCAGGGAATACTGGAGGAGTGCCTGGGAGAATGGGTTGTGGAGAGAGCAAAGTAAGGAGATGGAGCACCTGGCCTGGAGCTGTGAGTCTGAGATGTTCCTGCATCATCCAAGTGCTACTCTTTTCCAGATGCTGTTGCATATGAGGGTCCTGGGCTCACAGGAGCGTCCTGACCTGCAAGTCTCTAAGACAGGAATGGGAATGGAAGGGCAGGGACAGAGAATACATGAAGGCAAACAAGGAGAAGGTTCGAGAGTGAGACGGCCTTGCAAGCTGAGACTCACGGCAGTGAGTTCTCACTTTCCTCTGCCCTCAGCCCCTGAGTAAACCCTAGGGGGGGCTAACCCAGGACCACGAGGTGACTGAGGGATGACTTCCAATCCTCTGTGTCCTTCCTGCTCAGCTGGGATAGAGAAGGCCCAGTAGAGTCAGGACATTCACTTCAGAGAGGAACTGTCTTCTGTGTGTGTTGATGGATGCATTTAAAACATGCAGATAGACAGCTGGAGGAGCAATGGCAGGTGGAAGAAAGAACAGCTTTGCACCTGTACAGGGCGGTGTAGTTTGCTGCAATTCAGGAATTTGTATCAAAGACATTAGAATATGTGACCAAATATTTCACTGTTAAATTCTTAAAAAGAAAATTAACCTGGGTATGGTGGCACATGCCTGTAACCCCAGCCGTCTGGGAGACTGAGGCAGGAAGATTGCAAGTTTAAATCTAGATTGGGCTCCTTAGATACTTGGTGAGACTCTGTCTCTAAAAACTAAAATAAAGAAGCCTGGGAATGTAGCTTAATGTAAAGGCTCTGAGTTCAATTTCCAGGACCACAAAACAAATAAATTAATAAATAAATAAAATCAAAGAAAGGTGTATATAACGTTCATCAAAATATTGCTCCTAAGTTTGAGGCAGCCTGGACTACAAAGTGAGTTCACAACCAGCCTGGACTACAGAGTAAGACAATATCTCAAAAAAAAAAAATGTTGCTCATAATTCTAAAACATAGGAAATAGCCTTAATGTGTACTATAGGAGACATACTATCCGAATAATGCTATTATTCAGTAGCATGCAGTCCTTAAAATGAAAGATGTAGAAGCATATACATTTTTGTAGCCATCTAATATTACCTTTACAAGTCGAAAAACAACAAAACCATTTTCTGCAAAGAATGCAGTGGAAGGATGGAAAATCTTGCTCAGCTTAAACTGCAGTCATGCGGAAGAAGTTCTTAGGTGTTTAGAGGAAAAGCCTGGGATGAGTCTCTCTGAAGGAGGTTGTCTCTTGGGAGCACAGAGGCTCCATGAGTGGTCACTGCCAATTATGTGGGGAATCTGGGACCATAATGCTTTAGCAGCCTTGTCCTGTGGGCCCACCCGTCATGGAGGCTTTGAGGCTTTGTGGACATTGTGTCCAGGACAAACTTTCCTTTGGATCTTGTGTGAGAAGTACTGGCAAGGAGGATGCTGCAGGTTGCTTAGTAGTTGAGATGTGCAATATTGTCTAAGAGCCAGAAGGCACTGTGTCTGTTTAACTCATGGATACCCCTACCCAAAAGCAGTGCTCACCTAAGCCAGTTACTCCAGGTGCAGGGGCTTAGCAGAAAAATGAGGAAACAATGGCACTTACTCTCAGAGGTTTTGTGAGGATAAAAGGAGATATTGGTGCAAGGCTGTCTGAGAAGAGTCTGACAGCAGTATTACCTCATTATTATTATATTTATTAGCATTAAAATGTATTTATTCATTGACTAATGAATGAACACACGTAAGTTCTCACATTACTATTATTCTTAATGACCATTTGAGCAAAACACACCTATGGCCAGGGAAGAATAGGGTGTAAATAAGTTGCTTAGACTGGTCTAGAAGTACTTCAAAAAAATATCCACAGGAAACCCCACTGGGATCCCCTCCCACACAACAGGAGCTTGTACCCCTCTGTCCTTTCTTTCTAAATAAATACATTCTCTGAACCTTAAAAATTACTAATAAAAATCCACAAATGGGGTGTCTTTTGCATATGGCTGCCATAGATCGCTCTGGGCCTGCAGGAAGAGATTGTTTCAGGCATAGGAATCAGCTCCTCAGTTTGCAGGTAATGGCGCTTCTTGTTCAATCTCTGTGAACATTTTATGCTGCAGAATTTAGAAAGAATTGCTACTCTACTTTTCAAATTTACAAAGGGTTGTAGAAATTGGGTGCACTTTGTTGGGAAGGCAGGTGTTGAAATCAGATCACCTTAGGTTTGAGTTTTAGCTCTGAAATTTGCTGTCACTGTGCTCTTGGATGAATTAGCTGAGCTCTCAGAGGCTACTTCTTTAGTCTACGGGGTGCAGATGACAGTGGCCTCATCTAACACCAAACCTGGAGTACAACAAGGCTCTTCAAAATCAGTCTCCTCTCTTCAACTAACCACTTAAGAGGAAGTCAGTGGAAAAACTTGGGGATTTGTACAGGAATCTTTTTCTTATTAAGCTTATCAAACAGAAGCCCAGCCAGGGTAGGGCAGCTTAGGGGCTAAGGGAAGAGTAGGCTAACAATCTGATTGAGAGTCTAGACACCTGGTACTGCACATGTGCTGGGTCACTTCAGAGGCTTATAATCTTGGTTCATGGTGGCGATGATGACGATGATACCATGGATGGAACCAAGCTCACGAGAGCTGGCCTATGATGACAGAGCATCACAAAGTGACCAGAAAATATACTGTCCCAGGTGGGTGACTTCTGGACACGGCAGGTGATGGTATTGATAATTAGACTGAGGCAATGGGTGTGCATTAGGCTGTGCTACTGTTACCAGGACACAGAATGTGAGGAGAAGAGGAAGTATCTCTGCAGAGACAGGACACCAGAGAGCAGCACAGAGACTCCTATGCAGGTTTGGCTTAAAGAGCTGCTTTAGTCTTCCCAGTATGAACCTTTCACAGACTCCACTGGGGCTCTTCCAGAAGGTTAACAGCTACAGCAGTTCTCCAGTTTCAATTTCAGGCAGGGGGAGAGGTGGGAGAATTTCCCCTCTGTTTCTGATGACTGGCTGGGGAAAGTGTGCTGACCTGAGCCTCCTGGTATGCAGATGCTAAAGAACGGGGCAGGAAAAGCACAGTAATCAGCTCACTTGGGTTCTCCGTGGAGCTGGGGCTCAGGGGCATGGACCTTTGCTGACCTGTGCTGGTGTACAGAGAAGCCCCAGAGGTCCACGTTCTCAACGAAACAAAGTTAATTAATTCATGCCCAGCATTTCTTTGTCCTTGGATCTGAAACCAAGACCTTGGGGAATTCTTCTGTAAACCCAGCAGTTATTGTTTTTCTTCCCAAACCTTAGCAGATTGATGCAAAATATAAATATTCTCCTTCTCGAGTTGGGCATGACCTGGAGATTCTAGGCTTTGGGGAAATCTCAGAACCTCTTTGCAGATCCAGTGACTCTTCCTTAACTTATTTGTTATTGGGGCTCCGAGGCTTTCCAGGCCTCTTCTGTAATGAAAAGTTACGTTACAAAAGATCAGGATCAAAGGAGCCAAGCCAGCTTTCCTCCCCATGGACCCTGGTGTGAGGTGAGCCCAGGTTCTACCTGAAGCAACTGCAGAATGATTTCTCAAAAACCCTAGCAAATACCTCACCCGAAAGGACTTCTCATAGATCTCTGAGATTAAAAAATTGCACTAAGGTTTTTAAAAGCTCTTCAAAAGTTTGTTTAAAAATCTGTACAAGGCATAGATCCTTTCCTTCTCCTCTTCAGTGTGGGTGTTTTGAAGTTACTATGCTGGAGCTATTGTGGGATTTTCACTGTTTATTTTGATTGTTTTTGGATGACAGATGTGATATACATTCCTTTAAAGAAATACAGGAAACACTGATGTGACACTACATATTAGGTATAGTCCTTCAATTTAGATTATTATCATTAGTATAAGTATTTAGAAATATATCCACCTGGGCCTTTGGTCTTTGAAGAAATGGATACTTCAATAGGTGGTATCACATTTGTCTTCCCCTTTGGGAGACAAAACAAGGGAGTTTTAGTCTTTTTATGGCTATGTTTTACATAAAGATATGTTTAATAAAGAAAATTTTATGTTTAATAAAAATTTTCATGTATATCCTGAACAAAAATAAAAATATCTTCCCAAGTTTTAATATAATTATAAGCTTTATGAATAGTTTAAAATACTACTTTCACTAAATACTTGTTTTGTTTTCACTTTTTTAAATTATGATTTTTTGTGTTTTCCCATAATTATTATTTTTATCATTATATGTTTGCAATGGTAGTGATTTTCCATTCTCCTTCCCTTCTTTCCCCTGCTACCTCTCACCAGTCCCAGACACCATTCCCATCTCTACAAGTTCTACCTCTCTTTCTATCATCTCTCTTTTATTTTGCTCCTGAATTTATTCATTGTTTTGGGTTTTTCATATAAGAGAAGCCATGTAATATTATAGTAGATAAAGATTTGGTATGGGGCAAATATATTATTTGGTGAGGTGACTTTTTAGTTATACTGCCATATGCTTCAGGGCTGGGACAAGGACAGGGCATTTTCATTTCAGGCACCCGGAATGCTGACAAGGCAGAAAATGCAGCACCAGAGCATTCATAGAGAAAAGGCTGGGGGCAGGGGGTGGGTAGGGCATGTGTAAAGACGGGGATGGTGACCCCATTTGTGTTACACAGGAAGTAGCTCTGAGCCCAGTAGAATAAGACTGGAGTGAAAGCTGATAGGGAATAAGCAAAATGGGGATTTGGGGTAGGGTCATAGGCAGCTGCATTCATGCACAAGTGGTATATGAAGCACCATGCATGGGTGAGGTCGGCTGGGAGATTCTGTGCCCTGCGTCAACCTGGCCTAAAGGGATAAGGCCAGGGCAAACATCTAGAGTCGCTTTTCAGCACTAATGAGCAGTTCTTGCTGTCATTCAGTTCTAGCTCTCTTACCCTCCCATCCTGCACCAATATGAGACTGAAAGAGGTAATCCTCTTACAGTGAACAGTGAACATCTGTGAAACAGCCTGTGAACACATGTTTTTAAAGCTATCTTTGAAACTGAATAGGCACAAGGACTTACTGAAGGTTGGGGGTTAAGGCAGGATTCCCCTTGAGACTGAATGGCATCTATGGCTGGCATGAGGGGCACGGTAAGTATTCCTCATATCATGTGAGACATGAGATGAAAAAAGATGTGTATGATGGGTGGAACAGTAAGCATCCCGAAAGGAAGTGAAAATGTAGGAAACGGTATTTAATTTTAGAAAGGTGAATACTGTATACTACTCAAATCAGAATGAACTTAGAGGTGAGCTCACTGAAAACCTTTCCTCTACAGCAAAGTCAATTGATCACTGAGAGGTTAAACAAATCACCAAAGTTACAGATGGAGAGTTGGTGACGATGCAAAATGTAGGATTCATGCATTCAATTCAGGACCCCTTAAAGGCAAGGTAGAGGTAAAAGGAGAACTCCAGAGAAAGCAGAAAGATTTTCCTAGGATCTGAATTTAAGGTGATTGCTTACTTAAAAAGGTAGCAAAAAAAGAAGTCAAGAATAAATTTTAGTCTCCTTGGAGAACTGGAGTACATTCACCCGTGACTACCCTGGATGAATTCCAGCTGCCTGTGAGCAAAACAGTCAGTTGTGGAAAGCAGCTTCTCTTCCAGAGTTCCTCCACAGGCTGAGATGATGGGTGTGAGATGACAGCACTCACTTCTCCCGTGGCTACAGCTTGCAGTCCTACCATTCGGCTAAGTTACGAAAAGCTTTGCATATGTGAAGCAGAGGGGAATGAACTGCCTGATGAAACGGGCAAAGCTGCCTTCCTTGCCCGGGGGCCATCAGCTGTAAGACATGAAATATTAGGTGCTTTGCAACAAAATGCTTACCTGTGGAATCTTGCCATGGGCATTCTCACCCTAGGCCAAATTCCCAGTCATCATGATTGTTGATGTCCAATCAATCCTTCAAAGACCCCTGGGCTGACATAATCCTAACATCTATGTGTTTGAAATGACAGTGTGGGTAATAGGACTATCTGACTACATTGAATGAATGGAAGAAACAAATCCAGGCCTCAGGAACCACCAAGAAGATAAATTTAATTCATGCAAAGGTTCTTTACTAGGACGATAGGTTTTATGAAACATTTTTTTCCTTTCCAGATGTTTTCTTAGTCCTCTTTAATTTCTCCAATTTCCTAAATCATTAACTCTTTTTATAACTACAACTAATGAGAAAGAATTTGACTCATTAGCAAGCAAAGAGGTTCTCAAAATACAAACTCTAGTCTAGAAGAACCAGTGTTATGAGGAAACTTAGAAATAAGTTTCTCTAGCTCTCTAATTCAGAAACTCAGCCATGTTATGTTTTATATTTTTTTCAAAGCAAGTTCAGTATGAAAATTTTGAGGGTAGATAACCAAAGCCATTCTTCTGCAAGAGGATTTGAAGGTTGTCTCTATTAGTGTGTGGGTGTTGTGCTGATGAAATGAATTTGGGTATGGCAACTCCCTAGCCCAGGAGGGAAAGTCACTGTTTGTATTGTTTACGACTCTGTCCACTGTTCTGGTAGAAGAGAAATGTGAAAATAGGGGGAAGAGTGAATGAGTTCATCTCCAGTGAAAGAGGGAGTGAAGGTTGCACATTTGAGGCCAGGCTGCTGCTCTAGGCAGGGGGGGACCACACCTCTCCTTGGTATATCCTCGTGGGGTACAGTGCAAGAAGGACTTAGCTGCTTGGCCCCTTTCAGGCAGCAGAAATCAAAGGACAATCTCCAAACTTCCCCATAAGGCATGAACAGGTTTCTAAGCTCCCTGTGTCCCTGTATTCACCCCCCTCATCCATCTGCTAGGAATGCGCGGTTCTGCCTTGAGCCCTCTCCAAGGACATGAACTTTCATTTGCTTCATTTGGCATTTTTGTTCAGTTCAAAGTCACTTGCTGTGCTTATACCCCACTTCATGGCCACACCACCTTCTAGCATGCTGTGGGCTGTTTTCCCTTCCTCAGACATGAGTCCTGCTGTTTCACAAAGTAGAGAGAAAGTGGCAAATGAGGTGGACAGGGCAGGTGTCCATAGAACCTGAAGAAGACAGTCTGATCACGTGACTTCCGGCACAGTTTCGAGGACTCACTTTACCTCTCCTTTAGGACTTTCTTGTTGGAAAGATAAAGTCAGGAATACCTGCCCTAATGATTTCAGAGATCTGATAAAACTACTTGTACAAAAAATACAGGCCAAGGAGAGTAAATAGTAGAGCACATATGTTTACAAGCACACATACATGTGAAATCCTTTGACTAAGTAAGATACTCAACAAATTTGAGGCAAAACTCCAAGTTCATGTCTCCTGATGGCCCAGGACACATATGCTCCCCTCTCACATTTCACCTTCCATACTTCTCCCTTTACACCGAGAACAGTGTTGCTTCCTCCCAGCACTTTTAGATTCTCATCCCATTAACAACAGCTTCCAGGAACACACTGAGTGCTCCGTCCATGCCAGGGACTCTGCCAAGCACGTTACTCATGCATTCTCTCACTTGATCCTGGCAATAGTTCTCAAAGTCATTACTATCACTTACAACATTATCTCTATTTTGCAAAGAAGGAAACTGAAGTTTAAATAGTGACAGGAACAGGAATTTGACTCTGAATAAACAACTTGACGGCACCGAGCTGGAGTTTGAGCCCAGACCACAAGGCTCCACAGTGTGTCCACTGAGGCCTCAGTAAATAGTGTCTCAGGCCACAGGCGCGCACTTCCCAGAGCTGTCCAACAGCTCCGGGCTCTAGCCACTCCCTTTCTGTCCATGCAACATAAAAGGGAAGAAATTTTCTTTCACTACACTTACAAAGAAGGAAAGTTGTTGAAGCTTTTTCAGCTGGTCACCCTGGAGAAGTTAACAATTCAGAGACACAAAAAAATAAATAAATAAATAAATAAATCAGCCGTGGGATGTTTAGGATATTAGTTACAGGCCATACAAAATTATTACCTTAAAAATTAGCCTGCTGTGTTAAATATTTTATTAATTCAAAGCCTTACTTTTTATTTATTTCTGAAAATTTTTACAGTACAGGAGACTGAACCCAGAACTATCTCCCCAGCCCATTTTATCTTTTATTTGGAGACAGGGTCTGGCTGAATTGCTAAATTTCCCCAGTTGGGCTCAGACTTGCAATCCTCTTGCTTCACCCATGGCTTGATTTTTTATTTTAAGACAAGGTCCCACTAAGTTGCTAAGCTGCTCAGGCTGTACTCGGAATCCTCAACCTTCCAGATTGTTGGTATTAGTGGCCTGCACCACCCATCTTGAAACTGCTTTTCTTTGATGAGGCCTTGGCAGGGCCAGACCAGACAACTTCAAGGGCCAGGTGTTCCTCAAACCTATGGGTTGCTGTCATCCTCCGTCGCACTGCAGGACAGATACAGTGGTTCCAGGAATCACAGGCAGACGGCAACTGTATCCTTGGGTTTGTCTCTAGGCCAGAAACCTTCCAAAAAACCTTCATGTTTTATGGTGAATACTGGCCACAATGCACTAAGGGTGCATGGTGGTGATGTAGCTGCCTGATATAACTCAGGCGATATGGCTATTTTTGATATGACCACATGGAAGAAGATCTGAAAATGACAGAGTCTGACATCTAAGGCAGCAGGGGACTGGGTACTGGACAGGCAACAGGCAGGTGCTCTCAGTGCCTTGCTCCTATCACCAGGCCCCAATTAAGTACACTCACTGATGTCTGACCACTAGCACCTGCGTGCATGCGTGCATGCGTGTGTGTGTGTGTGTGTGTGTGTGTACAGCATATTTTATTGGGAGAGTACATAGAAGGGGAAAGAAGGAGGGTAAAGCTTCTGCTACTCAGGACAGGGGCCCGGAATTGTAGGTTGCCCTTCCCTCCTTTTTTTTTTTTTTTGCTCTGTACTCCAGGCTAATCCTAAACCCATTACAAAGCCCAGGCTGGCCTTGAACTCATGGCAATCCTCCTGCCTCGGCCTCCTGAGTGCTAGGATTAGCAGGGATGGGGCACCACATTCAGCTTATGTGACACTGGAGAACTGAACCCAGGGCTTTGAGCTTGCTAGGTAAGTGCTCTAACCACTGATCTAACCCCTGAGACCCACACTTGAATTTCTTTGCCTGAAAGTGGTTGTGCCATGTTGCCTGGATAGTCAGCCAGCAGGGCTGGAGGATTACTGTTCTCATTTGAGGACAGCCTTCAGCCAGTGAAAGGTAGAAGTGCACATAGCAGCCCCACATGTACAGAGGCTATAGTTTCCTTATCCACAGGGTGAGGTAATTCTTTGGCATGTGTTCAACACAGGCTTCTAGAATCTTCCAAGCAGACTTAAGCCTCCAATACCCACTGTGGTAGCTAGATTGGCCACATACCCTATGGGTCCTCTTCCTTTCCTCTCACTTTTTTTGATCACTATGGTGTGTCCTTCACTTCTTTTGATTTCCTATCTCAGACCCGGCTCCTTAAGAAAATCAGAGATGTGCTGTGCCGTTTGTCAAACTTCTCTATAACATTTCTATCTGCCAGGCAAGTGCTTCCTTGTTCTCACTTGTGGTACACTCATTCTCCTCCCACCATTCAGTGTAAATCGTTCACCCTGGGGATATTTCTCAGGTTTTTCTCCCTTGCCTGAGTCCAGGTTCCCAGGGATGTCCTTCCTAGTCTCATCATCTACCCCTCTTAAACATGCTTAAAGTGGCTGCAACTTAATTGTTTGTGTGATTCTCTGCTTTCCATCTTTATCCTGATTAGACTGAGGGCTACTTAAGGGCAGGAACAATGTTCATGGCTGCCCATCCCACTGCTGAAATCTAGTACCATGCCTGGAACAAAACAGAGGGGGTCAAAGACTTATGGGGGTGGGAGAGGGAGGGCTGAAAGGAGAGAAGGGAAGGATTTGTAACTTTGCCCCATACATATGTGCACAAAATACTTAAGATCAATGTAAACTTTATGTTTTGCATTTATACATACCAATAAAATGGGGAAATAAACTTGTAGGCTTTTGTAAAGCTGAGGCTTGTGAGAGACAAGAGATGTAAGTTTGGAATTATCCACTCATAAAAAAATACTAAAACTTCAGATGAGGAAGACCTTGAATCCATATGACTCCTTTATAGATGAACATTTATTTCTTGTGACAAAATGCAACTTCTCTCCATAGGGAGAATGCCCACTGTCTAAGGAAGAATACTGGTGTGGCTTATTATATAAACAAAATATGCCTTTTAAATTACTTTTTTAGTATTTTTAATAGGAACAAGATTGTACCGTAAAACCACAGTTCATTCATTTATTTCTTCAAAAACTGTAATATTTATTAGGCATTGTACCTTGCTAGAATTATTTCCCACTGACTCTTCAAAAATCAGTAGAGAGATTTATTAACGAGAATAGTCTAGGTTCATCACTTTCTCTCTCTGCCTCCCCTTTCATTAAAGAAACAAAACTCTTATTAAATCAACCACATTATTCACTAGGAGTGGGTAACTGAGGACACTATTTTATCACTTAGCACATACACGGGAGAAATATCTTTTAGTGACAACTAGTATGAGTAGGCTAAGTACCAATAAGCTCCGGGAACACTTGCTGTCTTATGGTTACCTCTTCCTTCAACAGGGCCATGGGGGGGGGGGGGGGGGAGTGAATCCAGGTTGGGTGGGGCTTCAGGCTTATCCAACTTGACCTCCTTTACAAAAAAAGGTACAAAGTACAAATAAAAAGTTAAAACAGCCTGGAAGGGTCCCACAGGAGTGGAGGGCTCTGAAGTTTATAATCTTCATCAAATTCATAGTCAATCAGTGTTACGATATGAACAATGAATGTCTCATAGAAGTTTTATGTATGTGGAAGATGATTATATTATGGGGGTGCTATGCTCATCAGCAGATTAGTGACTGATGATTTTATGTGCTACTAAGAGAGGGACTTGGTTGGAAGGGGTGAACCACTGGATACTTGACCTGGAAGGATATACTACTGCCCTAGGCTCCTGCCCAGTTCTTTGCTGTGTCTCCATACAGTGAACAGCTTTCCTGTGCCCACCTAGAGCCTCCAGAGTTCCTTTCCACCACTGCTGTCCAACTGTGAATGGACTGAGACCTCTGAAATGGGAGCTAAAATAAACCTTTCCTCATTTAACTGTGGATGTTGGATATTGTGCCCCAGTGACAAGAACATGACTAACACAATTAGCATCCGACGTACACTCAGGGAGACTGGACTCCTCCTGCTCCTTACCCTTGACATGGCTGTTCTGACCGCTACTGACTTTGTCTCACTACTTTCTTCTGTGGAGCACCCCTTCCTCCTCTTTGATCCCTGGATCATATGTTTTCAAAGTTTGGCTCTACCATATGCCTTCTTTGGCTTTGTCCAGTAGAAAAGATCTCCCTTTACTGAAGGCCCACAGTGCTAGGTGTAGGACCTCAGATATTTGGTCATGCCTTGCTCTACTTATCATGTCTCCTTCAGCTAACACAGCCACTTTCTGGATTTAGAGACTTCTTGTTTTCATTAGATCAGGCATGTTCAACTTGCAGCCTGCTGGGTTATTTATTTATTTTTCCCTCATGAGTAGAGAAGACTAGCCTTGGGATACATAAAATAAACTATACAATATGTTAAAATATATAAGGACTAAAATTTTATTTAATTTTTTCATTATGACATCAGAAAAATCAACGATAAAAAAGATCTGGTGGGCTGCAGATTGGACACAGCTGATTTAGAGTCCACCTCTCCAGCCCAAAGCTTAGCAAACTGTGGGTGTAATGGGAGAGGAAGGGAGAAGTACAGGTACGGACACATGATGAGGCTTGAGTCATGCAAGCCTGGTAGAGGGCAGGGCCTTCGGCAAGTCACCTAACTTCTCTGAGCCTGATTTCTCACTGACTGAGCAGCATGATGCTACCTACTTCACATTTCTGTTAGGATTAAGTGAAAGTATATATGTTTTCACCAAGTATTCGCTTAGCCTCTACCCTGTTCCATTGTGGGTGCCAGAGAACTGGAATAATTTGCATGAGAAGCACTCCTTGTGCGGGGGTGAGACGGCTTCTCAGAGTTGAGTCAAGTCAGGGAGGACAGTTGTAATGGGGCATGACAAGGCTCTAAGGGAGCAGGGATCCACACGCAGAAGTGCTCTACAAACACTGCTGGGAAAATTACTGGCACAATGAAGTCATTCAGAAGAGGAAATCATTACTTTTTCAAAAAAAGTAATTTCACAGATTTGTAGGATCACGCCCACACAAATATAACGGATGTGACAGCAGAAGTTGTAAAATGCCACCCACTAAAGGAAATAACATCAGTGGGAAGAAAGAAGCAAAGATTAGGGGAGGGGAGAAAGGGAAAAAGAAGATGACAAAGGGGCCCCAGCAGGAAGGGCCACCTGCTGACTCACCTGGCCTAGTGTGCACTCCATGCCGCCTAGGAAGTCGGCCTCCTTCAGCCCATTGTGGGTGCTGCTGATGTCATGGACTTCAAACCGCAGGCGCTGTACCTCTTCAAAGTAAAAGTCCACAGTGAACAGTTTTGAATACACAGGGTTTATGCAGGTGCGAATCACCTCTGTCCTGTCAACCTGCAGGAAGAATGAGAAAAGGCATGAGGGATTAGGATTTATTTTGTTACTATTGTTCAAGCAAGAGTCTCATGGTGGGTCCTCTTTTTGCAAACCGTAAATGTACTCCATGAAGTCCCAGGGATGGTGGTTTGAAAGTCTACAAGGCTAATTTCCACGAATGAGCCAAGTTTCCAGGAGGAAATCTTATCTAAAATGTTGTATTTGAAGGCTTGGGTCATGTTCTCTCATTAGGTGATCAGCAGGACGGACTGACCATTAGTGACTGCCTAGGGTCTGGTGCAGGTGAGTGTGAGGTTGCACCTGGGCTCTGGAGGAGATACATCTGCATTGTGGTACCTGATGGGCACAGAGAAGGAAAGTGACAGGGTGAAGGTCTCATTTTGCTAACTCTATTCCAGAAGTGGTTTCCTACCTAATGATTCCCAGCACCATGAAGTAGGAAGATCTAGATAATGAGTATAAAGCTCAAACTGCCTTTGGCTTTAATTATGCCATTGAATACATACATGATGTTTACTATTCATTTCAATTACCTGGGTCTTATCTTCCCCAACAGCAAAATGAAAATTAGTAGATTACAGCATGAAAAGTCACCTTCTGTGGTAACATTCTGTGACCTGTGACCCCCTCTGCCTCCTGAAATAGTAACTCTTTATGTCCATAGATCTCTATCTGCCACTTATGCTCTTTAAAAATTGAATGTCCTGGTGATCTGACAAGAGGTGGAGCTCAGACAGTAACTCAAGGACAGAGAGTAGCGGCCATAAGTAAAAAAGAAAGATTATACCTGTTCCACCTCTCCCTTTCTACTGTGACACCCTGTTCTGGCCAGGAACCAGTCTAGTCTGGGACAGATGGGTAGGAGCCCTACTTAAGGGACATCGTCTGTCATGCTTAGGAGGATGGACGATCCATACTGCAAGGAGGATGAGAATGTAATAGCTTTCATTTTATCCCTGTCCAACAGATAGGCAGACAGAAAACAGATATCCAGCCACTGCTGATGAGGATTGTACATGGTATTATTCAGGCCAATGTTTTTTTTTTTTTTTTGACTACCCTAGTTTCTCATGAAGACCCGGTTTCAATTTTAGCTGATTTATACATTCTTACATATGTAATGTTTATTTGAGTGTGGGGGACAGGATAGATTACATCAGCCAGATTATTCTACCTGACTGTGTGATGACAAGGATTTACTCTAGTGGTATATTAATGATTTTGTTTCAGTTGTTCAGACTTCATAGTTTTAAATAATGGTATAAACAAAAGGTCACAAACCTACAGTCCAGAAGTACATCTTACTTAGAAATTTTACTTTTCTTAAAGTAGGTTTTCCTTAATCTGCTCATGTAGAAGAAGGGCTGTTTCTACTGCCTTTACTTCAGGAAAAAACTAGAGTATTTGGTGACTGTGGGTCACATTCCTACATGGCAACAGTCTGATGGTGCCCCGTTCAGACAGAGCACCCATGATTTGAGTCTCGTGGCCCATTCGGAGCTGTTCTCTCTTACTGAGCTTCACCCACACGGGCCCCCAGGTATTTTTTTTTTTTATGCTTGCTCCAAATGCATGGAATAACGAGTCATATAAGAAATTCAACTACATTCATGTAGTGTTTTTTGATAGAGGACTTCAAAATAACCTCTGAGAAGTAAGTAATAGAAGTCTTTGTCATTCTAAGGACACAGAAAAGATATCTTCTTTCCTGTCACTAAAAGAAGGGAGTCTTGGGGAGGTTCCAGTGAAAAAGCCTCAGATGTGAAACTCTGGTCTTTCTTGCTCTGTTTCCACTGCCACAGATGACACAAAGCTGGCAATGTGGACCAGTCCTGCTGGTATTCTCCCCACTTCTTGAGCTTCAGATGGTGTTCTAACAAGGTATGGAGTTCCTCGTGGCCCTGAGCCACACCCCTGACTTGCTATCCAAGTTAAGCTGCTAGCCCGCAGGTGGGTGGGTGTGTGTGTGTGTGTGTGTGTGTGTGTGTGTGTGTGTGTGTGAATGTGTGTTTTAGGGAAATGACATGACTTAAGAAATACACATTTCCACTAACCAAGATAGATAATTTCCAAGGATAAATTTGGGCCAGTAAGAAATCCAAGAGTAAAAGTGCCCAGGGAAGTAAATGATGGTAAGAAAAGTGTTTATAATACCAAATACATGTTAAAAGATGATTCAAAATGTTCTGCCTTCCCAGTCATTATGGGAGTTTCATTATCTTTTCTTGAAGCTGATGCCAGATTTTAGCTGACTGACAGAGCTTAGGACAGCTCATGTTCCTTACTGAGATATGTCAAGTTCAAGGTGGTTGCTTCCAAAAGAACTTGACCCTGGTTGGTACCACCACCTGTAGCAGAGCCAACCTAAGGAGATATCTTTAAAATTCAGATTCCTACCCTAGGCAATTCTAATTCACTGAAAATAGAGTAGGAACCAAGAATCTGAAGCTGAAAAAGTGTCTGAGGTAATTCTGCTAGGGGAATAAAAAATTTGGGGGTCTATCCTTTCTACTTTCACTGTAGGGAGGGTTTGTTTTTTTCTTTTTTTGTCAAAGTCTAATTTTGTTGGTCCCCTGTTGCCTAATTTGCAAAAGTGTGACTGTTTATCTCCTCTTCCACCTTGTTAGAATAACTGATATATTCATGATGCTTTAAGTTAAAAAAATCCTTATATCCATTTTTAAAAATTTGAAGTTTTATAATAGTCATGTGATGACACTTGATACTATTTCATGTGTGATTAAATGCAAAGTTTGTAGCGATTGATTGTCAGAGGAGGCACCTGACCTCAGTCTCCGACTGCAAAGCCTCAATTACTTTTCTTAATTTGTGTTTTTCATGAGCTTCCCCCTAGAGCAAGGAAAATGTAGCTGGGTTATAATGTGATCATGATAGAATCAATTACTGAACTTTACTTTTGATAAAATGTCTTTAAAATTTTCCTCTAAAACCTTTTTCAGTATAGCATAATAGTCAATTTTTAATAGCTAGTGTTTGCAGAAGACCTATAAACTTACATATCTGCTTAATAACAGTAAACACCTGTCTTTATGGGCACACACAAGTAGGTGGATTCAAGTACCATTACCAGTAGCCAAAGCATTTGACTCTCCAAGTCTCCCAAGTGTATGGGAATTCTGACACGTGGGCTTCCATTCCACTAACCGTGTGTTGTGGGAGCAGAGAAAGTCAGCACTGCTCTGTACCCTCCACTACCCATGCTCCATAGTCACCTACGCAGTTTGTGCTGGAGCACTGCATGATTGAGTCATAAAAATATTGCTAAAAATCACAAAATGTTAAAAACTGATGCTCTTGTGATGTGGTCTTGTTAGCTGTCCAGGGACATTTGGGTCATGGGTTGGACACGGGGTGCTTTTTGTCTTTTTTTCTTTCACTTGGCATATTGGTGTAAGTATTCAGATACATCCATTGTTGTCATAGAAATGTTTCTTTGCATATGCATGTGTGCATATGTGTGTTACTGTGGACTGAACCCAGGGTCTCGATGCTAAGCTCCATTTCTCCCTAGGACTTCCTAAATCTTTTGATTTTGAGACAAGCAGGGTCTCTCCAAGTGCCCAGACTGGGCTTAAATTTGTAATCTTCCTCCCTCAGGCTCCCAGAATCTTGTGATTACGAGTGTGTAACATACCTGGCAACTGTTACTTTTTTTTTTTGTCACTGAGTAGTCTTTCATTAACAGCCATATTTTGGGCTATTACACATGAAATAAGGACATAAATTCACATATGAGACATAGACATATGTTTCCTCTTTCTTGGACAAATACCTAGGAGTGAAATAGATGTGTGTCTAATGTCCTAAATTCTAGTAAGCGTGTTTTGGTATTATTGTGGTTCGTTGGGCACAGCAGGGGTTCTGGGTGCTTGCAATAAAAACTGGATTGTGTGGGGAACAAGGTTAATGTGTCACCAGTAAAAAGTTTAAGACTGTGCACATGTGGAAATTGTTGAAATGGAGAGAGCTTGACAATGCCTTGCAGTAGGGGGTAGGTGGTGAGGGCAGAAATCAGAAGTTGATGTCAAGCACTCACTGAACACTTCAAGGTTTTCAGAAGTACCAACAACTCAGTCCCAAGGGTATCAGGTCCCGCTGAACAATGACATCATAGGCCAGAGAAATACAGCAGGGCCCCCAAGGCAGGCTTATAATTAGATGTTCCTTCCAACTGATAGTCTTTAAATATTCCCTCAATATTTATTTAGTGATGCTAGGGAGAAACTAATTTTCTCTGAATAAAGAATGGATATCTTTTTTATGCTCAAAAATAAAGAATTTATTACAGGCAATTTTTCAAACCACATAACTCCCAAGAAGACATATTAAGCCGCATAAAATTTAGATAATAAAGCAAATTACGAAGCCACAAGAAATAACCATTTCAGGATTTCAGCTGCTTGTGGCTCTACTGACATTTGTATTTCATATTTTTAGCCTTCAAAATGGTGAGAAAATAAATTTCCATAGCTCCAGCCGCCCAGTTTGTTAGACTTTGATACAGCAGCTCTAGCAAACTAAGTACCATTCTTCCATCTCTCGCAGGAAACCTCCAGCCAGGCAGGCATTTCTCAAGCATTTATTTCCAAAGATCATCCTTTTCTTGTGAAGAAGTAAAACCACCAACCACTCTAGAGCTGTATGCATGTGTGCATGTGTGTGTTACTGTGGACTGAGCCCAGGGTCTCGATGCTAAGCTCCATTTCTCCCTAGTCCTTTCTAAATCTTTTGATTTTGAGACAGGCTCTCTTCAAGTTGCCCAGACTGGGCTTTCCTCACTATCAATTCAGCAAACTCCCCCTTCGTCCTCCCACCATGTACTTACTCTGCCTCGCTATATCACTGCTTCTCATTTCAGGAAGGCTCCACGGGGCCCTGGGACCAGTCCTCCACCATCATATACGTCCTGGGGCTGGCGCTGCTCAAAACACACAGTCGGACTTCATCACCTTGCCCCAAAGTGCAACTTAAAGTTAATGAAATGTGAGCCTGGGAGCCCTCGGTGGTTACAGCCCCTGCCTAGCAAGTGCAAGGCCTTGGGTTTGATCTCCAGCACCATATAAGCTGGGCATGGTGGCACATGCCAGTAATCTCAGCACTCAAAAGCTCAGGCAGGAGGATTGCCTTGATTTCAAGGTCAGCCTGGGCTACATAGTGAGTTCAGGACCAGCCTGAATTACAGAGGAAAACTCTGCCTCAAAAAAAAAAAAAAAGAAAAAAAGAAAAAAAGAAAAAAAGAAAAAAAGAAAAAAAAGAAAAAAAAATTGAAACCACAGTGCTAAAGACAGGTACTTCCTCTCTTGCCCTTCCCAGCCCCCCTGGGCTACTCAGTCCATCCATACCAATTGTGAGTCAGGCCTGACTGGTCTGGCACACATGCACAGGTCTCAATGATATGCCTTCAAGTGGTCTACGCCTCACGCCTCCACAGCAGTTCATTTGCTCACCATGAGAGGTTTGTCGTCTGCCTGAGTTCCCTGATTTCTGTTTGATGCCCATTGCTGTGAGCCTACTTACAGCACCATCCTAGTGCTGTGTGACAGAATTTGCCATGATGTTCTAATTAGCGACATGAGACCTTGCAGCATTTGAGAGGTGACTAGTGGGACTGGGGAACTATGTTGTCATTTTTACCTAAATTAAATTACATTTAAATCTAAATACACTTAGCACTGTTCTGGCCTGTGTCAGCTCTGTCTCCCTGAAGATTAATGAAATCCACGCACACACATATTTAGTCTGATGATTCCCAGCTCATTTCAATATAGACCAGTAATTCTCAAAATTTTGATGCACATTGAGCCTGCCTGGGGCTCTCCAGGTCGATTAAATTAGAATTGCTGGGGGAAGAACACAAGCATCAGCAGTTTCAACATCTACCCAGGTGGTTCTGATGCATAGCTGGGTTTTTGAGCTAGCAATATTATACTACTGATTGTCACAGCTCAGCTTCAGAGTAGCTGGGGAGAACAGGAAGCAGAGCTGTTGTGTGACCTATGGTGAGCGCCACGTCCTAACCTCTGGATCAGAGTTCGTACAGTGGCACCTTGCACCGTCCTCAGTAGCTGCCATTTCCATTTCCCCCCTTCCTAGATGCTTCAATATTGGCAATGGCTCTGTCCATCTTTCTACAGTCCCTTTCTGCAAAGTTTCAGCTGTCTCTGACTTCAGGTGACAACATCGTCCCTTCCTGCTCACCAGGTCCCTCTAGGATGGCTTCTCATGACTGCTAGGCCCAGGGCATCTTAGCATCCCTCAGAGGTTCCTTCAACCTTGCCCCATACACCGATGGTGCCATTCACTAACATCTCTTTTCCTGCAACCACTGACAGGTTCTATTCTACAGTGCTCTTAAAAATATCCTCTGGTATTAAACAACATGGAAAAGTCTTCTGAAACGCAAGGCAGGTGAAATAGTACCCACTATGGTGGTTCATGATTAATGAATTATATTGGTTTTTAAGATTTTGAAATCTGCTGGTCATTTGTGATTAATGTAGTAAATTGCCCTTAGCACCAGCAACCTAGCATAATGTGTCAAAAATATATCCGTGAGCCTTTAGTGAGCACTGGGCATTACTCTCCCCTTCACTCCCCTTTGCCCACTTAACCATTCCAGCATCCACAAATTTCCAGTCTCCAGTCTCCATGTTTTACATAGCATGAAACTTAGGGTCACATTGTTAATTGCTCAATACCACCCAGCTATTAATTTTTGGTATTTCCCTTAAAGTTCTCTTCTGGAACATGAAAACTCTCCCGAAGAAGATAAATCTATTCAACTATGAACTCACCACAATGGTTTCAAGTAAGGTCATTCTGAAAACTCAATATTTCAAAGCTCTCGGAGAGAAAAATAATTTTTAACACTTGCAGCTGAGAAATAGCCCTGAAAAGTCTTTCAATTGTGACTGCTAAGTGTCTGCCACAATTTTCTCTTCCTCCTCCTATTATATTTTGTGCCTTAAGTTCTTCCACTTAGCTATTGATGCTCCATCTAGAATAGCTCAGGAAAATTCTGAATATTCAAGGGTAAGAGGGCAAGAGAAGATTCTAAAAAATAAGAGATTTTTGGTTTTCAGCTTATACCCTCCTTCTCTACTACTAAAAGCAGGTAGATGGCACCAGGATCAGGAGCAGGAAGGTGTTGGATTGTGGTCACTCTGTGTTGCAGACAACGTCAGGTCCTCTGCATGAGAGCACACAGATGCGAATCCCACAAGTGTAAAGCAATTTGCACTTCAGGCAGATGTTGGTTATTAATAGCACATTCCTACCATCTCATATCTCTGTCGCAGTTGCAGAGTCCTCCACATAGGACTGCTGAGCCCTGGTCTTCTTATTAATTCATGTTTGATGAGTGCAGAGAAACTCATCTGTGGGACTCTGCATGTGCATCTTGAGCGTAGCATGCTCACCTGCCAGCGGACTGTGAACACAGCCCCCCGGGAGCCTGCCTCAGCCCTCCTCAGCTCACCATGGGCATCCGCAGCAAGGAAGAAGTGACGGGACTTCTCCTGTAGCGGGTGATCCTCTTCTCTAGGTTCCACCTTCTCCTACCTTGACTCCCTTATGACAAGCAACAGCCACTCTGCTTAAAAGACAATTTCTAACATCCAAATTGTGACTCAATCAGAAGGTCCAAGTGGAGTTTCTCCAAATACCAGAAGGCAAGAAGGAACACATTGGCCTTTTGCCCACTGACCTTTCCCATGGCACTCTGTTACCAATTAGGGGTGGATGCTCACCTCTCTCTGACACTTTGCTCTTCCTGCAAAAAATGTATGCTGTCGACAGCTGCCATCTTAGATTTTAAATTCTTCTCCTTCCCCTCACCCCCCAGTGTTAAGGATAGAACCTTATCTTTCTCCAGGCTATTTTTTAGTTTTGACTTTGAGATTGTTAGGTCAATGAAGGACCCGGACAAACACTAAAAATATGACCAGCAGCCAGAGAATTAAAACTAAAGTTTACTGTGACCCTGGCTAGCAAGTCCAGGCATAAAGCCAGGTATAAGGTGTAAGGGAAAATCAGGATAAGAAAGGAAGACAAGTAGGGGGTGATGAAATAAAGAATAAAAGGGGAAAGGAAAGGGGATACAAAAAAGGGACAAAGGGGATAGTAAAAAAAGGAGCAAAGGGGCAAAGGGTGTGACTTCAGGGTGAAGAGAGCTTTTATCTAGTGTGGGTGGATCAGTCAGCATGAAGACTGGGGACTGAGCTGTGTAGTTGGCATGGGGGTTGGGGACTGGGCAAGAGAGAACAAGTAGGTTGAGAGGGCAGGTAGGTGGGCTGTGGATCAAAGGAGAAAGGTCCTCACTAGGTCAGGGTTGTCGTCATCAGTTGGCCATCAGTTGGTCTGTGAAGTTCTTACGCAGAAGCTTAAGAAGTCAGATTATCATGGCTGAGAAGGAATGAAGGAATAGGTAAACTCTGCGTGTAGAATAGCTGAGAAATGGAGCACAGGAGTCACAGCACAGAAACTCCACAGAGACGAGGTCTTGCTAAGTTGCCTGGGCTGTGTTTGCACTTGCCATCCTCCTGTCTCAGACCCCAGAATGTTGTGATTACAGGCCTGTGCCACCAAGTCTGGTGGCGATAATTCTTAGAGTTCATCAAGGCTGGGAGTAGCTGCAGGTTCCTCCTGCTACTCAATTCTGAATGACTGGAGGGAACAAGGTGACTCTGAACTTGATGGAAAAATGATGGATTAGCTATGCCTGCTGTGGTGTAGGAGGGAGTGAATAGTGTCATGTGTCACTCTTCCTCTATTCGTCTGCTCCAATTTTTAGGACAGGAAACAGAGACCCATGGGTGTTGAAATGATGAACCCATATTCCTGTTGAGCTATGGATCTAGTTAGGTCCCAATTCCTGGCTAAGGTCTCCACCTCTCCACTCAAACTATGGATTCTATGACATCTCACATACTGGATGCATTTCAACACGAAGGTCTGAACATAACATAAACATATTTATATTCAACTTGTTTTTCTGGACATGGTTTTGTCTGTGAAGACTAATTCTCCACAACAACTGAAATGTAATTTTCAAAAAAAAAAAATAATTTCATGAATAGGTGGTAACACCAAGGAAGTAGACCATGCAAAGGGATAGGGTCAAAGGAAATGGGCTAGCCCAGGCACTGTGCTACACAACCACCAGGTCCTTAAGCCAGGCCAAGCTGGAATGGTCAGCTCACTGAGCAGCACAACATCAGACGTTACTGCTTCTCCTCAGAGTGGGAAAACGAACAGCATTTCCTTCAGTTCATGAACACTAGCTCTGCAAGCAGCTCTTGGGATGTTCTGTAGTCTAATGGCCTTTGAAAGCCCTTCTTACTGTACATTTTTAAAAAGAAACTCATAATACAGAATAATATTAAAATTCCACAGTAAATGTGCTAACATATCTATTATTTCCGAACTTTTTTGGCTCTCGTTTTCCTTTTCATTAAGTATACACATTGATAGCAATAAAATGTACTTTGAAGAATTCGCATTGGAGTGTTAAGAAATTAGACATTTTCAGTAATTGTCTTAGAGAGATTTTTCTCTGAGAACCAAAAAATTAAAACACAAAGGAGCATGTTAACTTCTAGGCTTCATATTTGTCAAAGTGTTATAAACTTTTTCCTTCCTTTTTTTTTTTTTTTTTTTTTTTTGCACTGGGGATTGAGCCCAAGGACTTTGTACTGAACTACATCACAGCGTGTTTTGTTTTGTGGTTTGTTTTTGTTAATTTGTTTAGTTTTGATTTTGAGATGGGATTCCAATAAATGACTAAGTTGCTCAGGATGGGCTGAAATTTGGATCCTCTTGCCTCGGCCTCCCAGAATGCTGGATTAAAAGCCTTTATTATTGGCCTGATTTGTTCAGTATTTACATATTAATTTAATAAACAAATGATTAGCCCATGAATGCATTTGATACTTAGCAGTTTCAAGAGACCCTACCTCTGATGTCTCTCTTTCTCTCTTTTCCCCTCACTCTGCTCCTGAACTCACAACGTAGGCTGGCTTCAAAAATACAGCAATCCTTCTGCCTCAGCCTCTCAAGTGCTGGTATTACAGGCTGTGCCACCATGCTCAGTTTATACAGAGTTGAACCCAGGGCCTTGCTCTTGCTAGGCAAGTACTCTAACTGCTGAGCTATGACCCAGCACCCACACTCTATTTTTCTCCTGACCAGCTTTTCACCCCTACCTCCTCAGTAAAAATTTAAACTTCCCTCTGAAGCCAAGCCCAAGTCACCACACACATTACCCCAGAGCTCTCCATGTAGATGCTGGAAAACAATGGCAGAGACCTCTGAGCTGCTTCTCAGCCTAAGGTGGGTTCCAGTAGGTGCCACAGGTCCCTCCTACTTCTCTCCATGACAAGTGACACCACACAGCTGTGCTGGGTGTCAGCCCAAGGCCTCGCTCCGTGACAAGTCTAGGACAGAGCTCATATGACTGCCACTTGCCCCTGTCTGTACTTTCTTCCCACCCAAGCCTTGTCTTTATGCTCCATTTCCATGCCTACCGTGTTTTGCTTTACTAGGTCCTGAAAGACTTTCTCTTCAGACCAAGGAATTTGACATTTTATGACAGCTGCTATTTTAAAAACGGAAGCTGCCTACAGCAGTGTTGAGAGAACGTATGACTGGAGGGGGTGGTGGGTACCCAGAGTTCAGGAACCACATTCTCTTTCTTGAATCCTGGCTGTTTGGGCCTTGTGTCTGTCCTGCGGTAGTTGAGACATTAGATAGTCGTTAGCTTGTCTGTTTGTTTTGATACTGAAGATGGAACCCAGAGCCTTCACACTGAGCTACATCTGCTGCTCACGTTTATTCTTTGATTTGAGACACTCTCACTCACTAAGTTATCCAGACTGGGTTTGAATTTATAATTCTCCTGTCTCCAAAGAGTCCTGTGGGATTACAGCCCTGTGCTGCCAGGCCCGGCGACATTATTTTAGGTTGCTATAGGAGATGACAAAGCCTCCCTCTTCCTATTTCTGTTTCTTTCCACGTAAATATCAGAGAGAACTCCTGGTAAACTAAAAGGATTAGTAAGCAGAAATGTAACCTCCATGGATTTTTAATTCCTGGCCAACCAGCCAGCCTCTTGGGCAGGAAAAATCTGGATGGTAACTACCCTAGCACTGCCACAGATAATATCTTTATTAGAAGAGAAAAACACACTAGCAAGCAAAAACATTTTCTCTATTTTTTAAACTTCCCCCAAGCCCCTGGTGGTGCTGGAGATCCAATCCAGGGCCTTCACATTGAGCTAAATACTCAGCTCACTTTTCAGTTTTTTTTTTTTAAATTTTGAGATAGGGTCTTGCTAAGTCACTCAGTGGCCCAGACAAAGTTCCAAATTTTGATCCCCGCCTCAGCCTCCCAGAGTGCTGGGATTACAGGTTTCTGCCTCTCTTCTTTTTCTAAATTGTACTTCCTCTGTCTTTAAATACATGCACATATCTAGCAAAAAATCTCTTTGTGAAATATCACCTCTCTTTCAGAGGCACCTCCCATCGATGTGTGGCATCCCCTCTGCTCGTCTGTCCCTAACTCTACTGATACAGTGAAGTGCTTACGCTACAGCATCCCTCAGAAGGTCGAGGAGCTAGCAGAGAGTCAGATCCCTGACACCTCTACTTGGGGAAGTGTCCCTTCACACTATCACCATTAGTAGCATCCCTAAAATGATTATTAGCCACTGATATTTATTTCACACACACATTTCACAGGCACAAGGATGCAAAAACTCGCGATTATAAAGAAGCAGCAAGTCGACAACGGCTGGAGGGCTTTGTGAGCCTACGGTGGGCTTGGTGCTGGTAATCAGTCCTGATGCATATTCTTGAAGCTAGGTAACAGGCCTTCTATCTCGGCCCCTTGCTCACCACGTTAGAGAGTTCAGGAAGAGTAATACAAATATTTCTTTCTGTAGCAACATCAATAATTTTAGCGTCTAAACTTGGCCTTCCAGAGGACTTATTTTATCTTCAAATAGCAACAAAAACCTTTTTCAAAATCTTACTCAAGTAAAGTGAATTCTTTGTAAAATGTTTCAATTGGCAATGTGCACCAATTTCTAAGCGTTCCTTCACTCAGGGAAGAAGAGGGAAAGTGAGTTTCTCAGCCTGAGAGCCTGAGAGCCTGACAGCAGATCCTAGGAGTCCAGCATTAAATTTGTCCTGGTGCCATCATCCCAAAGTGCAGAGCCCTGCATATGAGTGATGTCTCTGTGCATCCTGTTGGAAGCCTGAGGCACAGAGGAGAGACGCTGTGCATGTATAGCCACGGACATTAGTAAGACCTAACACCATGATGCTCTGCAGTAGAGGCACTCATGCTCTACCTCAGAGGGAGGAAAAAAGACAGAAGACAAATTGGCATAAATAGCATCTGCAAATGTACAGCGTATGTGACAGGTACAAGTGGCTCTTCATTGTGGTCATAAGCTGCAGTTCTGCAAGCCCATTATGTCTAATTTATGTGATCTGGCAGCTGCTCTGGGAGCTTGGGCTGAATGCTTTTTGTATTTGTACAAGACAGCAGGCTTTTAAGAATTAACAAGCAGAGACCAAAATGAAGTAGATCCTGGTTTCATAAAGAGAAGACCTTTCTTCTTCGAGGAAAAAAAAAGCAACAAAGAAAGAGTAAGACACCATTTAACAGGTATGGAGAAGAATTCAGGCAACAGAGTGGGGAGGAAGGATGAATAGACTAAAATTCTTAAGGTATCTTTCAACCTTAGAATTGAAATTCTAGAACTGAATACAAATGTGGATATTTAAAAAAAACTGGGCTTGATACAGCTGGAGAATAGACAGTTTTTAATTACCTAGAAAATGTGCTCAGTAGTAAGGATTTACTAGGGAGCCTTTCCAGCTCCCTGATTTTACTTAATCCAATGTGTGTTCATTAATAAAAATGAATCCAATGTATATGCACAAATACATAAATCAACCAGAATGTATACATTAACTATACTACTGTATTTTCTGCATTTTTCTTTTTTGGGCCTTGTTTACCTGGAAGAGACTGGCCCTCAGAAGGCCAGAGAATTCTTAATGAAAATTCACCCTTAACTGTGCCTTCCACTGGGCAAAGCAAGCAATCTAGAGCCCCGTGCCCCCACTTCCTCAGTGGCTCCAATACTCCGGCTCACTGTCTCCCAGTCCCTATGGCTAGCTATCACAAACATAAACACAGTCATGCCCTACAGCCTTCAGAAATTATTCTTATTTGCCATCTCTAAATCCACTCACTCTGCCTTGCCCATTCCTTCCCCAGAAGCCATGTGAAAGCTCTTGCCCACCTTTCCCCTCACTCCCTGTATCCCTTGACTGCCATGGGACCTCCCTGACAAACTTCTTCCTTAAACTGTATGTGCTGGAACATGTTTGAGGCAGGAGGATCACAAGTTTGAGCCCACTCTGGGCAACTTAGTGACATAGCGACGCCCTGCCTATAAGTAAATAAATGAGTAAATAAATAAATAAATGGACTGTGAATGTTGCTCAGTGTGAAGGCCCTGGGTTCAATTCCCCCAAGCCACCTGTCACCCTAGAAAAACTTGTTTTTTTTTTTTTCCTTCATGGCAGTCATTTTCATTCCTACGTCCACATACCTCACTGTTCCTGATTGAAACAAATCCTGGATGTGCTTAAACTGATGTGACTCCACTCCACAGACAACTTGGTAAGAGAAGAAACACTAAAATGAATATTTGGAATGAATCTGTGAATGTGAATTGCTTTTCTATGCCCTCTATGGTTAGTTAAAGAAAGCCACTGACATTTATTGACCTCTACTGTAGGCTGTCTTTAACCTGAGTCTTAAAATACAATGCCATCACAAGATAGATGCAATCAATATTTTCATTTTAAATGAGAGGAAAATGACATTTGAAGAAGACACTTGCCCAAGGCCCCACATTCAGCTCCTGGCATTGATGAATGTGATCCACCATTCTGATTCAGCTTTTTATTTGTTTTATCCATCCTACTCTATTACTTCTCTCTATACCAACTCTGACTGTGAAGGCAGCCTGCCCTGATTCTGCTTCAAGACAGCAAACACAGTGAGAATGGGATTCTTCCCATCTCCCACCCACAGAGCCACATGGATTTTTAGACAAAGCATATGCTAAACCTGATGGATGGGAAAAGCAGTTTAGAGCCAAGTAATAGGTGTACAGGATAAGCCATGTAAGCAACCGTGACTTCACCTTCTGATGGAGCTGACCTGTGGCTGACAGAGCCAGGTGCTCCTAGCCCTGATCTCAGATAGGAACTCCTCACCCATGTATGGCAACATGCCTCAGCTCCGCTTTACATGCTGGCATTAACAAATGGGTAATTCTTGCATTGCTTTTGTTTTCTCTCTGTTCTGGCTCCCTAGGTCACCTAACCAATTTCAAGGTTTTGAATAAAATGTACACTCTGGAGGCTTCCAAAACTGTTATCTCAGGACCACCTGATTGCCCTGACTCTCAGACCCACACACCTTAACAGAGCTGCCAAATTCTGTGCGGTGGTGCAGAGATTCTGCCCAACAGTATAATCAAGGCAAAGAGGAAACATGTGTTTGAAAAGACTGATTTTACTTGGAATAAAGCCTGGAGAAGTGTTTATCTAAACGCCTTGTCAAAACCTGGGGAACCTCACTAAAAATCAGTGAAGACAGGGCCAGTAGTCCTACAATACCATAGTAACAATTCCCCTGGCAGAGCAGCCAGGAACGTAACAGAGAGATCCAGAAAAAGGAACAGCCAAGAAGAGCTCTCCTGCGTTCTCACCCTATGGATCAGCAAGGCTGTGTGTGTTCTAAACTGCACCCACACTTGGCCAGTCACAGCAGGCCATGGCACAGCGCTGAGAGCATTTCCCAAGGCACTCGCATATCCACCTGCAAAGCCAGCAGCCTTACTAGCTAAGCTAACTCAAGAGGATTAGCATAACTTCAGAACATCACTTGCCAAATCTTAGCTGCTATGACCAAGGATGGCTCCCAGGAATCCATGCTTTACACATCAAATTACATTTGTACCTGTTGAAAGACACCTCTCAGGACTGCCTGAAGACAGAATCTCAGAGCTACTGCCTTGCGGGCGAATAAACGTTCATTGGAAGTGTGAAATTCTATAAAGAGGAGGAGGTGTAGACGTGCACTCACCTATCTACTTGGTTCTCAGATACTTCTAAGCAACACTCCTGATAGCCACTGCCCACCAGGCCATAGAGGGTTACTTGGCACAGTTAATAGCCATAGCGTTTACCTTTTCTCACATCCCAAATCCAACTTATCAGTGAATCCTGTTGTCTTCTCTTCAAAATAGATGTTGTCACATTCCTTACTCTAAGGCACCTCTCTCTCTCTTTCTCTCTCTGTCTCCCTCCCTCAGTCCCTCTCTCCTTTAGGAGACCCCCATCAAGTAGTATTTTTTCTTTGCTCCCCCTGTCCCTTTTAATCAAATCGCAACACCACAGCCACAGTGACCCTCTTACAATTCAAGTTGGGTGATAATTCTTCTAATTAAAATCTTTCCACAAATCTATCCTCACTCAAAATTCCCAACATGGTCTTTTCATGGGCTTTTCTGAAATTCTTATGTTACTGAGGTATGTGAGAGGAGGGGACAAAGAGAGTGCACTGGCATGGAAATTGGTATTTTATTGCTGAACAAGAGAGAAACATTTGTCTAACTAGGAAAGCAGGAAAAGGTTTGGCAGACATAACTGTATACCTAACAGCTGTTCTCCCATTTTTTTCTGTTACAAGGGATCCGCTGTCTGACTAGAGAGGCTGAAGATGCCAGGTGTTCAGTATCTTGGCTTTCCTTGTAGTCAGGGCCTGATCACACAGACCTGTCCTGGCCAGCTGAATTGGGGAAAACATATTGGAGGCTTCTGGGAACATGTCTTTCCTTCTCTGAGGAAAAGATATAGGCAAGAGTGAATATTTTTGCCTCTGTTTCCTTTGGATATTATTTTTGTCATGTGAGAACATGATGTCTGAAGTGAAGCTGTCATCTTGTAACTTTAAGGGGTGTGGTGGTTAATTTTATATGTTAATTTGACCGGACTACAGAATGCCCATATGTTTGCTTACACATTTTTATGGTGTGTCTGTGAGGGTGCTGTGAGATTAAAGGTGAGTGCTATGGTTTGGATCTGGAGTGTCCCCCTGAAGCCTCCTGTATTTGTATGTTGCGGATTTCAACTGCTGTTAGGAGGTGGGGTCTGATGGACTACTAAGGGTGTGGGGATCATGATGGTATGGAAGAATACACCCTTACCCCGTTTCTCCAGAGGGCTGCTCTTTTCCCTTGTGATGCCACAAACAGCTGTTGTCTGCCAGATCCTTCCTGCCATCGCCAACTGCCCATTAGTAGACTGAGACCTCCTGAAATTGTGAATGAAAATAAGCTTTTCCTCCCTTAAGTTGAGGGTGTCAGTACTGTGTCTCAGCAACAGAACAGTAGATGACAGTGCATCTGTAGGCTGAAAAAGCCAATTGCCCTTTCCAAGGAGATGGCCTTCTTCCAATGCATTAAAGGCCTGCAAAAAGGCTGAGTAAGGGAGAATGTACTTTTTTTTTCTGTAGCCAGGCTAGGACATTGACTTTCTGGCCTTTGCACTCAGACTTGGATTAAAACTTATATCACAGGGATCTATGGGTTCTCAGGTCTTTGGACTCTTGCAGCAACTTGTACCATGGGCTCTCCTGTTTCCTAGATCTTATTGTCTTGTTGTATATCATCATCTCTCCTGGGTCTCCAAGTGCCAACTACAATCTTGGGATATGTCAGCCTCTGTAGTTTCATGAGCCAATTCCTTCAAAAATGTATATATATTACTCTATATTACATGTATCTATGTGTATGTACGTATGTATATATATATATATATATATATATATATATATATATATATATTCATGTACACACATATATGCACACATCTTGCCTTCATCAAATAAGAATCTTTTTTATGTATGTGAAACACTTATGTAAATTAGCTTAAAAATCAGCAACTAAGTTATCCTCAGGAATGTCTAAATCTTGGACACTTTAGAGGACCCATGCTCTGAACAAAAGACAAGACAATGAAAATAGAAATTAAGAATTCAAAATATGACCAAAAATAGTGCTTGTTTAGAAACTGTAAAACAAGATTTCTTGAAAATGATAATGTTAAAGGGGAAATAGAGATGAAAATTTCAAAAAATTTAGAAAGCAACAAAGAATGTGTCTCATCAAAATCTATGAGACTTGGTGAAAATTCCTCCCTTTGGAAAGTGTGCAATCTTAATTGTCTTTAATACTAAAGTGTAGAAACTGAAAATAGAGAAGCTCAATATTCATTATCAGGAATCAGATCAATAAAATAAATTAGAAGAAACTGAAGAGAAATGAAAAAAGACAAAAGATTATAGAAAAAAGAAGAAGACAGGAAAGTATTTAAAAGGATAGTAAATTCAAGAGGTGGGTCTTTGAAAAACAAAGTAAAATAGACTAACCCCTAATGACTGAAAGAGAAAAACAATCGTAGGTGCAAAAACAATTAAAATATTATTATATGCAAATTATTCACCAAAGGGAAATGAGTTTTCAGCAAAATTGGAACTACTAAAACATCTAAAAAGAAATGAAAAATTTGAATAAAGCATCAACACTGTTGCCATGCCTGGGGAGGTGATTAGAGCCACCACTAAAAAGGTCACTAGGACCAGATGGGTTCTCAGCTGAGATATAGCTAACCTTTACTGAATAGATAATTATAATGTTATTTTCACTAGAAAAAGTGAGAAAACTCACAAATTAATTTCATGGTATAAACATAAACTTATTAGCACAGCATAGTAAAGAACAGTAGAAAATAGAAAAGTAAACACCAATCATATTTAGAAACATAGATGCAAAAATAAAACAAATTGCAAAAATAAAACAAAATTTAAAAAATTGGCCAAAATATCTGGAGTGCATACAAAAATATATTATGATTAAGCAGACTTTATTCCAATGATGCTAAATAATAGGAAATGTCCACATGATTCTATCTATAGATGCTGAAATCAATACTAAGTAAAATAAGGATGACTGGAAACCAGAAACAGACCAAATTTAAATGGGATAAATGAAATGATAAACTAATAATTACAACTAAAATCAGAAATTAGATGAGAATGTCTGTTATTGTTTTCATTTAATATTGTCTTAAATGTTATTTGAAAGCGCTATGACAAAAAATTGAAACTCTGCAAAAACTCAGAAAAAATATAGCTAAAATGAAGATATTTTTCTTTTCCTTTCCTTTCTTTTAAAAAAAATTTTCCCCCCATTTTATTGATATGTATTAGTGCAACATTCAAGGTGAACAATGAAGTTGAGCATTTTGTGCACATATGTATCTTGTCAAGGTGACAAGGGCTTTCCCACTCTCTTTCTGTCCCTCCCCCTACCCTACCCTCTCTTCTTTCTCCCCCACCCTAACCCCCTGTTTCACTCTGTTTTTCATTTTAAGTTCCATAAGAGTTGTGACCTGGGACTCTCATATCAGAGAGACCATTCAATGTTTCACCTTCTGCTTCTGACTTACTTCACTAAGCATGATGTTCTCAAGTTTCTTTCATTTGCCTATAAAAGCCTCCACACTGTTGGACTTTATTGATGCATAGTATTCCATTGTGTATAAATACCACAGTTTGTGTATCCACTGGTCTGTTGATGGGCATTTTGGTGACTTCCATATTTTAGCTATTGTTAGTTGTGCTGCTATGAACATGGGTATACATATGTCTCTGTTGTGTGTTGTTTTGGGCTCTTTTGGATATATTCCCAGCAGGGGTGTCGCTGGATCAAAGGGGATATTTATTTCTAGTCTTTTGAGAGATCTCCATACTGCTTTCCATAGCGGTTGTACAAATTTACATTCCCACCAGCAGTGCAGAAGGGTTCCTTTTTCCCCACAGCCTCCCCAGCACTGACTGCAATTTGACTTGTTGATATAGGCCATTCTCTCTGGAATGAGATGGTATCTTAGCGTTGTTTTGATTTGCATTTCTCTTATGGCTAGAGATGTTGAACATCTTTCCACGTATCTATTGGCCTTTTGTACTTCTTCCTGAGTTAACTGCCTCTTCATTTGCCTACTTTTCAATAGGATCCTTTATTTTGGTTGACTTACTTTTCTTCAGCTCCCTGTATATTCTAGTCATAAGCTTCTTATCTGAGATGGTGGTGGTGAATATTCTATCCCAGTCTGTTGCTTCTCTTTTTACAATGTTAATATTTTCTTTTGCTGTGCAGGAACTTTTTAATTTGACAAGATCCCATTTATTAGTAATGGGGATAATTTCTTTTGCTCTTGGTATCTTGTCAAGAAAGTCTTTGCCTACCCCTATGTCTTTTAGAAATTTGCCTAATTTGTCTTCTAGAAGGTTTACTCTTTAATTTTTAATGTCTAAGTCTTTGATCCACTTTGATTTGATTTTGGTGCATGGTGACAGGTGTGTGGCTAGATTCATTCTTCTGCATGTGGATGTCCAGTTTTCCCAGCACCATTTGTTGAACAGGCTGTCCTTTTTCCATTGTATGCATTTGGCCCCTTTGTCGAAGATTAAATAATTGAGGGTGTTTGGGTTTGTCTCTGTGTCTTCAATTCTGTTCCACTGGTCTATATGTCTATTTTTGTGCCAGTACCAAATTGTTTTTAGAACTATGGCTTTATAGCATAGCCTGATGTCTGGAACGGCAATGCCTCCTGCTTTGGTCTTGTTGTTCAGGACTGCTTTGGCTATTCTTGGTCTCTTTTGGTTCCATATGAATTTAAGAATTGTTGTTTCAAGTTCTTTGAAGAAACTTGTAGGTATCTTGATTGGGATTGCATTAAATCTGTATATCAGTTTAGGTAGTATAGTCATTTTGACTATATTTATTCTGCCTATCCAAGAGCAGGGCATGCCTTTCCATTTTCTAGTGTCTCCTACATTTTCTTTCTTCATTGTAATGTAGTTTTCTTTATATAGGTCCTTCACATCCTTGGTTAGGTATACTCTTAGGTGTTTAATTTTCTTGCTGAGCTATGGAGAATGGAATTGTTTTTCTGAGTTCTTACTCAACAAGTTCATTGTTAGTATAGAGAAAAGCTACTGATTTTTTATTTTTAATTTTATAGTCTGAAACTTGGCTGAATTTTTTTTTATTGTTTCTAGGAGTTTCATAGTGGAGTTTTTAGGGTCTTCCATGTAGATAATCATATCATCTGCAAATAAGGAGAGTTTGAGTTCCTCCTTTCTGATGCAGGTTCCCTTTATTTCATTTTCTTGTCTGATTGCTATGGCCAGTGTTTCAAGGACTATGTTGAATAAGAGTGGTGAGAGTGGGCAGCCTTGTCTTGTTCCTGATTTGAGAGGGAACGATTTCAATTTTTCTTCATTTACTATGATATTTGCAGTAGGCTTAGCATACACAGTTTCTATGAGTTTTAGGTAGGGCCCTTCTATACCTATTTTTCTCAGTGTTTTTATCATGAAGGGGTGCTGGATTTTGTCAAAGGCTTTTTCTGCATCAAAAGTAATGATCATGTGATTTTTGTTTTCACTGTCATTGATATGGTGTATTACATTGGTTGATTTACGTATGTTGAACAAGCCTTGTATCTCAGGGATGAAGACCACTTGATCATGGTGTATGATCTGTCTGATTACTTGTTGGATTCTGTTTGCCAGAACCTTACTGAGGATTTTTGCATCTATATTCATTAAGGATATTCATCTATAATTTTCCTTCCTGGTTAGGTCTTTGTCTGGTTTTGGGACTAGTGTGATGTTAGCCTCAAGAAATGAGTTTGGTAGCATTCCTTCACTTTATACTTTATGAAATAGTTTGAACAGGATTGGAGTAAGTTCTTCCTTAAAGTACTGAAAAAATTCTACTGTGAATTTATCTGGGCCTGGACTTTTGTTTGTAGGTAGAGCTTTTATTACTGCTTCTATTTCTATGTGCTTAATGGGGTTGTTCAAGCTTTTTATATGTTCCTCATTTATTTTTGGTATTTTATATGTATCTAGGAAGTTATCCATTTCTTCCCAATTCTCAAATTTGTTAGAATAAAGGTGTTCAAAGTAATTTCTTATAATATTCTAGATTTCTGCAGAGTCTGTTTTAATTTCACCCTTTTCATTTCTAAGTGTGCTAATCTGTGCCTTTTCTTTCCTTTTCTCGATGAGGTTGGTAAGAGGTTTGTCAATTTTGTTAATTCTTTCGAAGAACCAGCTCTTTGACTCATTAATCTTTTTTATTGTCTTTTTAATCTCAATCTCATTTATTTCAGATCTGATCTTTATAATTTCTTCTCTTCTACTGCCTCTTGGGTTAAGTTGTTCTTGTTTCTCTAGGTCCTTAAGGTGCATCAGTAGCGAATTTATTTGTGACTGTTCTGTTCTTTTGATGTGTGCATTTATGGCTATGGATTTTCCTCTATGGACTGCTTTCATTGTGCCCCACAGGTTTTGATATGATGTACTTCCATCATCACTTAACTCTATGAAGTTTTTGATTTCTTCTCTGATTTCTTCTGTGATCCATTGTTTGGTCAGTAGTATGTTGTTAAGTCTCCATGTGTTTGTGTATTTTCTTCTGCTTCTCTTGCTGTTAAGTTCCAGTCTTATTCCACTATGGTCTGAGAGTATGCAGGGAACTATTTCTATGCCTTTGTACTTGTTTAAGCATGACTTATGTCCTAGGACGTGGTCTATTTTAGAAAATGTTCCATGTGCTGTTGCAAAGAACGTGTAGTCAGTTGATGTTGGGTGGAAAACTCTGTAAAAGTCTGTTATGTCCAGGTTTTCTATAGTTTCCTTCAGCAGTTGTATATCTTTGTGGATTTTCTGTCTGGTTGATCTATCTATTTGTGATAGTGGAGTATTAAAGTCCCCTACTATAATTGTATTGGGACTCCTGTGTCCTTTCAGATCTAGTAATTTTTGATTTACATAATTGGGTGCTCTAGAGTTGGGGGCATATATATTGATATTGGGGTTTCTTCCTGTTCTAATGTTCCTTTAACCAGTATGTAGTGTCCATCTTTGTCTCTCTTCACCTGTTTTCTTTTGAAATTTGATGAGTCTGAGATTAATATAGCTACCCCTTCTTGTTTGGAATATTGAATTCCAACCTTTTATTTTCAGTCTATGAGTTTCCTTGTGGGTGAAGTGTGTCTCTTGCAGGCAGCAAATTGTGGGTTTCTGTTTTTTGATCCAGTTAGCTAGTCTATGTCTTTTGATAGGTGAGTTGAGGCCATTCACGTTTAGAGTAATTACTGAGGTATGTTTGGTGTATCCTGCCATAGTTTTGGTTTTTCCATGTTGTTTACTGGCTTTATTTTTTTTTTATCAGATCATTCTCTTCTACGTTTTTTCTTTTTTTCTCTGGGGTCTCTTGTGTTGTGGGCTTATCTTTCGCTATCCAAGTGTCCTTTGAGAATTCTCTGCAGTGATGGCTTAGTGGCTGCCAGTTTCTTTAAGCTTTCATATCATAAATGATTTTAGTTTCTCCCTCTAATTTAAAAGAAAGTTTTGCTGGACATAGTAGTCTTGGTTGGAATTTGTGCTCTTTTAGTGTTTGAATGACATTGCTCCATGATCTCCTGGCTTTTAGAGTCTGGGTTGAGAGGACTGCAGTTATCCTAATAGGCTTACCTTTGTAGGTCACCTTCTGCTTTCCTCTTACTGCTTTCAGTATTCTTTCTTTGTGTTGGGTTTCTAGTACTGTAATTATGATGTGTTGGGATGAGGTTCTCTTCTGATCAATATTGGTTGGGGTTCTAAATGCCTGCAGTAGCTCAATGTTCATTTCTCTTCTTAGATTTGGGAAGTTTTCTTCCATAATTTCCTTGAATATGCCTTTTATTCCTTTTGTTTTGACCATGGTCTTCTCTTGGATTCCCATAATTCTCAGGTTGTTTCTTTTTGAATCATCTATCAGTCGTTGTAATGAATCATTTTATTCTTTTTAGAATTTGTGGTCTTTATGGTGTTTCCATTCCTGCTCCATCATTTTGTCTTCTAGGTCTGATAATTTATTTTGAAATTGTTTGATATCATTGCTTATTGTGACCTGTGTGTTTTTCACTTCCTGTATATCTGCATTTTTTTTTATGTCTCTGTTTGTTCTTCTCTCATTTCTTGTATTGTCTCCATTATCTTCTGATTCATTTCTTCTTTTGCTCTCCTCTATTTGCTTCTCAAAGCTCGCTCTTAGTTTAGCTAGGTCTTGGCGTAGCTCTTGATCTAGGATTTTCATTTCCTGCATCATTTCCTGCATCATTTCCTGTTTTAATTCCTGCTTTAATTCCAGCTTTAGCTCGATGTATTACTGGGCCCAGAAGCTACCCTCATTTGTGCCATTTTCATCTTTAGCTTCAGCTTTTTCAGGATTCCTGGTATGCTCTTCCAGTATGTCAAGAGTACTTGAAGGAGATTTATTTCCACGTTTCCTCATGGTTCTGTTGTCTTTGGTTGTCTCCGGTTGTCTGTCCCTGGATTCCCCTATGTGGTTCTTCCCGGTATGGCTCTGTCCAGCACTGAGAGAAGAGTCTCCGTGCTGACCATTTGGCTGGCTCCTCCCTGCGCAGGCCCGCAGCCGCTGGGAAGTCCCTGGTGGGCGGAAAGCTGGCCTCTGTCTCTGTATCTGGGCTGGCTCTTCCTTCTCTTTTCTTCTTCCTGCATATTTCTGCAGAACCAGATATTCAAATGAAGCCTGCCAACTTTGACAAAGACATTGGCTAATGTGATTGAATAAAAATACAAGGGTTAAATATAAAGCCCTTAGAAATGTAAAACAGTTATCAGTGCTTCTTTGTTTTAGCAGTAAGTACCTAGAAATGGAAAATGGGGAAACAGTATATTTATGAACATCATAAAAAGGTCTAAAAATCTTCCAGATATTTTTAATTAAAGCATTTATTTTAACAGTAGATTTATATTCAAATGTAAGAAATCATACAAGGAGATCTCTTATTTCGCTTTACTCAGTTTTCCCCAACAGTAACACCCTGCTAGGCCACAGCAGAGAATGAAGTCCAGCGTATGCCAAGGGCTGCTGGGTCACGTTGTCGTCTACTGCCACACGTGCCCTTGAGGTCCACCTTCTTCACTGCTAGCACCTAGGAACTGTTTTTCTCCACTTTCACCATGTTGCTCATCCAGAATGTTGCTAAGTGGATTTACACCGCACAAGGCTTTGGGATGGGCTTCCTCACCCAGTGTCATCCTCTGGAGATCCCCTCAGGCTGTTGGGAGCATCCGTGGTTTGTCCCTCTTTATTGCTATAAGCACGTGAGCACAGGCCTTCCCAGGAACACGAGTCTTCAGCTCTCTGAGGTGAATGCCCACGAGTGCAACTGCTAAGCCGGATGGCAGCGTGTTAATTTGTACTGAAACTGACAAACTGTTCTCCAGAGTGCCTGCTCCGTCTTACATTTCCATTGGCAAAGGATGAGTGATCCCGTTTCTCCATGTTCCCCCAAACATTTGTTGTGCAATTATTTTTTACTTTAGCCATTCTGATAAGAATGTAATGATATCTCACCGTTGCTTTAATTTTCATTTTCCTAATTAGCTAATGATATTCCTGACAGCTAACAAACTTTCCTGGGCTTAACTGCCATTATTATGCCCTCTTTGGTGCAATGTCTCTTCGTGTATTTCGCCCATTTTATAATTGGATTATTGTTTACAGCTGAGGTTGAAATACACGCTCAGGATACTAGACCGTTGTAGGATATGTTGTTGGCAAATATGTCCCACAGTTTGCAGTTTGTCTTCTCATTCTGTTACAGGAGATTTCTCCAGATCAAGGTTTTCAATTTTGAGGCATTCCAATCTATCAATTTATTTTGTTTCCATGGATTTTCAAGTGTTAGGACTAAACTATGTGTCTAATACTAAATTCAAATAATTTCCTCCAACTTATTTTTTCTTAAATGTGTATAGGTTTTTTGAGGGGGAGAGAGAGAGAGAGAGAGAGAGAGAGAGAGAGAGAGAGAGAGAGAGTCTCGCTTTGCAGTCCAGGCTGGTCCTGACCTCACTGTGTAGCCCAGGCTGGCCTTGAACTCATGGCAATCCTCCTGCCTCAGCTTCCCAAGTGGTGAGATTATAGGTATGCACCACCATGCCCAGTTTATGTGGGGACCAAGGGCGTTGAGATTTCTAGGCAAGAAATCATTTCAGCTATTCCTTTAGCCCCTAAAGGTAGATAGTTTTATATTCTACATTGCGCAGCTTTATGCTAGGACTATGATTTATGGCACGATAATTTTTTAATCAGATATAAGAGTTAGGTTGAGTTTTTATTTTTTTATTTGTATATGTGCAAATGTAGCACTTTTTATTTTCTTTTTCTCTTTGTTGTTTTTGTGCTGGTGATTGAACCCAGAGCCTCCACACTGAGTTACCAGTGTGAAGCCCGTTTTTATTTTTATTTTGAGACAGGGCCTCACTAACCACTAAGTGACCCAGGCTGGGCTCAACCTGTGCTTCTTCTCTGAATGGCTGTTGTGCCTTTCTCAGAAGTCAGCTCTAGGCACACTTCTGTGGCGATATTATGGTCCTCTGTTTTATTCCACTGGGATATGGAGGTACTCCTGTGTCAGAGCAACACAGTCCCCATTATTAAAGTCATCTGCTAAGTCTTGAAATTGGACAAATTGATTCTCTAACTTAAGTTTCTTTTTTTCAAAAGTGTTTTAGTTATTCCACTTCTTTTAATATTTAGAACAACCTTGTATTTATCTGTAAAAATGCTTGTTAGCAATTTGAAAAAAGTTTTTTTATAGTTACTTATTATTTTGGAAAGAACTGACATAATTTTTTATGTCAAATTTTTAAACCCATAGTCATGGTATGGGTGTTCATTTACTCAAATCTTTGACTTTGAAAAAATATGCATTGTACGGATTTCAGGATACAAATCCTAACCATATTTTATTATAATTATACCTAAATATTTCAAATTTTTTTCTGAGTGAATATAAAACACCAATTTTTAAAAACTCAATTCATGCAGAAAAAGCATTTGACAAAATACAACACCCATTTATGATAAAGACTGAGGAGAAAATAGGAATAGAGAGACCCTACCTCAACATGATTCAAACTATTTATAACAATCCCTCAGCCAATATAATCCTAAATGAAGAAAGACTGAAAGCATTCACACTGAATTCAGGAACAAGACAAGGATGCCCACTGTCACCTTACTATTTAACATGGCACTTGAAATTTTGACAAAAGCCATCAGACAAGAGCAAGGAATAAAAGGAATACAAATTGGAATTAAGATTTCCCCTATTTTATGGATGACATGATATTCTATATAGAAGACCCAAAAATTCCACCCAACGACTCTTAGAACTAATAAATATTAAACTCTTCAAAGGAGCAGGTCATAAAATCAATCCCCACAAATCAATAGCATTTCTATACACTAATAACAAATCCAAAGAGACAGAAATCAAGATAAAGAACCTCCTTCACAAGAGCAACGAAAGTAAAATAAAATACTTAAGAATAAACCTTACCAAAGAGGTGAAAGACCTACTCAAAGGAAACTATGAACCTCTAAAGGAAGAGATTGAAGAGGACTTTGCAAAATGGAAAGACATCCCATGTTCTTGGGAAGAACTAATATTGTCATAACAGCCATACTCCCAAAACAACTATATAGATTAAATGCGATACTAATCAAAATATCAACTATATTCTTCACAGAACTAGAAAAAACATTGAAATTTATATGAAACCAGATAAGACCCAGAATCTCTAAAGCAATTCTGAGTAACAAGGGCAGAACGGAAGGAATCACAATCACAGAATGGAAATTCCATTTGATGCAGCTACTATTCTACTGGGCATGTTCCCAAAAGAAATAAAGTCAACATACCAAAAAGACTTGCATGTCTATGTTTATAGCAACACAATTCATAATAGTCAAATCCTGGGAACAACCTACCTGCACATACATACAAGAATAGTTAAAAAAGATGTGATACCTATACACAATGGAATACTATGCAGCCATAAAGAAAGACTGATATATAGTGTTTGAATGAAAATGGGGCCACTTTTAGTCAATAATGCTCAGTGAAATGGACCAAGCACAAAAGATTGACGTAGGTTGGGTGCCCCTCTTATGAAATGCACAAGAATAATTACATAAAAAGGCCCCAAAACGAATAATGGTAGGTAAGAGATGTAACTGTCAGGTAATAAAGGGTTAAACCTCTGAAAAAGGGGTGGACATAGATGCTCACTGATTCCCCAAACCCCATGGTTCTAATGTGTTACAGAATGTGGAATTCATGTATTTAAAAATGTTAAATTTTATGTCATGTGAATTTCTTTTTACTGCAATAAAAATTTTTAAAAAAGAACTGTAAAAAGAAAAAAAGACTGCCAAATCCACAATCTTGTACAAAAGACAGCCCCACCTTACATAGAAAATATTTCTGTGAGGATATCTGTTCAGGAACTGTTTATCCAATGCCTGGCTAATCTAATTTCTCTTATCAATCTTCTTAGTCGAGATACTTGATTTAAAACAAATTATGTAATATAATGGTCCTCATTTCTACATTTAAAAAATTCCACCTTGATTTAACCTCTTTGCTTATAATTGGTTATGTATGAGGATGCCCATAGCCTTACTTTGCAATTCTTCAATAATCTTTTTAATCTTTAAAAAAAATCAAAAGAGCAAAGATACAGCCTACAGAACAGACTACAATCTTTGTCAGCCATTCATCTAACAAAGGACTAATATCAAGAATATGTAAAAAAAATTAACAACAAAATAACAATAATCCAATTAATAAATAGAAGAAGTACAAATGGCAAATAAAATATAGGAAAAATATTCAACATTTTAAGTCATCAGGAAATGCAAATCAAAATTACATTGAGATTCCACCTCACCCATGTCTGAATGGCTAGTTTTTAAAAGTCTGGAGAAGATATGGGGAAAAAAGAATCCTTATAACTCTGTTAAGTTCTGGCATTTAAGGCAAATTATTTAGTTACAGCTATTAATTTTTAATGTAAATATGCGCTCCAAGTCTGTAATTCTGGTACCTGAGCATCCATCACTTAGAGATAAAACTACTATTATATATGAAAACATGAACAAAGATGCTGACTGTTGCACTGCTTTTAGTACCAGATACACTACAAATACAATACCTATCAACAAGAAAACAGAAAAGAAAATGAACCGTGGTTCATCCATACCATGTGCTATTATGCAGCCATTTGAAAGAGTGAGTTAGATCTACATTAACAGAGTCGAAGGGATTACTACAGGGCAGAAGAAATGTGCATGTGAAAAGCTCTTCATGGCATGGCTGGCAAGGCCAGAGTTTTCCCACGAAGACGCTATAACGGCGTTTCTTCTTTTCCCTTTAGTTCAAGCTGCAAGTCATGCTGCCCATACCTGCCCTGGGTGCTCTTCTCTCATTTCCTAGTCCATAAGTCAATCACACACTCACACACACCTGAAAGCTCTACCATGGGGATTTCCCAATCTCCACAAATTGACACAGTCCCTCCAGGTCAGCAGCACACACCCATTCCAGCCAGGCCCCACCTCCCGACGACTCATTTCCACAGGTGTCTCACTACAGCCACTCACTACATGAGGCTTTCGGTGGAGGACACTCCAGCTCCAAACATAATAGTGACTTAGTGAGATCCTGTCTGAAAATCAGAAATGAAAATATGGACTGGGAATTGCTCAGTGTGAAGGCTCTGGGCTTGATCCCACTGACACTGCCCTCCCCTTCACCCCCCTTGCACACACAAAGAGGTTGGATGCTCTGAAAATAGGGCCTGGATATTAGCTCTCTGTTACATCAATATCACAAATGTTTACACTATATATATATATATATATATATATATATATATATATATATGTTCAGACACTACATTGTGTATGTGTATTACATATTTGAAAAACAGTTTAAAAACTAAATATACACGTCAAGCCACTCCCAAATGCAGACATACCTTCAAAAGTAAAACACAACTAAATTTTTCCCCTATGTTGGAATAAACTGTGCTTCTTTTTATAAGTGTGACTTGAATTAATTGATATACATTTAGGAATCATGTTGGGTTAAAAAAGTGTAACTCTGAAGACAAAGGTAGCTTTCCCACAGCAACAGTACAGGTGAACTCACGTGAGTCAAGTGCTGCTGCCTGTCCCATGAAGGCATGGGTCATGGGTCCAGACCTCACACACCATACCCCAGGGCACCACCAATGTTTGCAAAAACGAGAGGTACTTGATATCTGCCAGGGACCTTGGAAAACACTAGCTTGAAGTAATTTATTTTCAATATTAGGTCAATGTACCACTTTCCCTCCATTGTGATGGTATCTCTGTGAAACTAAATTTATAAAAGTTTCTTAAATGTGGAACAGAAAGTGAGGATGGTTGGGCCCAATGTAACCAGGGTTCACATTGTTGTACTGCACCTATTGAGGAAAGGACATTCTATTTATTGTTATTATCACTATTATTATTAATTATTATTTTGAGGTACTGGAGATCAAACCAAGGGCCATCATATCCCTAGCTTTTTTATTCTTATATTTCTTTTGAAACTGGATCTTGCTACATTGTTTAACTGCCTCAATTGTTAAGTCTAGGCTTTCACTTGTGATTTTCTTGCCTCAGCCTCACAGACTGCTGGAATTACAGGTGTGTATCACCATGCCTGGCTCATTTTCCATTATTATGTATTATGATGATTAATAAATGCATTTTAAATTAATTCGATTTATGTGCATAAAATTCTCAAGTGACTTGGTCAGTTGTTTTGACTTAAGTATTTAATCAATAAACAAGTTAGGCATTTCTTTTCCTTGTTTTTCTTTTTGAGATACAGTCTCATTCTGTAGTTCAGGCTACAGAACTCACTACAGAGTCCAGGCTCAACTAGAGCTAACAGCAACCCACCTGCCTACATCAGCTTCCTGAGTGCTGGGATTACAAGCATGAGTCACCATGCCTGGCTCATGCAGTGCCGGGGAATACAAACTCAGGGCTTTGGGTTTTCTAAGAAAGCACTGGAACAACTGTGCTATATTTCCAGCCCAGGTTTATTCCTTTTAGCCTAAATACATATAAGAAAATTTGAGCAACTAATGGAGCCAAGTGTGCCATCTGGTATAGGATGATGCAAACTAACCCAGCGGCCAAGGAAGCAGAGGCACCTCAGTCTCCACGGCAAAGAGGTAATGGTTGTAACTATGATGAAACTAGCTATGCGGGCCTGTGGCAGATGACTACTGCTCAAAGAAAACAAACTCTTCCCCACTTATATGTTAAAAAAAAAAGAGAGAAGAAAAAAGAAAAGAAAGGAAAAAATCCTGGAAGAGTTACCATTGACTTTGCTCATATTTACCACAAAGAGTTAATTGATATTCTACCCACTGCCTCCATTATAGCCTACAAGGATGAAAGAACACAAAACAATTACAAATTGATTACTGTTACACTGAGTTTTCAAGAAGCCATAAATCTGAAGGCTACTTTGCTAGGAAACACAATAAGTTTGACAAGTCCCTTAATATTCAGAAGCCAGGCATCAGATCTAGTGAGAATTTTCACTTTCCAGTGTTGATTACTTCCTTTGTGTATTTTGTAATGGGAATTATTAAACACAAAGGCAACACGTCTACCTTATTATATTATTATTAAATAAATCATGTGAGGATCATCTATCCCATTGCATTAGGCATTCTTATTCTGGGGACTGCCAGGATTGCTAGCATTTTGAAGCATTTTCCAGGAAAATTCTCCAATCCAGTTTCAAATGTAAAAGTTGCATGGCTCATCCAAGAGCAATTCTTGATGATGTGTTTTCATAAAGCCCTTGTCTCATCTTAAGAGAATTCCAGTAAACTCATCTAAGTCATCTTGACCCAATTGTCACGCCACTAAGCTTGTGTCCAAGGGCAGTGACATTGTGTTAAGTGTTATTTTTGCTAGGGTTTTATGCGTGACCACAGACAGTGGGTAAAAAAAAAAATGAAAAAATGCATTTAAAACACTTGACAGCTCATTTACAAACCTAAGACACGTTGGTATAGGGTTGGTAACTACAACCTCAAATCTTCTTTGCTGCTAACATATTAATGAACTCTTAACACAGATAGCCTTTTATTATATTTCCCCTTCTCAAAAGCCTTATCAGATGCTCAGAGAGAACACTGGGCTTTTTTCAAAAGCATTTGTTCTTTACTCAGACTCTATTTTTACCTCATGAATTCTAAAGCTTCAGTATTCCCCATAACCTCACAAGAGCTTACCTGGATTGAAGAGCTTACTGCCCAGAGCCAAAAGCTGACAGTATCGCCACAGGGCACAGCTTCTCTTACTCTGCTGCCACCCCCATGTCATCCTAAGATGTCTTCGCCTGCAGGGGTAAGTGCCATTGTTGCTCACCATGGTCTGTTTTAGGATGGAAAGGAAAAATGGCACAAGGCATCTGGTCTGCTTCAATGGTCAGCTTTGGCCAGGAGACTGCAGGAGAGAACTACCTTTGTGGCAATAGCCACATCTTGGGGACCTTATTTGATACTAGGCCAACAGGGACAGTTCTCAGGAATTTAACAATCCGTAGCAAAGGCCTGAGTTTGGTGCCCTCAGTCAAGAGCAGGAACATATCTTACGCAAACCAAACATAAAGCCAGTTGGGATACCAAGGAAATCTAGCCAAACCTAGTTATCTAGTAGGGATGCCAGAAAGTAGGAGGGCTAAGCAAGAAGGAGGAAATGAATCAGGAATGATAGTTTTCACAGAGGTCATCAGGTAATAAGAAACAGGTCATATGGATGCTAAAAAGCCACCAAGTCTGGGAGGGCCTAAAACAAGATGGCTCTGGAGTCACTGTCTGCAGCAACTGCTCATATACTGGAGTAGGTATGATAGCCCTCAACTCTCTGCCCAGCTGGCCCTCATCAGAATCCTCACTATAAGGTCAGCTTCCTTCATGGAGCTTATTATAAAAAACTAAGAAATCTGAATTCTCCATCCATTCTTCTACTGACTGTGGCCAAGCCAACACTAACAATTCCTTCTCTTTCTCCAAAGCAGAGGTCTGAATACTCATCTAATGGTAGAGCCAACTGTCCTTCTCCTGCCATTCAAACAAATAAATTAACATGGGACTCTTGACTCAAGAAAGAAAGAAGCTGGATAAGTTTCTTAAAAAGTTATTTGATAAGAAAAGTAAGATGCAGGGAGAAACATGTATCACTGTATCAAGTGTTGACATCACCGTATATATCAGGCTGTATTAACGGCATCATTATCACTAGCATAATGAATAGAAAATTGTATAGCACTTAAAATATTTATGTCTTTAATATACCTATAGATAACTTCTATGAGGAAGTGGTTACTATGAGACAATTTCAGAACTATCCCTTTTGTAAATGAAGAAGAAAACTCCTTAATTATCCTAAAGATAGCACTTTAGTGTCCCTTAAGTACTGTGGAGGGTAAAAGATCATGGGTGCTATGATGTTATCAGGTATTAATTTCATGGGACCAGCTCCAAAGAGATTTGCTGCTCCTGAAATACTACTTCCTCTGTTGCATGTGCACATACACCCACCCCCACCCCCACACACCCTAAGCCTTCGTCACTGTTACCTATGATATCTGCTTAACTAAGAATCGTACTAATATCTGTAAAGTGTTTGGTGAGAGGTAAATAGGGTAGATTTCTTTTCAAAAGGGTCAATTCCATCTGTACTGAAAATTCCACCATAGCTATTAACTCAAGAACAATTTTACGGAAGTGAAACGTATGAGCAAAAGCCTCCTGAGGTATAACCACAGAAGTCTGCCTGGTTTGTGAGAAGAAAGGAAACTGATACTTTTTGAGAATATATTACATTTTTATTAACCGAATCCTCACAGTGCCTCTGTGAAGTGAGTGTTCTTCCTGCTAGTACACAGGCAAAGTAGAAGGTACATAACTAACCTAGGGATCCATTACTACTAAATGCTGATTGGGTATTTGCACTGCCCCCCCCCCTGTAAAAACAAAAACAGCCACCTACCAACAAATCATATCTGTTGCCACCTGCCCACTCATTAATCATAGTCTGGTTCCCACGGGATGTGTGCATCTGCACTCTACTTTAAGAGGTCACTTTAACTCTAACGGTAGCAGAAATCCCAGATCTCCTTCTGTGTGCTCCCTCCAACCACCTGGGTCACCGTCACAGCACAGTGCATGCTCATTTGCATGTCTCATAAGATGGGGTACATCATTTTGTCCTTATAGATGATCTGCCGAGCAAGTTTCTGGAAGTTCTCAACTGTACTCTGTAAATAACCAGGTACTTCAATACTGGAAAATTCAAATACAATTTTTATGTTTCAATGGTCAATTGGAAATGTAGATGAATAGCAGCTCTTTGCCATAAACTGAGGTGACCAGTTCTGCCAATGCCTATATTTTGGGGCAACGACTAGGATGATAAATGAGATGGGGGTCACAAGCTTGGTGAAAGGAAAAAGAAGGTGACTCAAAAGATAATTTAATTTTCTTAACAGTTGAATCACAAATTCCCCGAGGGAAGAAATACGCCTTTTCTGTTGAGGTGATGCCCGTTAAGTTCCCTTAAGTTCCCTTTGGGATAGAAACTGAGCTTTCAGAGCCATAGCTGCTTACAAGCCAGAGAAATAAGATTTGCTTATTTCTCCAAAGAGAAAACAATAAGGCAGGGGATGAGGGGAAAAAAGGGAATGCCATATGAAGTACAAAGAGCTTTTTTTCTACCTCATTTTCTGCCCCAATTCACTTGCACTATCCAAAGTCACAGAATACTTGAGAAAAATGGAATTTTTAAAATAAGAATTCAGGAAAAGGTTGAATATGTCTGAAATGACAGATTTGAAGAACAGGAAAAATGACCGGGAGCTACAGAGACAGAGATGCATAAGAATGCGTGTTTCTGAGAACTCTGATCCGCAGGTGGTGGGGACGGCTCTAGACTCCCAGTTCTGAGTGTTTTGGGTCATGTTTAGCCAAAGACCTGAATCAGGTGACACTTGCACTGAGCACCTTCACAGTTTTGTGCCCTAGTTGTCTGTCACTGCATTTGCTTCTTTGGGAACTCCAGAACTCGTACCACCTAAGATGACACCTTGGATTAACTCTCATTTATACTCTGAAGCCTGAGAAGCAAAACAGGTATAGGAATGAAACAAGGTAGAATGTCTGATGTTTCTCTAAAAACACATGATTGTGTAGCTGAGGGATGAAAATTTGCATTCGCATTGCTGTATTGCTCAGATAAACAAATTGGGAGGCTTTTCTTGAGTAGAAATAAATGACTGATTACGTTTATACTCAATAACATAGAGAGCAGATGAAAACACTCAAATGAGGTTTCCCTGCTTGGTGATACAGAAACAGCCATCCATCATGATGTCCACTGCGTTAAAGACCTTCTTAGCCATGCTGCTGTTCACTTTAACAGCAAACTCATTTTTAAGCAACTGGCCCTAGCAGCCAAGCTGCTTAGCAAAGGACTGCCTCTTACCCAGCTACACAATAAAAACCCCTAGACACTGAGCCACATCAGCAGCCCATATTTCCAGGTCTCCCTTCTGCCTGGCAGAAATTTTACCCTATATCTCTTTTCCCTTTTGCAAGTTTCCCAATAAAGCCTTTTCTTTACAACCTGAAAAAAAAAAGGTAAAATGACTCCTTTCCCTTCCATCATACTCTCCTTTACTCCCCCTTACTCAGCCTAGCTGAGGAAACCTCAGCTGACTTGGGGTTTCCCTTTCCCTCCATGTATAAGAGTATTAAAGGGGCCACCAAAGAAAAACAGTACCGAAATCTATCTTGGGACCTCTCTGAAACCCACAGAAGTGAATCCGGTGGCCATTCAACTTATTAGCTACTAATTATTTGTGAGATTTTACATTCTACACCTAATTCCATTAAATCATCACAGGAAACCCTAGAATGAAGGTAGTTTTATTCCCTTTTTTTTTTTTTTTTTGCAGCTGAAGAAAGGGAAGGAAATGCAGAAAATAAAATATGCAAGATGCAAAATATGTGAAGTGACTACGTAATTACAGAGAAAAGGCAAAAGTAGTAAATCATTGGCAATTTTATACAGGATAGACAGTTGAGCCCTCACTGAGACACAGGTTAGGTTAAAGATAGCACAGATACCTTTGACACTCCTGCCTCCTCTTGAATCTGGGTTTCTTTGTGTCTTCTTCAACCAACACCATTTGACACAAATTGTGTTTTGAATGGCTGAAGTTCTAGTTTCAAAAGGCTAGATATGTCTGCTGTGGTTTCTTGGACCTCTCACCTGACAAGTAAGAAATCTTCCTACTTTGAGGATGCCATGCTGGAAGAAAGCACAAGCTATCCACAGCAAGAAGGTACATATACAGAGAGAGAGAGGAACAGGGAGAAGGAACAGAAAGAGGAGACCTTCAGTTCAAGTAATCCCAGCTGAGATCTCAGACATCATGACAGAGAGACAAGCTCTCCTCTTTGTGTCCTATGTGGTTTCCTGATCTACTGAATCATAAACTATAACACTAGTAAATTGTTATTTAAGCCACTGATGTTGGAGGCAGTTTGTTACACAGTGATAGATAACCAGAGTAGAAAGTAGTTTCTGGGTAATGACAGAGGGGAGGGAGTATGTTCCTTATGCAGAGAACTCTGGGCAGAGGGGACAGCACTTTAATGGTCTGAATGGGCCCAGAGGCACTGACAAATGGCAAGACCAGTGTGGCTAGACTAGACTCAGTGTCAGAGAGGATCAATGAGATGGGGTTGGAAAGATAAAGCAGAAGAACATCACGGACGGCCTAGCAGACCACTATACAGACTTAGACTTACTTTGAGTTAAGATGAAGGATAGGTACTAGAAGGTCTTCACTGAGGAAATGACAAATTATGTATACTTAACTATTACTCTCCAAGGATTTTTAAGCCAAAGGATGGAAACATACACTGCTGTAATTAAATTTAAAGCACCCATAAGTTAAGTGCCAGAGCCAACATATGTGTTAGAGCTGCTGGTCTCAGCCAAAGGCAATCCCATGCCTGGTTTAACCAAGGATTGCTGAGTTGTTCCATGACATCTCATTTCATGGACTATACTGTTTGCTTAGGACACACAAGAAATTGGGTGCTTTTGTTATTCACTTTGAGAACTGATATCAAATATGATATAGGGGGAAATAAAAAAACAGAGAACAAATATATTTAGCAGCTAACTCCAGTGGAACCATTTTTATTACCCAATTGAAATCAGTTTTGGGTAGGCTGAACTGCAAAGAAAGAGCCAAGGTCTGGGACTTCAGCCCCACCCTCCCTGCTCCGGAAACATTAGCTGCCAAGACACTCTGCTTAGAGGAGACGTGTGCCTATGTGGACCCAGAAATGCGTTTTGTGTGGATACACATGTATGGGGGAACTGTGGAAAATAAGTTATGAGTGGGTAAGTGCTTGATTTTTTAAGATCTACAACACTAATAAACAAATGATAGACTCTAATGAGTTCTTTAATGCACATGGAGACCGCTTGTCACTAAAACACTTACGGGCTTGTGTGTAGCTTAATGTAAAAGCCCTGGGTTTAAGCTCCAGTACCAGAAAGAAGCAGAGGAGAAGGGAGAGCTGTAGGAGTAGGAGGGGGAGGAAGAGATAACTTTACGATTTGCAGAGTTCAGTTACATACTCACTCCTCTCATTGCCGTGAGTTAGCATTAGTTAACTGATCAGATCATCCTTATTCATGGCAACACATCACTGATAAAACATCATCAGCTTAGGTTGCCTAACCTGCAGCTGACGTGCAACATACATAAGTGACAGCATTTTGTTTCGTCCCTTCCCTTGCTGAACTAGGTAAAACCCAGTTTCCTTTTTTGCTTGACTAACAAATAAAAATGCATGGACACGTGTTTACAGCACCAAAAATGACAGGCACGTGGGCTATGCCTTCTGGTCACCTTTCTATTACACCGGTGTCAATGGTTGCCTCTCCATCTCTGTGGTTTTGGAGAAGACCATCAGACACAGACTAGCCAGACACCTCACATGGGCCAGGAGCGTCCACCTCCCTCTCCAAACACCTTGCAGAGCAACCTAGAAGGGGAGCATGTCGAGAAGCACAGGGATCAGCAAGGGTCACACAGGCATGTGACCGGAAACAGAACAGAATAGAGCTGACATCTGAACTCGATAACCAGTCCTTGAAATTAAGAGATTTCTTACATACAATTTCATTCCTTTCCGCAGGAAAGTTCAGGTAATAATATGAAAGAATATCAAGTAGTTTTCTCCTTGCTTCATACAGACACGTTATTTTTCCCTTGACCACGCTGTGGTAGAGCAAAGGCTTATTACAATCTACTTGCCGCCACAATGAAAGCCCGTGTACATCAAGTCAGGACAAGAAGCTTCACACACAGAAGTAACCAGACCTATCCCACTTAGATTTCTACCAAAAGGGAGACAGATTGGGAAGGGGTATCCATCCTACAAAATGACTTCCTTTAACATCAAACAAAAACAATCTTTTTTGATATAGGGAATGTTCATTTAGAATCATAACCAGAAAGAGTAACTATATTCACTCAAAAAGTTTTTGGTTGTTGCATATGTCTCAATAAAGCAGCCCACTCTATATGCCATTCACTTGCATGGGATTTGCTCCCTTTTGAACTAGACAAGTAATAAAATGTCCTGATGAATCTGATTTAGCGTGGGACTTAATAACTGAGACAACAGGGACCACAGCTGCCATGCCAGGCGGCCTTCCCATGAGGCAGCTGAGCCACAGCACACCCTCTGGGCCTCTGGTAATAAACCTGTCCAGTGCTCCTTGGGATTGTGCTTAGTTGTAATAAATTAGATTGTTATCCCACCAAATCTTCGACTTATTTCTGAAGATGGCTCAGTGTAATTTAGCTCCAGTTAATGAACGATAACCCTAAATGCAATATTACTAGCTATTATTTCTCACTTTAAAATAGTGCCTAAGTGGCTAATGTTTCTTGGTGTAGATAAAGTCCTAGCCCAGACAATGAGGATATTATGATGGGGAGAACAAAGATGCTGCGGGAAATTGTGCCTCTGGCTTTCTGATCAGACCACAGTTACCCACCACCCTCCACCTGTCTCAGGGAGGCAAAGGACCTGAAGGAAATTAGCTGCTAGCATCAAAGAAGAAACAGCACTCTTCTATACTGCACATGGGTGGTTGTTTTTGAGGAATACTTGACAATATGTAATAAAAGCCTTATCTATTGTTATATGTTCTTCAATTTGATATTAAGGAATTTATGTTAAGAAATGCCCAAAGCAGAACATTTCCCATAATACAAAAAAAAAAAAGATAGCTGAAAGGCTCAGTAATGTAGATTTTATTAAACAGCCATAGTACAGCCAATATTATCTCTAGAAAACACGTATCTGCTACATTCTATGTGCTAAATTTTTTTAATGTCTATAACATCCCTGTGAGGCAATACTGTTATGGTTCTCAATTTACAGATGAGTAAAATAAGCTCCAGAGCGTCAATAACTTGTTCAGGTCTGATGGCTACTACACCGTGAGGCTGACATTTGACCAGGCACTGGAACCTCGTAGTTGGGCTCCACAGTCACTGTTCTTAATCTCTGTTTTGCTGTATCTCATTGGTATGACTGATGGTAGAGGGACATACTAGTTCATGAAAAGAAAATGCTCAAAATATGTGGGTGAACGGTGAATAAAAGCAGGTCATAAAATAAGTTAACCAGTGTGATCCTGTTTTTATAGAAAAAGAAAATATGTATAAAAAGAAATATTCATGATCTGTCAAGACACAGCATATCATTAACAAATACATCAAACTAATAACTAATTAATTTTGGCAGCATCTCTAAGTGCCTCTTAAATTTAATTTTTGCTTATTTTGGTTCCATTGTTTTAATTTTCTCCATATATATATATATGAATAAGATACATAATGTTTACATTGAACTTGAGCATTCTGTGCACATATATATCACATCAAAGTTGAGATAAGGTCTCACTCTGTAGTACAGGTTGGTCTTGAACTTACTATGTAGCCCAGGCTAACCTTGAACTTTCAGCAATTCTCTTGACTCAGTCTCCCAAGTGTTGGGATTACAGGTATGTGCCACCACACCCGGCTTATGTAGTGTTGGGAAATAGAACTCAGGACCTTGTGCTTGCTAGGCAAGTGCTACAACCTCTGTGCTATTCCTCCAGCTCCTCTAAGTGATTCCTGCAAAAACCATGTATTCAAATTTCAAACTTCCATTGAAATCAAAGTAAAAATTTAAACATGAGAAATAATATTCTAATTATGTAATATAATACTAATGGTCCAATCAAATTACATAAATATTACTACACTTGGAATCATGAAATCTCGTGCTAGCCATGTTGTGGTGCTGTTCAGAGTATACATTTTTATAACCTTGTAGCAAGTGTGTCCAACCTGCAGCCCTCTATGTTTTTGCCCTTGATTGTTAAAAACAACTATAATGAGAAAATTTTTAAAAAAGGATTTTTTACTAATATATGTACATTAACTATATAATAGGTTTTATCTTTTTCCCAAGACAGTTTCTCTTCACCCCCCAAAACAAGGGTTACTAGTTGGGCATGTCTGCCTATAGGAAACAATTCAGCAATGTAAATTATGACCCAGGAAGATATTTCCTATTACCTTGTAATTCCACTTCTGGAAATTATCTCGCAATCAAAATTTAAAACAAGGTTACTGCCATATGCAATTGGTACCACAGACATAGCTGAAAGATTTAATTTGTGTTTGCAGTGGCAAAGCCCTGAGAGGTGCGGCGGTTGCTAGGGTTCCTATTTATAAGCAACCTAAGTGGTTCATGGGAAAGATGACTAGGCATATTGAAGAGCTCTGAGACTAAGGTCTGTGCACATGTCCTTGGCATCACTGCAACCAAGAAACACTCCCAGAAAAGGACAGAACATATCTACATCCAGAATGCCAGTGGATCTAAGAGGGCAAGACTCTTGAGTATAATGCACTATGATGTCATCATGTCCCCTTTGAGGAGCCTTTGTAGCTCCTGTGGATCAACATTCACACATGCAGAAAGCTACGCCAAATTAAAGAGTTGGGACATGAGGTTTGAGGTTGGTTCATGAGAAACAGGGATAAAGGTTTGTTTAGGAATTCATGAGCATTAGTGGAGAAACTGCCCTTTTTTCCTAAATACTAAAATATTCTTTTCGTTTTGTTACCCCCCCCCCCCAAAAAAAAATGCTAGGATTAAGCATTTTCTTCTTTTTCTAACAGGTACTTTTGTAAGTCACTTTAAAAAAAAAAATACTTGGAAGCTAAGACCCTGAACTGACAAAACAACTTATTTATGAAGACTGACAATTTGCTTATCAGGAACTGCTTTAGGCCACTCACCACACTGTCTGTGGTGGTTTGGATCTGGACTGTCCTCCAAAAGCTTCATATTCTTGTGGATCCTGTGTAGGGTTGTGAGGTGGGGCCTGGCTGGAAGAGGCAGGTGCTTTGGGTTTGACCAGGGAGAGGCAGGTGCTGGTCCGCCCTTCCTCCCAGTCTCTCTCTGTACCACCATCTCTGCTGCTGGAGCTCTGGCTCTGGCGCTGACCCCACTCTAGCCCTGCCATGTGCTTCCATCATTTTCCACCTGCCCACCCATGAATGGACTGTGACCTTCTGAAACTGTGAGCTACAATAAATCTTTCCTCCCTAAGTTGTGGATGCTGGGTATTGAGCCACAGTGACAAAAAAGTAACTAAGACACTATCCAACAGTAAAAGCTATTACATCATATATTCTCCACCCACAGCCAATTCCCTGCCTTGCAAGGCAATTCCCTGCCTTAAATTACCCAGTCCAGACTCTGACACCTCATAAACCTTCTCCCACACTCTCTTATCGAAGACACAGCTAGGACTCTGCCCACGTGGTGCCTGCCCTCACTGCAATAAGTGTGATTAGCTTTGCTTCATCAGGATATTTTCTGGTGGTCTTCTAAAGAACCAAAAGTTGACTTCTGTCAGGTTTAGGAATAGGAGAAGACATGGGAAGAGAGGGAGGTACAGGGTAATGGAGGTGAGCTGCTGAGGCAGAGGCCCACTCAGCCCCTGTGCAGGATAGGAAGGCAGTGAACAAGGAAAACAAGGGGAAGAAGTGCTGAAGGATAGTAAGCCATAAAGAAATACGGATACAAAGAATTTGAAAAAAATGGGGGCACCTTGAGCCCATAATGCTCAGTGACACGGGTCAGGCACAAAAGATTAGGTATCACTTGGTATCCCTTATATAAGATGTCATAAACACATATATGAAAAGATCTTAATGTAAGAGCGAGGGTAGGAAATAGGGAACAAGACTGCTTGGAAAAGGGAACCGACACTGAGGAGGGGAAAGAGGAAAAAAGACAAAGAGGGAGGGAAAAAGTTTTTGAAAAGTGATAGGTATGCACACAAGCTCCCCATGCTATACATAATATTGTACATAATTAGTATGTAAATGAACTTTCAGTGCACACATATTCAAAAAAATGTAAAAAAAGAAGTGCTGAAAATATCTGAGGACGGAGAAGCATCACCAATCCACTGACAGCTCAGACTTGGATGTGGTTTAGGTGTATCCTCAGAGGTTCTTGTGTTAATGTCTGGTCTCAGGAGGGCAGTGACAGGCACCGTGGAACCTTTAGGAGGCATGGCCCAGTGGGAGGCCTTCGGGAAGTGGAGGTGTGCCCTCAGGAGAGATGAGGGACCCCGGACTGTGGCTTCCTCTTGGGCAATGTGATTCCTTAGTGTATGCTTCTTCTAATGCCTTCACTATCAGGTGACACTTCTTGGAGGGGGACAGGTAATGTAAAGGTTGTAAGAGCCCATGTTGTTTAGACTTTCAGCTCTGAAACTGTGAGCTAAGTGTACTCTTTTTTTTAATTAACAAAGAAAAATTGCCTGCCTCAGGGATTTTACTAAATTTATGGAAAACTGACAATCTACTGGTAGTTGAAACCAAAAGTGGCAAGGTAGGGGACGGACATATTGAGTAGTCTGGCACTGGCAGCTTAAGCATTGTCAAGCCACGGAGTGACCAATCAGAATGTGTGGTTCTACTGAGCTTAGGATAGGAAAGATTAGGTATTGGAACCCTGTGGCTTCAAGAAGTCTGTATTCTGAGGCCAAAGCTAGAGTTCTGCCTGTCTTACAGCTGTACGGTGTTTCAGAAGATGACCCAGGGCCTGTGATCACCCTGGCCCTGCAGTCACAAGAGGTGTGTGGCTATGAGCAATCTACCTCACGTGTCCTAGTTACACTAAGCCTCTATTTTCTCATCTGTGAAACAACACACACTAGAAATACATGGTTTATAGCATTATTTTGAGGATTAAAGAAGGCAGTTAATGATACAGTATCTGTCACATCGTAAGTACTCAAGAGTGTTAGCTTTTATTTATGAGTCCATTATTTTATGTTCTCATGATGGAATAATCAAGATGTTTATTTTGGTATTACTTATAACAGTACAAATTTTAGAAAAAAAGTAATGCAGTGCTGGTAAATTTGTAATATTTCCCAGTTCTCATGTTGTAAATATTCCACCACCTCCAATTTTCAGGTACTTATCTGAAGTGACTGAATTCAAATTAGGGATGCACTTATCTCCCAAGACGTGGTAAAAGCCAAGTCAAGCACAACCACTAGGAAAAGGTTTATAAAGTATTTGCCAAGGCAGAATGGCTATTAGGATCTCTTGATGATATAATATGATATCATAAAAATTAGAATTATAAAAACTCTATCTACCCTTTGAAAAATACAGTGGTCATACTAACAAAATAATCCATGATGACATGGCAAGTCACGTGCTTCCTGGAGTCTCAGATGCACAGGTTTTTGCTTATTCATTTTCCTGACACATTTTACCATTGTGTTTAGTGTTGTCTCACTTTTTGTGTGTGTCTTGAAAAGTTTTTAATAAATCAATGATGATCATTTAAGCAACATTGCTCTAAATTCAAAAATAAAGAGCCAGTAAAACAATCCCAATATTGATTGGGGTGGGGCCAGCAAAGGAGTGGTGCAAAGTGAAAACAGGTTGTTGTTGAAGCAAGTAAATTTCTGCCTTCTCTTTGGATGTGTGATACTGTTGTATGCACAATAATAAATAATAACAGAAATAGTAAAATAGAACGCAAGCCTAAGCATTAATGCACAAACACAAAGAAAGGAAAAAGCGTCTCTCTGTCACTCTCCTGATTTTGTCTTTAATCTGTAACTTATCTGTAACATTCTGATTATGGGGTCGCAATGGCACACAGAGGAGAAGGTGCTAAGCTAAGTGTGTGTGTGTGTGTGTGTGTGTGGTGTTCATGTCCACATGGTTTAAATATTCAGGAAAAGACCCTTCATCCCCAGGTGTACTTTCCAGCGGAAGCAGTATATCAGATTGTGGTATGTCTGTAGAGCTGGCCTTTTATAGAAGTGTGAAGAAACTAGACTGGGTTGAAAACCAGGAATCAACCAGAAAGGCAGGACTTGCCTGAGGGCTGTGATTAGGACTTTTTTTTTTCATATCAGCAGCTCAGCTGGTCCCCTTCAGCCTGGCTGGGCACCGTTATGGGAGTTGGAAAATAGCTGTGACTCCTTCCCCCTTTGGGGAGGGAGAGGACATTGTTCACACTTTGTCAAACTTAAAAGGAAAAAAGTTACAGTTACAGTTGTCTTTGCTGCCTCAGTGAGTATTTCTTCAAAACAACAGCTGCAGATCAAGTCTGCCTCCCCAAATGATCATTTAAGCAGGCATGTCCTATCTATGGCTGGCCATTTTGTTGCCCTTGTTATTTTGAGTGAAGAAGTACTGTTTTGGGTCTCATATAAAATATATAACAGTTAAGGCAGAAGTATTAAAACTTTCTTTAAATTATTTTTCATTTTAACATTAAAAATATCAAGGTAAAAAACCCAGCAGGCTTCAGGTTAGATATGGCAATTTACCACTACAGAGATTTCTTTTCAACTCAAATACCTGCCTCATGTAAATACTGTGAACTAAGAAGAAACAAGTTTTGGGTGTTTGCACAGGGACAGTCAAGTACCCTCCCTGAAAAAGTCTGCACCTTAGTATTTCATCTGGAATCCAAACATTCAATTCGTGGACTATCTGTATCTCAGGCTTTTGCGATGTTTTGCTGTTTTATTTTTTCATTAAACTGTTGCTACTACAAACATAATGAAAGAAAAGCAGCTTAGTGCAGCCACAGGCTGGAAGAGTTGGGCTCCAAATGCTTGGTGGAAGAGGAGGCTGATACACACAATCATAATTAGGCTTAACCAATTTGCCACATACCAGAAATTTCAATGCTCTGTGTTTCCATCATTCTTGCAGGAACCTATGATCCTACTTGCAGGAAAACTTGCACCTGCTCATTCCAGAGCGGAGGTCACCAAGAATGCTCAGAATGACTCTGTCAGAGCCAAGGAATTTCAATTTCTTGTGATGCAAGGAGACATGGAAATGAAAAAAGACTTCTGGACAAACTAAACTGGATACATCAGAGATGTTTAAAAAAATCCTATCATAAATGTAATATCCCGAGCCCAGAACGAATCCATCCTTCAGGACAGAAACTTAATAAAAAATGTTCCTTTGTGCAAATGCCCTTTATGTTGCTCTTTTCTTTTCATCCAGTACTACTTTGGTATCAAACAGAATCTCTCAATTTTAAGAAATTACAGCACTTAAAGGACCTTACACTGGCTGAAATTCAGCTACCACTGAGCAAAAACTGCTTTTATCACACGGGTCCTGAGGGGTATTTGCGGAATGACTTCATCTCAAGCAAGACGGGAATGGCTTCCAGTGCTCTGTTGTCAATAGGCGTGGAAAAAAACAGAATTGATTTCCATCTGCTGTTGGGGATAATGTGGTCTTGTTTTTTATCCTTTGCACCATGAATTCAACATCACACTTCCCTGCATTGCAACCAGATTAGACACAAATACTGAATGAGACCCTCGGCAAGTAACTTAAGCCCCAAATTAAGCCATGGTTCAAGAGAAAGGCTACCAAGCCTCTTAAAGCAATATGCTTACCCAGGGAAAATTTCATATTTGTTGCATCTTATACCCCCTAGGATAATATGTCACAAATATTTCATAGTACTGAGCACTAGCCACAGAAATCTGTTACTCCAAATTATATTCTAATGCAATATTAAAATTACAGCTTGAAAGTATGGATTTTCATCACATACCTTTCCATAAGCCTTGCCCTCCCAAGCTTATACTGATACACTGGTGCTGCCTTAGCTGCATTTTCACTGCAGGGACACAAGACCCAATGCCCACAACTTAAGGAAGGAAAGGTTTATTTTAGCTCACAGTTTCAGAAGGTTCCAGTCCATTAATTAGGACTGTAATGACGGAAAGGGCATGGTGGAGGCCTAGCTGGAGAAAAACAGCTCATGGGATAATGGGGCAGGGAGCAGAGAGAGAATGAAAGAGCAGAGTTTAAAGTATGATCTTCCAGATCATGTCCCAGTGAGTGATCTGCCTCCTCCTGGTCATGCCCCAGTGACCTTCCCCTTCAGCCAGGCCCCATCTCTTAATAGCACAAGAAACCGATGGATTAATCCTCATGATCAAATCATCTTCCAAACATGAGGCTTTTGGGAGACATTCCAAATCAAAATCATAACCGGTACTATCAGAAATACATTCTGTTGCTTATGGAATTTGGAAGAGTTTATGAATTCCCTAGTAGGAGGTGAGATAACTTACTTATTTCAATCATCCTTTCTTGAATATGCATCATGACAGGAGGGGCTCAAGGATGGGGCCTGGGAGCTCCAAAATCAACTTGCTACACAAGTGAAAATAGAGAAAAGCTACTGGTGGTTGTTTCCCTCAGGCTTGTGGGAAGATGTGAAGAAAACTCAAGTGTTGGGTTCAGACAAACTGAGAGGAGACCATCTGTGAGTGCGGGTGTATGCTCCTGTGGAGGATATATGTGTTCTAAATCTAACAGTAACTTTGTAAACAAGATGGGTAACAGCTGATTGGTCTGCATGGAAAGAGAAACAAACATTTAAGTTTTTTCTTAAAAGTAAGGTTCTTAAGCTTGAATTATGCTTACAGAGAGGCGATTTCCTGAGATTTCAGGCCACAGGGATGATAACCTGTCAGAGAAACAAGGATAAAATCCTGCTACTTCTGTGGTCACAGAATAGCTGGAAGAAATACAGGCTAGGTAAGAGTGTTTGTTCTAGAAAGCTCTGCTCTTCTCTGCTTTATGGCCTCCCAGGAAAGCAGTCTCGCTAATCCTAGAATTTACATGGCAACTATTAACTGAGGAAAAGGTGCTCCCTCTACCTTATTTTGAGTTAAACTGTGAACAATTATTTGCCTTATCTATGAAACAGCTCTCTATAAAAAGTCGAATAATCACAGTTACATTCTGAGATGAACATTACTTATTCCTTCTTACCATTTTTTTTTTTTTTTTAGATAATAGAGCCAAAGCTAAAACTTTATTTTTTTTTTCTTAGAGAAACTCTTGGTTTAGGTACTAAATTATTCAGAAGGAGTTTACACCATTCATGATGCCTTTAAAAAAACATCAAGCTATTCAAAGTCTGCATATATGAGATTGTTTTCTGTTATGATTTAAATCTAAAATGGATCCCAGAAGTTTCTTGTATTTGAAAGGTGAAAAAATCCTAAGGATGCTATGCTCATCAGGACTAATTCCTTCATTATCTCCAGTGCTGTAGGAGGGGGCTACTGTGGTTTGCATCGGGAATGTCCCCCAAAAGCCTAATGTATTTGAGTATTACAGATTGCATATGGAACCATGTGCTGTTGGGAGATAGGGGCTTAGTCTAGAGGGGTGGATTACAGGCATGTAAAGTGGATTATAGGCATATAAATTGAATTCTAGGCATGTGTTGGAGGTTTACTACAGCTTCCACCCTGGATCCAGAAGGGGCTGATCACTGAGGGGAGACCTGGAAGGATATATAAGCTGCTTCCTGCCTTCCTTGGAGGACTAGTCTCAACTTGCCTTGATTTGGCTTCCTGTGTGTGATGTCATGAGAAGCTGCCTTCACCTTTGCCTTTGCCACATAATTCCATTGCTTCCGGCCACCTCTGAATGGACAGTGACCTTCTGAAACTGTGAGCTAAAATAAACCTTTGCTCCCCTAAGTTTGTGGGTGCGAGGTATTGAGTCACAGCAATGGAAAAAGTAACTATGACCGGGGCCTACCTAGATGGATGGACTAGGGGAACGTGACCTTGAAGGGTATGTTCTTGGTCTTGGCTCCTCCATTCTTTCTGCTTCCTTGACACCACATAGTACATGGTCCTCCGCCATGACCTTACACCGTTGCCTTTTCCACTTTGGTGCCAATCAATCAGGCATCGACTGAGATGTCTGTAACTGTACGTCAAAATAAGCCTCTTTTACATTGTGGGTGTTGGATATTGTGTTCAGTGACGGGAAAGTGAGTAAGACACGTTCACAGCAGAGGGTGTGTTCTGTGCGCTGACATGGCCAGGATGAGGAGTCACAGGCTGTTGTAAGTTCCTAGGTTTGGGGTTAGTGTACTATAAATGTGAAAGGACTTGGAACGTGTCATTCCCATTGCCCTAGAAGTATCTAACTAAGGATACAGACGTGAAATATTCCACATTTTAAAGAGAAGAGTAAGTTGGGGGACAGTCACCCCGTTTGAAGACACAACCAAAGCTGTAATCACGATTTTCAATAAAAGCTAGCGATTGAAGAGGAAGAGAGGGACAGCCAGGAAGCCCCGGGATGGTGCTTTCTGGCTAATGGGGATTCTGCTACAGTGGCTTCCCATTCTCCTTTAAGGAAGGTACAGCTCATGATTCCAAAACCTCAACAAGGCAGAAAAGCTACAGGACAAGTCTCAGCAGAGACTGGTGGACAAGCAGAAAGGAGAAAAAGCATTACGAACTTCAGCTAAGCACCTGCTAATGCAGGCTTCCTTGTCTAAGAGGGGCTCATCTCTTGCCAGTGGGTAGGATCCTCAGGGAAGGCCTCCACCAAGAAGTGAGCCAAGATTGATCACAACTCTAAATGGTAATCTCATTTTTATTTGCCAGTGATTGGTTCAGAGATAAGCCTCTAACCAGTTTCAGACAAGACAAGTAATCTAGATCAATCTACATCAATCTAGTCAACTAGATTAGAATAAATAACTGGTTCTAGTTCAGACTGTTGAGGAGCTTCTTCAATATATTTTCCATCCTGAAATAAAAAAATAGGTAAGCAAATAGGGAGGGACTCTTTCCTTCTGTTTATTTATTTATTTTTTTTCTGGAGGACACAGGACATGAGCATGAATACCTTGGACTATGGCCACCATCTTACTGGAATGCAGAGCCAGCCTGAACCTGAAAGACAACCTGGGTTGGACGGAGGAGCAAAAGGATGAAAACACCTGGGTTCATGGGAACATTACTAATTAACAGCAATAAAGAATTGAATATTCTGTTACTTGCAGTCCAAAATATTTTAGCTAGTGGGGTAACAGAAATTAGACTAGAGTCCATGCCTGACCAAACACCACACCCATGAGATTAGCAAGTCAATGTGATTTCATGGTCCCCTGAATCCTTTCTCTTTGGTGCTTAAGCAGCTGTTACCAAGAAGAGAGAACAGTTAGTTGAAGAGATCCCAGGCTGTGCCTCACTGCCTACAACACTGCCATCCACGGCCTACAACACTGCCATCATCTCTGCTTCAACTCATAGAGGTTCTGAGATAGACACTGTTCTTAAAATGAACCACTCTTTGAAAATGAATAATTCAGCCAGCTCTAGGCCAGTAGGCTCTCCTGTACTTAGGAAAATCTCCCTTAAAATCTTGGTCTGATGTTTGCCTCAATTATTTTTGGTTAATAAGAGATAGAGCAAAAGGAAGGAAAGACGAAATCCAAAGATAGTTCAGAAGCTTTACTTATTGGTTGTTAGTCTTTCTGACATCAGGGACCAGCCAAGCTGAAGACCCTTCTCCCAAGGACCCAATGAGCAAAGCTATATCTCCTGTCAATCATCAGGAGCACTAGGACCTAACAGGGAGCATGCTGCCAGGAGGGGCAGCTGAGCTCATCCGTCTTAAGTTGGGTCATTTCAAGGCCATAGACCAGTACCAGTCTGCAGCTCAGAGTTGGAAATCGCTTCTTTACTTGTCCTAGTCCAATTCATCGTTTCTTACCTAGACCTCGGTTTATTCAGACTATAAAACAGAAAAATAACTTAGTTATTTTCTTGAGTTTTCTTTTTCTTCTTTCCTTTTTGCTCTTTTTTTCCTTTCTCTTTTTTTTTTTTTTTTTTCTCTCTCAACTCCAGGAACCTCAAATGAACAACACAAAAGCCCTGGGTCCTAGAGAAGGACAGAAGAGGAAGGGGGAAGAGACTGAGGCTGTGGGGCAGTAGAATTTGTGTTGTGGTAAACACCTCAGAGTATGAGCACTTTATAGCTTTCGAGTGGTCTCAATACAAGTGTCAGTGAGCATTTTCTTTTGTTCCAAAGAATGAACTACCCTTGGTATGAAAGAATTTTAGTGCACATGAAATAAGTGTGTGTAAGAGATGCTAGCAAATGAGAACTGGAGTAGAGAAGATAAAGGGAAGAGGAAAGAGGGAAAAAGTGTCACAGCTACTCCTTCCATCAGAGTGGTTGTTCCGATTTGCTCTCTTTGGTGAGGAAGTGTGGAAGGCTCCAACCTGACTTGTCTAGATTAAGCAGTCTGAGATACAGGGAGATCTACAGAGGAGCCCAGAATCTACAGGTCCTAGTTGTAGAGGGGTAGGGTTCCTGTTGGCACCTTGTACGAAGCTAAAGAGGAAATTGGAATATAAAATACAAAAATGTTCCAGCTGAAAAACCAAAGAGAGTTCAGGACTCTCTGCTGTCTTTTTATTTGTCTCAACCTATGATCGTGTTTCAGGAATAAAAAATGTGAGAAAAGTGCAAAAGTCCTGGATTCTATGAATCTGAGAGAAGATTAGAATGTGTTGGTAAAAGACACCCTGGCAGGCAAAGCAAGTTACGGAAGTAGATGCATCATAAATGCACGAGTGTAGACAGGCTATCATGCTTCCTAATTCTTTATGCACAAGTCTGATTCCCAAGTCGGTACTGTGAAGCGACACATCCTGGCTTTGGGTCGAGGTATCCCTGCTTTTGACTTCATTTTTTTATGCTACTTATTCTCCTCTCTGGCTCACCCTGGAGTAGTTGCAAGCCCAGTAGCTCTCTCATTTCCATTTTGACTTTTCACTTGCTTTCTGAAAAATTTCCCAAGCCAGTGAAGTATCTTATTCAGGTTGATTATGGCAGGCTGTCTGTTACTGTACTGGTACCAATACTTCCTTCAATTTGATTATCTTCCTTCTCATAGGCCAGGAAGGTAAGGTTCAAAGGTTCTAAGAAATTTCCTCAGAATTTAACTGGAAGCAAGTGGAACACCAGGATTCTATCAGTGGAGTCCTGTTCCTGGACTCTTCTTGTAATCTGCTGAATTTTCAGAGCCCTGATGAGATATGTGAGAACCCAGAGCCTGTAACCTGAATGGGAGGAGACTGATAGCATCTTTGCCAGACATTCACCTCCACATCCTGTCACCACCCACAAGGGATAGGACAGCCTGTGATAATGGGAACTATATTTCAGACAAAAACCATTCTATTCAGCTTCAAATTAAGGTATTAAAGCCAAGAAAAGAAGTACCTCTAGAGATAAAGCAGATGCCAATTTGGGAAAGGTCTTGAACAAAAGCACTTAGAGTGGAAGCAATCAGTATTTCCAAAAGCCACCATTCTTTAGACAAACCATTGAAAATGGGCAGCCTCACATAACACACTGAATCTACTGCATCTTGCTGGACAATGGCCTTTTGTTCATCAGGAGCTGACAGTTGATTAAAAGTCTTTCTTTGGGGAGAAAATAGCTCCCCTTCTCATCCTCTACCTGCCACACAGATATTTAGGGACAGCTAGTAAACGTTGAGAAGCACATTGAGGCTAGTATATAGACTGAATTAAGGAGTGACAGGGTAACTCACTGAGTTTTATATCAGTTACTGCTATTCCTGTCACCTAGTAGCTCAAAAAGGCTGGCTGGAGGCTGCTGTATTTTTATCTTCTATGGCCAGAGATCTGTGTTCCTCTTGTCCTCAGAGATACAGCTGTTGGTCTGTACCTCACCTGTAGACTTTGCCCCATCCAAGATGCATTCTAAAATGCACATGTTAGTCTTCCTGAGGGAGTCTTATTACAGACAAAGTGCACATTCAATGTGCAAGTGCTTCCTCTGAAAAAGGTGGGCGATGAGGTGGTGTTAAGTGACCCATATATCTTTCTTTCCATTATGTGACCCAAACGTGGTAGAACACTAGGACAAACTCTGGGAAAGTATATGCTAGCTCCACCTTTCCTCCCTCTTGGCTTTCTGTTTGCCATGCTGTGAACAGCTCTCTTCCTGCTTTACTTCTGGTGCCCACAGAGATCTTCTGAAATGATAAGCTGAAACAAATCTCTCCTCCCCTGAATGGTGAATGTTGAGTATTTTGTCACAGCAACAAAAAAGTACCTAGGGAATGTGGGACCCTGACTAGGCCCGGATAACTGAAGGTAGAAGGCTCAGATTCAGATAATCTTTGGAAACCTTTAGAAGTGGAGCCACTCCATCCTATCCCAGGCCCAGGACAGCCCGCAGCTGAGGCTTCACTCTACTCAAATTTCCAATTTTCCCCTGCCTCAAGACCCTTACCAGAAATCACGTGATCAGGTTTCACGTGACCCACCCTCAAATTAGGCAACTTTCAGACCCCAAACTTCCTCCAATTAGAGAATGACCCTTGCCCTACTACCCTGGCTGACCCTCTTCCCTCCAACTGCTTATAAGCTTGATCCCCACGGACAATAAAGGAGCTGCTAACACTGATTCAGTTTCCCCGAGAGTTCACTGGAGACCCTGTTCCCCCCGACTTCACTTATGCTTGATCACTGGTGGCCAGTGGCAGCCAGGGACACTGAAGACCCTGACAAGGGTAGCCTACCTTGGTCTCGTCTTGCTTCCTTCCTGAAGCGTGAGGGTGAAGTCTACCTCATGCCTTTTCCCTGGGAACCAGAGGTGGTCTCCTCTTCATTCACTGGAGGGCCTCATGTTTCTTAGTCCTCACTGTCTGCCCTGGGAACATCGTGCTGTGCCGTGCCTGACCCCTCCTGAGGGTGGCTCCTTGCCTGCTTCACTCCAAGAATACCACTGCCGTAACTTCCCCCTACTGGGTGCCCATCCCAAGAGCAAAAGGTGAGCTCAGGTCTACCGAGAAGCAGCCTGTTCTGGACAGAGCATGAGTTTGGAGTGAGTTTTAGATCCTGTTCTTGCACTTACAAGTGATGTGACATTGGGCAAATAATAAAACCTTGCATCTCAGTTTCCTCATCTGTACAGTGAGGATTAGAATCACTACTGCCACAGGAAATACATGGCAAGTGCTGTTTATGGCAGGAAGTCAGAAACATAAATGGTAGATCTAACCTATCACCTCCAGAGACAGCTTCTCTGTTCCAACTCTGCCGTAGTATGTATCAGAAAACCTATTTCTTTTGTAGAGTATGCCTGACCCAGAGCAAGCTGGGTGGTTAGATACTGTGGACAGCAGGACATTTATTGCTTTTCCCATCCTGTCTTACCATCCCTCTCAGAAGCTATACCCTGGCCCAGGAGATGAGCTGGCAGGTTATTGAGCTGACAAGTCACATAAGACCAGTGCTCAGAGGCTTATCGGGGTGATGCGGGAAAGCTAAACTGCCAGCAAAACCCGAGGGGTGGGGTATGGCTACATGAAAGAAGCACAATTCAAAGTCAGTGGGATAAAGAGAAGACCAGGAAGGATACGGAAAGTAGAGAGAGTCATGAACCTTTGGCTGTATTTTTCCTGAGGATCACCAAAAACGTTAAGGCACAAAGCAGGCTGGATGTGTTTCTCAGGTGGGAGCAGAGAGAGAATTATCCATGACTGTTGGAGAAAATGTAATTGCATCTAACTTTGCTTCCATTCTTACCAAGAACTCAGAGTTTCTGAATGAGCAGCAAAAACACCATTTTTTAAAATTTGGATAAGGCTCTTTTCCCCCCCACTATTTTTATTAACATACAGATGTAATACATAGTATTTACAATGAATTTGGGTGTTTCATACATCTGTGTATCACATCTACTTCACAATCCTTTCCCATCTTCTACTCTCCCACTCCCTCCCTGTCCCTTCCCCCGGCTCTGGTTATCACTTCATATGGTTCCAAAGAATGTCTGTGTTCTGGGTTTTCCAAGTCCGAGAAACCATACGGTGTTTAATATATTAATCTTCCGCGCCTAAGCCATTTCACTCAAGTCACCATTTTTGCCAGTGTTTTATATAAACTGTCTAGCTATGGCTGGAAGCAGGCAGTTTTCAGGGGAAAAAAAAAAAAGCTACAAGAGCAGAAGTATGCTGAAAGAGACATTTTTATCCTGCCTTCCACAAGGAAGCAGATGTCAGAAGTCTGGACCCCATTTTGGATTTCACAGAGCTAGAGCTTTAATCTTTATCCCCTGGTAGATACCCGTAACCTCTCGTACCCATTCCTGAGCCCGAGACTTCAAGTATTTGGATGAAAGATCCAGGAATAAACAAACATTCAGGCTTAAGTAGTATGTAGGATGTGCTATTGTCTGGATCTTGAGTGTCCTTCAACAGCCTCACATTACTTGGAACTGTGTGTTATTGGGAGGTAGGGACTATCTGGAAAGATTGTCATTCTGTTGCGACTGGGGGGCTCAGGGCAGAGCTTTCAGGTATTTGTTATTGACTTGTGGACCAGGAGATAAGAGAAGAGCACCCACCCTGCTGGGGGAGGAGCAACTGGCAGCTCTGCACTAAGTAAAGCCAGGAAGAGGAAACATTGTCATTGCTCCAGCCTTACTTGGCTTCTGTCTGCACTGGGGTGAGCAGTTCTCTAGCTTGTCTCTGCCATGTCTCGCCTCCATTGTTGCTGGTTTCCCATGAATGGACTGTGATTGTGAGAGAGAACTTCTGAAACTGTGAACTAAATCAATCTTTCCTCCCTTAAATTGTGGATGTTGGGTATTTTGTCATAGCAAGGAATACATAACCAAGAAAGATTCTCCTAAAAAAAGACTAAAAGGTGACTGAAATTTAAAGTATTTACAGTGAAGATATGTAGAGAGGAGTGCAAAGCCAAATTGAATAAAGCCAAAGAAACACATACAAAGGTTGAAGATACAAAGTAGAAATTCACTATATATTCTCCTTCCACTCCTCCACTATTTATTCTTTTTTCTATTCTTTTCTTTTCTTTTTTCTTTTTTCTTTTCTTTTTTTTGAGACAGGGTCTCATTCTCTAGCTCAGGCTAGCCTTGGACTCATGGCAGTCCCCCTGCCTCAGCTTCCTGAGTGCTAGGATTACAGGCATGTGTCACTTTGCCCAGCTTTATGTGCTGCTGGGGAATTGAACTCAAAGTCTTGTGCTTGCTAGGCAAGTGCTTTAACCAGTGTGCCATTCCTCCAAGCCTGGTTCTCCACTAAAATTCCTGTCTTGGTCATGACTGTCTCAAAAATGAACTTCGGGGCTACTAAATGCAACATTTAAAAAATGTTGGGCCTCTTGTTTAAAAAAGCTTGGTTACAATTTCAGACCTTCCAGACATTAATGACTGTATCTTTGGGTAAGTGGGTTAAACTTTTAAAATCATTTCCTCACTGGTCAGAGCACTCAAAAAGTTCTCACAACTCAAGCCCTGGGAGCTGCGAGCTTCTTAAGGCAGAGACGGGCTTTCATATCTCTCTGTCCAAATGTCTACTAAGAATTCTGGGGCAGAAAGAGTGCTCAATAGTTGTCTAAGTGACTAACTGAATAAAACAGTAAGAAATCAGGGAAACTGAAAACAAAGTGCTTTGAAATGGTTAAATGCCTTTAAAGATACCGCTGCCTTGTATTTCTGCCATTTTTATTTCTTCCATTCAATTTGCTCTTTTTTTTTTTTTTCTTTTTGGTTCTGGTACTGGGGATGAAACACAGAACCTTTGCATTAACCTATACCATCAGTCCAGATTTGATTTTTTGATTTCAAGACCGGGTTTCAGCAAGTTGCTAAGTTGCGGGGCTCAGACTTGTCATCTTCCTTCCTCCCGAAGTACTAGACTCACAGGTCTACACCACCAGGCCTGGCTCCAGTGTACTCTTAAGCATCTTCAGAGTGAGCCTCAAAGAATTCAAACTGTACACATAGGGAATGATCAATTTGATCACTTCTAAAGGTGGCAGTTTATAAAATTCATAATAAAAATATACTAGTGAAAGGAGATATCTAACAAGAGATTTTAGTATAGTACTACTGCTTCACCTTTACTCAGATTAAATGTTCACTAAAACACATGTTATAAATGGTTTATAATTATTTTGAAAGATCTGATAATTTAATCTATATCTTTATATATTTAATATACTTTGGACATATTTGAATAAATTCACCTCAGTTTATGTCATTTTGTTAAATCATTACAGAAATACACAATAGAATTCACTGTTTCTAGTTACTTTGAAAAGATAAATTGTATTCCAAAGGTGGCACACATGCTGTCCAGAATTAGGCAAACAGACTTAATTTTTTTTTTTTTTTTTTTTTAGTATGTAGTAGGTAGGCATGGTGGCACATGCCCATAATCTTAAAGTATTCAGGAGGCTGAGGCATGAGGCAAGTTCAAGGTCAGCCTGGGTAACTCAGTGAAACCCTGTTTCAAAAATAAAAATGCTAGTTCAGCTCAGCAGTACAGTTCTTGCTAGCATGTGATAATCCACAGTTCTGAGAAAGAAGAAAAGAAAAAAAGGAAAAAGTGTATTATATGGTGGAGAGATGATGACTGATGAGTGGAAATGCAGATCCCCTGGTATTGGCCTTTGATCCTTCATGCCCCGCTGAAATGTTTCCTGAAAGGAAGTGACAAAACCCATCCCTCGTTAGTGAAGTGCACCTGTGGGTTAGAGGGACAGGCGCACCTCCTGATTTGGGGGCCAGTGGGCCCTTGGTCCCACGCTGCTGGTCTGAGGGAAATGACAGCAGCACGAGCCTGGGGCCAACCCATGGAGATACACAATCACAGGGGTCACAGAGACAATCTGCTGTGGTCTGGGAACCATAATGCTCAGCTTCTGCCACCTACCATGATTGGCAGTATCACCAGTGCAGGTACCCACAGAGTAGAGCAGCTGAACCATTTCCCTAAGGCTGGGTGAAAATTGGAGTGACACATGCAGCCTGCAGAATTAAGGCTCTTCATTTCTTTCTCTAATCTGCGTGTCCCCTAAAGATAAAGTATGGGAGCTGTACCTAATAAGCAAGCACTAATTTTTGGCATTTACAACATCACATCTCATCCTGTTAACCACTCAGTGAAGTGAACCTAGTGGTTCTGGCCACCTCATGCCTGAGGCATGCATTCCTTCTAGTTCAGTGACCTACAGATCCTGCTGGGAGATTTCCAGCTTCTTTCGATGGTCAAAGCAGGAACGATACCTGGATTCTGCCAATCAAATAACATGGACTGAGCTTTGACTAAGCTTAAAATGGATCTCTCTCTCTCTCTCCCTCCTTCTCTCTCTCTCTCTCTCTCTCTCTCTCTCTCTCTCTCTCTCTCTCTCTCAGAAGTAGATTGTCACAATGGAATTCCTAGCGCAGAACCAGCCACAGTACAGTCTCATGTTTAGTGACCAGAATTTCTTCATGCTGCCATTTCTGCAGCATGAGTTCAGCTCTTCTTAGGGGTCACAACGCTGGTTTTCTAGGTCTCTCAAGATCTCAGAGGGCTACCAATGTCCTTTTAATAAGTTCAAAGTGTAATCAAAACCAATACCACCTGGTTTCAACATGTGTGCTCTTAACCCAGAACCAAGCAAGAAAGATGAAGCTGTGACGAGGGGCCAGCATTTTGTTTCCAGCACACTGACCATACATTCTGGCTAGGGGACAAAGAGCTGACTGTAGTAGTCTTGTACCCTATAGACCTGTCCAGGGAACAGAATTAACTCTCAATTTTAAGTCATCCAGGATAATTTATTTCTATCTGTTCAAGTAAAATATGAGGATGAAGAGTCATAGAATTCCAACACCAATGGGAAATATTTGAACTTCCCAGAGAATGAAGCTCAGTATGTATGGGATTTTCTAAGGTTTCCTTTCATTGTTGCTAGCCTTTCCAGACAAACAGTATATAGTTTAAAATGCTTAAAGGTATAAACTATCACGATTGGATTTTATTACAGAAAGTGAGCTGGTCCATCTCTTTGGCCAATTCTGAGATCCTGATGAGTGAAGCCTTTTGCCTGATGATTTTAAGATGAAGCCAAACTACTTCCCAAACCATCTGTTCCATCTTTGAACATTTCTGATTATCATGCAAGTTTTCATCTGTAAAGTCAATAAAGTTCACCAGGTAACTCCTTCTCACTGGTTCCTGCACTGACACTTTTTGGATAAATAGAATAATTCAAACAAGATTTTCACAAATAGCACATCCACCCTCTACCCTAGTCCATGTCTGCTTTCTGCTACAGCCAGTCTCCTGTTGAATCTCTCTGCTTTTCAACCTCTGGGCGTTCTCTGAAGCTATGGAGTCCATTTAGAAGACAAATTGAATGTGTTGGTAAGCACCATTCTGAGGGTTAACCCTTTATGAGTGAGAGGCAGAGTTGACAGGCGAGTGTCTCAGCTTCGCAGCCTCGGGAAGTCAAGTGTTGAGGTACATTCTTCAGAGCCACTCAGAAAAGTCTCCAAGAGGGCTGGTCATCAGTGGCTCATATTAATAACAGTGTTTTACTATAATTTCTTTATCTCATTCAGTTTCTGGCATCACTTCCTAAATACAGTATGTCCATGTAATTTTTCCCCCCTCAGGCTCTTCTTTAGGGAGAATCAAAAGTAAGAGAGCACCAATTACTGGTATATTTGGTTTAGGATAAGAAAAAAAATAAAATAACTGCAATTAATGACCTCTCATACACTGAGCACAGAATTTGGTTGTTTCTCAAAAGGAACATGAAAAGATCTTAGCTTTGGAAACAAAAGGGTCTGTGTTTAACCCCAAGTTGTACCTTTCACTATCTGTCTTAGTTCTTTTTTCATTACTGGGACACAATACACAATACCCACAACTTAAGAAAGAGAAGGCTTATTTTGGCTCACAGTTTCAGAAGGTCTCAATCCATTCATGGTCAGCCTGCAGTGGAGAAAGTGTGTAGCAGAAACCTAGCCAGAAGCTGGTCACATCATGGCAGGGCAGGAAGCCGAGAAAGTGAAAGGAAGGTTAGAGCTAGTGTATACGCTTCCAGGTCTAGTCCCAATGACCTTCCTCTTCCAGGCCAAGTGCCAGTGACTGGCTTCTTCTGACCAAGACTTCACCTCCAAACAGCACAGAAAATCAGCAGGTTAGCTTCTATGGTCAGATCACTTTCAAAGACAAGGCTTCTGGGGCACATTCCAGATCCAAACATAAGACTCTTTTATGATCAAAGTATATAATTTCTTTAAATTGCAATGTCCTAACATGTAAAATGAGGGTAGTAAGATGCAACTCAGAGACTTGGTGAGTAAATTTGGTTAAATAGCAGACATAAAGACATAAAGAATTTACAGCAGGGTTCATAAGTACAGATTATTTGCTTAAGTAATTTAATCTTCATAACTCCAAGAAGTAGATATTTTCCATTCTTGTACTTAAGGCTCTGGGAGATTCTGCAGCTTGATTCTCCCCCTCCAGCTTCTGGACATCTTTGCTAATCCTTAAACAGACAGGCCACAGTCTTCATGGCCTTCTTTGTTCCCAGCACTTGGAACTCTCTTCTCCTTGCTACCTTCCTGATTCTCTCATCTCCTTCATGTTGTTGGTTACTTTTCACCTCCCTGATGATGATGCTCTGACAGCTCTCCACAGTCGCATTCTACCCCTGTCTCCCCAATCTTCAGAGTTTCAGTTTCCAGTCTGCTTTATTTTTGCTTTATTGCAACTCTCCCTTTAGCTTACTTCATATTTTCAAAACACTTCTTTTTAGCTTCGTTCATATTGTGCTATTACTTTGGGTTCTTTGGGTACAAATTCGATAGTCTGCTGTTATCTGCCAACTGTCTCTTACACTGGTTTATTCCTCATGTTTTGTAATTTCTACTGTGAGCTCATCTTTAGCAAGTATTGTACAGTCTGTGAGTCTGGAAGCTCTGGGTTTGGAGTTAAGTGAATGTATTTTATGTCTGCATTTGTCAAGGCACTAAGGGAGCCACAAGCTCCAAACTCTGTGTGTGGATACACCTGGTATATTCCGATTGTGTAAAGCAAGAGTGTCGGGTGCCTACAGTGAGATGCCTGTATTTATGACTTCAGGCGTAGGACCAGCTTTCTGGATGCTTTCCAGGTTCCCTTTTCACTTCTCTAATCAACGTACACCCATATCTGTGTAGAGCTGAGCTGCAGACTCAAAGCCTCTCTTTTTGTTCTTCATGACCACCAGCTCTTCAGGTCCTAGGGCTGATAGTTATGTCTTACAGCTTTAGGAAATGGTCACCGACAGCTTCTGCCCAACTCTGGTCTTGCTTTCTTTCTTCATTTCCGATATCTTGGATTGCCTTATCTGTCTTGCAAGACTAGGTCAGTGGTTGTTTTGTTTACTCTTGCCATATTTCTTCACCTTTGGAGAGGACCGAGTTTCTTCTATGTGAGAGCAGATTGCCAGAGTGACCAAAAATCCATAAGCTCTTTCTATACATCATCCTACACCAGAAACAAGACATTTCAGAGTGTGAAACTTCATGTGCAGTGCTTTGAATGTTTCTCCTCAAAAATCCATGTGCTGGGAATTGAGTCCCCAGTGCAACAGGGTTGAGGGGAGGGCCATGTTTATATTGCAAAGGCTGTGCCCCATGGGAAGATTAAAGCCACCACTGAAGCTTGCAAGAGTGAGTTTGCTTTTCTGTTATGTGAGGACAAAGAGCTGGTATCTCCCTTGACCTAAGGCTTTCCACTATGTGAGGATGCAATAAAAAATGTTTACCTCAGATGCTACCCTCTTAACCTCACACTTCCCAACTGCCAGAAGTAGAAGAGAATGCACTCTGTACTTTATAAATTAGCCAGTCTCAGGTATTCTGTTATAGTAGCACAATATTGACTAAGACACCATGTTAGACATTTAAAAAATAGTAACAAGCACTGATATTGGCAGCCCTGATATTTCAGAGTTTTCTTTGTGAAAGTTAAAAGTTAGGGACTGTGTAAGAACTATCTAATTTGCTTACCCAAACAACTGAGATAGACGCCGTTATACCTACTTTAGAGAAGAAGAAATTGAAGCTAGACTAACTTTCCATAGCCAAACATCAGACTACTTCCTGAGGCACCTAGAATACAGGAAAGGTTACACTGCTGAGATGCAAATCCTGGCTCCACAACCTCATTGTGTATTACTCTTGGCAAGGTACTTAAACTCTCTCAGAGACATTGACATTAATAATGTGGAAAGTGTGATTAATCTTTTCTAACATGAGAATATCTTCAGAAAGTGCTTAGTGCAGTGCCTGGCACATAGTTGCTATGTATCCAATCTGCAGCCTGCTGGTTTTATTGTGCTCTTCTTTCTTTCTTTCTTCCTTCCTTCCTCCTTCCTTCCTTCCTTCCTTCCTTCCTTCCTTCCTTCCTTCCTTGTTTCCTTTTCTCCTTGTCCTCCCCCACCCACCCCAGTGAAGAAGAACCTGTTTTGGATCACAGATAAAGTACTGAAGATAGTATATGTCTTAATTACTTTCTCATTTGGGGACAGAATACTTGACAACCACAACTTAGAAGGAAGATTTATTTTAGTTCATAGTTTCAGAAGATCTCTGTCCATTCATAGCAGCTGAAAATGTTGAAAGTATGTGGTAGAGTACCAGCAGGAGACAAAGCTCTTCATTGGCATGGCAGACAGGAAACCAAGTTAGCAAGGAAGGGCTGAGCCCGCATATATCCTTCCAGATCATCTCCCAGTGATCCATCCCTTCCAGGTCAAACCCTGTGTTCCACCCTGTCCAGGTCAAGGCTCAGTGTTCTTCCTTCCTACCAGGCCCAACATCTTAACAGCACATGGTCCGACACAGTCTACAACATCCAAATACTAGAGTGTTTCAGGGGACATTCCAGATCTAAAGTATAATAGTGTGTATATATAAAAGTAATAAGACTACCTTTTCAAAAAATTTTCAATATAACAATAAACAAAAACAACTCCAAGGTGACAAACAGTGAGCCGTGGGTTGGATATGCTTGCTAATAAACCTTAAGTGGTATTACATGGCACTCATTTAGATATCATACTTGTTTTGTGCAGGAAATGGAAAAATCCTCTCTGGGGACACAAAAGGATGATGCTTTGCTTCTTGCACCACATCTTGAGAAGCCAGCCACAGCACTCACTCTCAGGTGGACCCCTCACACCTTCTGTGAGCACAGCAGTTATTACTGACTTGAACTTCTGTCTCTCTATTTGTAACTTTACACATTTGAAATTCAAATCACTTGTTAATTGATGCATCTATCTTGTTCCAACTCTTCTTTTAGTATGCCAAAGTCATTTGTAAGATTTTTTCCGGGTTTCCAGAATGAAGTTTCTGCAAACACCTTGGAAGGTCTGATTTGTCACTTTGTTCCAGACCAATGCATGTAGAATGAGAAGAATATCGCAGACTGGGTCACAGAGAAGGAGATGCTGAAGTGGACTTAATGAGGAACTGGCGCCCCTGCGGGGAGGTAGGGTATGGGGAGAAGCAGGATTCAGCTAGGAGACAATGAACTGCACGGTAGGGCTGATGAAGTCTTGGCTGACCTGTGGGGACATTTGGAGCACACAAGGTCTGTCAGAGCTGTCACGTAGCAGACCCACACAGCAAGGCTTTACACTTCAGGCTCATTCAGTCAGTGGATGCCCTGGAAAGGGTTGGGGTTAGATGTTCTGCAACCCAGGCAGACCCCAAAGATCTGGCAAGTGAAGGCGCTCTGATGACCACCTGCCCAACAGCTTAGCATCAACCTTCTTTGAAGGGGGACTGGGTGGTGGAAATGATGACAGACAAGAGATTTCATCAAACTTTTCATGGGAAAGTTAGGCCATTGCCAAGGTGACAGCATTTTTCCTACTGTCTTGTAGGGAAGTCAATCTGGTAGCTTAACTTTTCCATATTGGGTGATGAGTTTCTGGAGAACTGGGTGATCCAACCACAGACTCAACAGCACAGACCACATGCCTTTTGGATCATAAAGGTAGAGCGGATACTTGTTCAATAAAAACTAGGGAGAACGGAACTAAAGGCCATAGAGAAAGGGATTACTCAATACCTCATTTAAAAATAATAATTTAAGTAATTTATAAATGTAGAAACTGAATTAGCCCTCACATTATGTCATTACTAAAATGAGCAGCAAATGTATAAAATATAAAAAAATTAAAGCCATAAACCTAAGAAAATTTAATCTAAATATAATTCTGACTTAGAGGCATTCAAAAATTTAGAAGCAAAGGAGACACTAGAAACTAAATTTGTAGCGTGATTACATAGTTTAAAAAATTTCCATATGTCAAAGAAATTTAAGTGTAAAGAAAAAGGAGCAATTGAAATTAAGATTTAAAAGACAGAGGGCTGGGGATTTAGCTCATTGATAGAATACTTGCCTAGTATGCATGAGGCCCTGGGTTTTATTCCTAACATCAAACAGATGAAGAAAAGAAAAAGACAAAAAGAAAAGACACACAAGTAATTGAGTAGTTCAAAAAATATTTGTTACAGATTACCCTATTAATCCATAAAGATACTAACCAAATTTGTTAGAATAAATAATACCCTAATGGAAAAAGGGCAAAGAATGAGTGCCCACTGTCTAGAAGACAAATTATTAAGAGTACATAGAAAAAGTTTAGGCACTTTAATAATCAGTGCATTACAATTTTAAAACTGAGGGGAAAGGTTTTCATGTACCTAGGAGAGAGACTTTGAAAGATAATGCTGTTGACAAATATTGGGGAGACAGAATTTATAGCTGATACAGTTTTGGTGGAAGAAAAAAATTTTCTAGTGGATATATTGGCCACGCGCATGGAAAGTTTTTGACTTCATCATTTAACTTTCAACATTTTTCTCTACAGAAATCATGTGAGAGATAAACAATTATAAATATTCAGTAATGGGGGACTTATGATTAAATAAATAATAGCTTATTCACTTACTATGTCATATTTAAAAATCGTATTATTGAGGAATATTTAATGAAATTAGAAAACTGTTATGTTATAGTGTTAGGTAGAAAAAAATCAAATATAAACAACCTGAACCTGAATCTAAATTTACTCATAAATATAGTTGTTTAATATTGTGGTTTGAATATGGAATGTCCTCCAAGAGCCTCACATATTTTAGATGCTCTGGCTTATACGTGGAAAGGGTGGGTCTGCTCTGGAGAGGTGGATTATGGGTGTGTGATGGAGGATAGGTGTGTGGTAAATTATAGGTTACAAGTGTATGGTGGATTGGGGCCTGCTGTAGATTACAGTTGCATGGCACGTAAGTCTGCATGTGACCTGGAAGGGGCTAAAACCGAGAAGGGGCAGAACACTAAGGCTGGATCTGGAAGGAAGGGAATCACAGGACCAGAAAGCGTATATGCTACTTCCTCCCTTCCTCCCTCACTTGACTTCCTGTTTGCAATGCTGTGAGGGGCTGCCTTCACCTCTGCCTCCATCATGTACTTCTACCTTTGCCAGCTTCCAATGAATTGACTGAGACCTTCAGAAACTGTCAGCTAAATAAATCTTTCCTCTATTAAGTTGTGGATGTCGGGTATTCAGTCACAGCAATGAAAAAGAAGCTAAGACATCAAAATATGTTCATATACACTAAATGAATATATATTAATAATCATGTCAAAATGATTATAGTTGTGTTTTTCCTTATTTCAGAATGTTCATGCTATACATATACTGATTTGGTATTCAGTGAACTTCAACCACTCTCTGTCTCTCTCACACAAGTATATAGACACACAGATACACACACACACACACACACACACACACACACACACACACACACCACAAACACTTTTAAATACAAGGCTAATAAAGGAAATTTCAGTCCAGTCTTGCCCTTGCCCTTGCCCTGACCATGAATCTTATGCTCCTCACTGGATAACCTTAAAGAAAGACTGCACTAACCCTCTTGCCTTTCTCAGTCAAACTACCAGAGGCAACTGTTAGTGTGCTAAAAATGTGCAAATAAATTGCTCTAGAGTATAACAAACATGAAGTTGGAATTGAATATATTTGAATATAAATCCCAGATCAGCCAACCACTAGATCTGTATAGTGAGAAATTCTCTTGCATTTTCAGGGAAGTCACTGACCTTTGGAAAATGAATTTATAAATATCCATCTAATAATATTGTGGTAAGAACAGTATAGTGCTAAAAGTTCAAATACATAGACTCAGGAGTCAGAATGCCATGGTTTGAATCCTCGCTCTGCTACTGCTGCTTGTGAACTTATGGCCAAGTTGTTTAACCTATCATTGGGGTGGTAACTACCTATTTAATGAAAGATAATACTTATCCTCACTTTAAAGGATTTTAGAAGAAAGTACAGGTTAATAAGCACTTACAGCAATTCCCAATGCACATTATGCTAGTGTTTTGCTATGATTATTTAATGAGAAATCTAATGTAAAACTCCATGGAAGAGAGGCAATTCAGCATTTTAGTGTCCACTATGCGCCAAGCTCTATCTTAGGGTTTCAGAATAACAGAGACATCGGCTTTTGAGAAAGTCATGATTTTGAGGAGGAAGCATGTACTCAAAGAAAAAAAAATCCCGGCAGGATAAAGCCAAGCTTGAATCCTACATGGGGCACCATAGAATCACAAAGAAGCCCTGAACCCCTACATGTGGTACAGGGGTTCAAAGAAGGTGGCCATACTGAGACATAGCTGAATGCCTGCAGTAGGCACTCAGTACATATCTGTTTTCTTCCCTTATTCCTTTCTCCTTCTAGCCCCCAGGCTTGTCAAATTCTAGGTGGGGACTGGCATTAAAACACAGGGCAAAGAAAGTGGAATGAATCAAGCTTGCTGTCCTCCTCAGCCCACATACCCAATCCCAGTGCAGCCTGCCTGGCTGTGTAATGCCAGCTTTCACTCTGACACACACATGGTACAGTTCCAGGTCCTCTCTCCTGCTCCTGCCAGCCAGGCAAGGGGAGTCACAACCTTCTTCCCCATGGGCTGTTTGACCTATAGGGAAAGGCTATGCTACCCCTAGGCTCATAAAGTACACACTTATGTCTTGCAGTCACAGTTTCAGGAACACAGACACCTGGAAATTCACTTAGCCAATGCTCACTCTCCTGCAGGGGTGTTGCTGTGTGTACAGGCTAAATTACTGGGCCACAGTCCACAGCTCCACTGGGAGCTGTCTGGATACCCTCCATCCTAAGACAGTTGACTATTTGCTGCTCATTCTTCACCTGGCTCTAAGTGACACCTCTCTTAGGAGTCTAACCTAGAAATTCAAATTCCTCCAGTACAGGTAAAGAATAGGCCTAGCCTGCTGAGAGCTATTTGGCAATGACAGATGCTCCTTCTGTGCATATATCTGCCCCTCTTTCCTCCTTCATCTTGTTCTCTCTGCTTGCCTTCAGACACTATGCTGTGGCATCCCCCCCACCTTCCACCAAAGCTTCATCCTTTCTGTTTCTGGGTCCAGCAGGTGCTCCACAGCTGCCACCAGCAGCAGCACTTCCTCTATGGGTTGCTTGCCAATGCCAGTGCAGTGGTGACCTGGCACACAATATGTGTATAATCAGTGTTCGATGAGTAAGTGAATGAAAAACAAATGGACTTCACAGACAGGCCAGATATATAACTCAATTAACAGTGTTAGAGGAAACCCCAGGCACAAAAACATCCCCTTAGCACAGACATTGTCTCAGAGTGTGTTGCTAGGGCTTCAAAGACGCCCTCAGTCATTGACAGCTCAAGACGGAGCTTGCTTCACCCAGTAAAAAGGCATCTACGCTTCTCTTTTTAGTTTACATTTTGTCAGATAAGGAAAACATGATTAGTTCAGGGCTTGAAAAGATAAAGAGCCCAACCTCTGCTAACATTTTTAAAGCCAAATTCTAAGACTTGGATAGTACAAGGTACTTTTTGTATGGGACTTATATGTCAGCACAGAACGAATAAAACTCTCCATCAGAGTTACACAGTGGATAAGGTGAAAGTTTTCATTTGTCTAGTTTCTATATGAATCACCGATAAATGCAACTTACAAATGGTATGTATTTGAGGCAGTATTTTTTTTTTTAATTTTTATTTTCAGGGTAGTGATAGTTGCACAATACTGAAGGTGCTTAATGCTATGAAACTGTACCCTTAAAACTGGTTTTAGCTGGGCATGGTGTCACATGTATTTAATTCTAGCCCTCTAAGAGGAGGACGCAAGATGACGCTAAGTTTGAGCCCAAGCTGGACAACTTATTGATTGAGCGAAATTCTGTCTCAAAAACAGGGCTGGGGACCCAGGTCAGTGGAAAAGCTATGTGTCCAACTGCAGTACTAGAAAAAAAAAATTAAAGGTACATTTCATGTTATCTAAGTGTTATATTTGTGTAACACACAATATATGTGTAACAGAATGGTTGCTTTGTAATTTCTCTGAGTTAAGACTGCAAAGCCAGGGCCCAGGGCCCGAGAGCGGCCATTTAAAGGAAACTGGCGTCTGTGGGGCTACAAAGACACGAAGGCCCGTGAGGTTATCCATCTCATGCTAAGGGTAATTTTCTAACATTGTTGCTTACATGCCTCCTGGAAAAACAGTAAAAAGCTACAGATTCACTTAAATATTTCTGAGCTAGAATATTTCATCACAGGCTTCAAAAGCTACAAACAATATAAATACTCGGAAATATTTTAATTCTACCCCCTTAAATCAACTTAAAATCAAGAGAAGCAATTTGAGGCCATAGTGATTTAATGCTATCATTTATTGAAAAAAATGGAAAAACTCTTCTTAAAAAAGTTTATAAACTTTGTTTTTCCCTTTAAATTCTACTGTCAATTTACTTTTCTTTGGAATTTTTGCCAAATAACATTTTATACTTTAAAACTATTACTGCGCAGTCTTTTATCTCTCTCTGATAAAACCTTATAAATGTAAATTGTTAAAAATGCAAATTGAGCTAGCCTTATAAATATAAATTTAATGTGTATCCAAAATTTTTATAGTTATAGGAGTCACAATTGTAATTCAAAAATCATTTCTTAATGAGATGAAAGGCTGGCTACTCCTCCCACAATTTCAGGAGCCTTTGTGGATGAATAACACAAAGAGCTAGAATAAATGAGATTTGATCTTAATTCTATTTCTAGTTTTCATTGAAAAACGCTTGAAATGGAGAAAAGTATTCTTCTAAATAAACAGACACAAATGGAAGTTTTGTAATAGTGCTGGGACTCAATTTTTTGCACTCCCTCTAACTAGGTCAAAATCATATAGCAATTTATCCTTAAAAATTATTTTTACTGATCTAGTGACTGACAGTTAACTCAATGTTTGACTTTGCAGAAAGCAAAAAAAAAAAAAAAAAAAAGAAAGAAAAATCTGACTTCTTAGAAGATTTGTTGATTACCCAGTCATGCATTTTTTCACCATCTACTCTATTTTAAATGGCTTTTGATTAGCATTCAGGAGCCTTTTGTAAACTTAAAGCACCACAAACACGGTCCCAGTGTTGAGAATTTTCCTGTATTCAATAAAACAGGAAAACTGAATTGTTCTTAGGCCAAATTTTGGGGAACGGCTCAAAGGAAACTTGAAGATATACAGGCCTGCCTGCCTGCCTGCCTGCCTGCCTTCCTTCTTTCCTGTCTTCCTTCTTTCCTTCCTTCCTTTCTTCCTTCCTTCCTTCCTTCCTTCCTTCCTTCCTTCCCTCCTTCCTTCCTTCCTTCCTTCTTTCCTTCCTTTCTTCCTTCCTGAGAAAGCTGAAGAGCTCAGGTTAAAGACTCCATGACAAGCTCCAAACTTACTCTAAAAGGCACTAGATCTAAGTTTCAGCTTCCCAGAATGATAAAACAATCGTAGCAAAGACCACACAATGCCCAAGGCCAGAATAACCTTGGGCCACTTGGTTACCTAGTTACAGCCAATCAGAAAGAGTTAACACCAATCTCGCATTCCTGGACCTGGAGCAAAGCCAAAAAATTATAGATAGCTGCCCAGTTACAGCTAACCAATCACTCGAAGCCCCCTTAGACCCCCTTAGACCCTACCCAGGTCATTAAAACACCACGTGTAGTTGGTCACATTCAAAAGGCTCATAAAGGTCATGATTGGGTCATGACAAAAGTTATGGCCACTCTGCCTCATCTGAGTGGTCAGCATCGCCATCACAAAAACTGTGTACTTACAATTTGTTCTATGTAAAATGATGATGTCCCTATGTAACCACCCCTTCCCCTATCTCATAAAAACCCTGCTCAGCCTTTGTTTCTGGCTCTCCGGACAGATCCACAGCATTGGTGACTTCTGAGAGCCTGAGCTTAAGCCCAAATGAAAGCTCCTTGTTCTTGCATGCGTGACTGGTTATCTGGGGCTCCCCAAAATTTGGGTATAACAACAGCATCTTACTCTGAAGCCCAGGCTGGTCCTGAACTCACCACAGGGCCTAGACTGGCCTTAGACTCATTGCAATCCTCCTATCTCAGCCTCCTGAGTTCTGGGATTACAGGCTTGCAACACTATGCCCAGTTTACGTGGTGCTGGAAAATCGAAATTGGGTACTTAGTGCTTAACTTTGTGCTTGTTAGGCAAAACACTTTAACCTCTGAACCATTCCTCCAGCCCTGAAGTATACAAGTTAAGATCTACTTACTTTTTAGAAAATCTTATTTCCCCAGAAACGCATTTCCCTAAAATTGGAGATTTTAAGTAAACCAGCCAACAGACTACAGATGACTGAAAAGGAAAGCACATTATCACATACTTCTGGGATGAAGAAACAGATCAGAATTCTCTGGGAACTCAATCTCAAAGCCCCCTTGTGACCTGGTGCCATGTTGGTGGATGCTTTCATCTCCCCTGGGATTGTGTGGCCAAACTGAGCCATTGATTTCTCTAACAACAGGACTTACTTCATTATTAAGAAAGCTACTATTAGAGATCATTAAACTATTTGGAATATTGAACTATAATTATTCAGTAACAAAACTGGCAATTTTCTGCTTGAATCAGAATTTTTAAAGCCTAGGAACTTAAAGTACTTAGGTATTCTCTGCTAGGGAGGACAAGCCTGGGATGAGAGGTAGGGCAGAAATTAACATTACAATGATTTATTCCGGTGAATCTGCTTTGGTTTTAATAATAGGAAAGGATCTGGGACTGTCCTCATTCAGAAGTTTATTCTGGGGGTGTGGGGAGAGTGGTGAGAGAGGGATATTGGGGGGAATTGTTGGTGTATGTTATGTGCATGTGCATGTGTGGAGAGAAAGAGAAAAATTTTCCTTGCCCCCTCATACCATCTCATATCTCAATTTTATTCAACATCACATTCAATTTCCCACTTTATTGAAACACCCATCAACAAAAGTTTACATATAATAGATTATTTGTTTCTCCTATTTCAGGTAACTCTTTTTTTTCATTAAATACATTTTAATACCAGTCTAAAAGTGTTCTATAGAGAGCCATTATTCTCAATTGACCCCAAAGCACACACTTGCCTGGAATCCCCTAAATATATCACATTCCAAAACTGTGTACATATTTCCTTTTGCAGAAATCTCAATCTGGGATTTGAAATACCAAAGATGTACCATATAAATTCACAAATTTCTCTGCATAGCCCTGATCTTGTCTCTAAATTCCCAATATGAAGGTATCCTGTTGCTAATCAGGCAACAAACTTGGAAATCTTACATATATATCCAACATGACATGCCAGAAACAGAATTTTTTTATTCTTTTCCCTCACTGGCAGACAACACCCCTTTCCACAAACAAAAGCCTTACTTTTTTGCAGGGACCTCTGTTTCCACAATTACCATAATGCATACTGAGCTGCTCCATCAAAACCCCATTTGATGAAGCAGTGCTCATCCATCTTTTCTCATAGCCTCAAGTCCAATCCATCCGTAAATGAGCATCTTAGGTAACATCGTGAAAGCCCACACCCCCACTACATTCCACTCAATCTGTGCAGTTCCTGGTCTGCTGGACTAAGACTCTGGACATTTGCCCTCACCTTCTGATAGTTCCCCTCTGTCTTGCTCTTTCAGTCCATTCTCTACATACAATCGGTGAACCACTTCAACCATGGAGACGTGGGCCACGGCATTCCTCTCCTGTTCAGAATTTGCTATGGTTTGGATCTGGGGTGTCCCCCAAGAGCCTCATGTACTTGGATGTAGTGGGATAACTGTGTGTAGAACAGTGTGTTATTGGGTAGAGACTGGCTGGTAGGGGATTCACCGGGAGGGATTGTGTCAATTTGTCAAGATGGGGGGCGGGGGGGGGGGGCAAGGAAAAGGATGTGCACGCACCCAGGGCAGAGATTTCAGGTTTGTGTTGTTGACTTCTGGGCCAGGAAGTGAGGGAGGGGCATAGTTTGAAGTGCACAATGGAAGAAGAAACATTGTTACTGTTTCTTCCTGGGAAAGTTCTAGCCTTGTTTGAATCTCCAGACTCATTTTGCTCCGGTTTTACTTGGCTTCTGTCTGCAATGTTGTGAGCAGCTCTCTAGCATCTGCCAGAGGCTTCCACACAGCAGCCTATGAATGGACTGTGTGGGACCTTACAAAACTGTGAGCTAAAACAATCTTTCCTCCCTTATTATTGTGGATGTTGGGTATTTTGTCCCACCTACAGATAAGTAACCAAGACAGAATTCTTAACGGTTTCCCATTGTTAATTAAAATTAATTACAAACTTCCTAACATAGCCTCTGAGACTCTGTAGCAAAGACCAACTGAATCAGAATTTCTGTATGTGTAGCACCTGCAATTTGACACAGAATCAGAGTTGACAACTACTGACTGATACCTCTGATCACAGCTCTATTTATCCAATCACTAAAGCACTCACTAAAATCCAAACATAATCTATTTATTTTGCTCATTTCTTTGATGGTTGCAAATCAGAAAACTGTATTAGGTATTTACAGGGACCAAAATGGAGTTGAGATGGCTAAAATGAGACAGGGAAAGCAATCCTAAACCTAGGCTGGGATGTGTTACAGACTAAGTAGTTCCACAAAGGAGCGGAGACAACAAGAAAACAAATTATGAAACAATGGCAGCCTCTAGTGCTCAGTCATCCCTGACTGACCCCACAAGTGTGTGGCCAAAGGCCATTTGATTAGCAGTGCTCAGACACTCCGTAGGCTGCCCCTGGCAGTCAGTATAGTATCATAATCTGACAGGGTAAAATGCAGTGACCTCAGTGCAGATATAAAGCCCCCAGACAAAGACCCCACAGCAATAACCCACTCCGGTTCCCTCTCAGGTCACAAGAGCCATCTTTGCCTTTGCTTTTACAATAAAACTCCTTCCGTTATTTGCCTCTTGTGTCCGGGACCTCATTCACCATCTTCATGAGACACCTGCCTGGTATCCAGTATTTGTGGTTTATTTTTGAACGCACTAACTTTGTGCTAACTTTATACTCGCTGTTTTCTCTTTCCGGAATGCTGTTCTTTTTACCATCCAGGCCTTGGTATAGATACCACCTCTTCAAGCAGGAGGGGATCAGAGCACAAAAGGGCAGGTTTGGGAATCTTCATGTTTAGGCACAGAGAATCAGAGTCCTCCAGCCAAGAGTAACCCCGGCATACTCTCCAGCCACAGTGCCTGGTTTCCGTGCCCTCGCCGTGAGTGGTTTTTCATCTCTTTCCATGCCTGTGGTATGCAGCTGTCCTAACAAGCGCCAGCATAGTCATATTCCTAGCATGCCATGCACTGAGGAGTTACTTCTGACTGTGTGGGAGCAAGGACACGTCTCCTGAGGAATGTCCTGACATTTATAATTATTCTTTGGTGGTCCTTCTCTAGAAAATACTCTTGAAAATCCAGTTCAATTTTGCAAACTGCTTGTTAGGGATGCAGTTTGCTTGAGTGTAAAGGGAAAAAAAAATGGGTAGAGTGAGTTTCAACTCAGATTCCCTAGCAAAATTTCCTATAAAGGGAGGTATCTCTCTGCGGTGCATCACTTCCACATGTTTACACGGCTTATATGCTTAAGGAGCACCGCACCCTACCAGTCACGTGCAAAGTGTTCTTCCTCGGGCTCTTTCTTTATTCCCTGGTGGGTAAGGCTAGTGCCAGGATCCCTGCACCTGAGTGTGCAGCTTGTGTCCGGAATGCGCTTGGGGAAATGAAATCCAGCCCTCACTCAACTCACCACAGGGGAGAGTGCGTTCAGAAAAAAAGGATGCCTTTCTCAAGTTCAACCACGGAGGGGGGGTGGGGCGTTCTTTCCTTCATTTTAGAAAGGAGGCACCTCCAGTGCTTACAGTAGCAGGCAGTAACTATGTTTGTCAGTATTGTTGCCTATTGACTTATATTGAAGATGATAACTCTACTATCCAGAGGGGAGAAGTACTCTATCCCAGGAGAAAATCTGCTAGTGAGTTGGTGAAATATCTATTTTTTCTGTGATCTCCTGGAAATATTCTAATTCTTACTTTGGATGATCACCAGTTTATAACCAATGCCTATGGGTCAATGGTTAGGTCTCTGATACCACAGTGAGAAGCATAACCATTACAGTACAGAGCAGAACATTAATGTAGTATCCGATTCCATGGCACTCATTTCATATTCTCAAGGATCCTTCCCCTCCCTTGGTAACTGAGGGCGTAGACACAGCCTGTGGGCTCCAAGTGATAGAGAAGTGATAGAGATTTTTATACATGAAACAATTTCTTTATTCTTCCGTCACAGCTGTCCAAGGTTATTTGAATCAAAGCCACTTTGTAAGGCAGTTCATGCCATCTTAAGCCATTCTGGAATCATCTTCAGCTACACTGACTAAACAAGGCCATTATTGGGCCACTCACCAGCTCATTTTCTTCTAAATCAAACTTTCTGTTGAATTGAATCTCCACCCTGGATGAAGTCTGGGGGCCCTCCCGGAGGCTTGGCTACAGCACATTCCTTGATTTTGGGCCTGCTCCCTTATGTCAAGAGCACAAAACTACCACATGGTTTTCTAGTTTTCGACACTTTATGCTTGTCTTATCTAAAGAAAATAATGAAGATTGGAGGAAGGATGGAGAGAAAACTCCCCATTCAAACTAGAATAAGACACTGCTACACACACACATCTTTCTCCTGGGGCTGTCCCTCCCTCCCCAAACCCCTCCCCCCTCATCAGAAGATGGATTTAACCTCATTTGCCTCTCTCTAGGGAGAATGCATTCAACCACAAGCTTCCCAAGGAGCTTCCTTTCCTGGTACAAAAAGCTGAAAATGTCATCACATTTGCAAATGAACAGAAACCTCCCACTCAAAGAGCATCAGCGCCACTGTGGCTCCCAGAAGCAGACCGCAGGAGCCTTCCTCTCTCAGCCAGAGCTTTGTTGTTAGAATAATACACAAACAGTCTTTTCATGTAGAGATGTTGGGCAAATTTAACTTTCTTTGCAAAGGTGACAACTTTTTGCCTCTAACCAGAAGCCTGTTCCCTCTTTCTTTAGAAAAGGGCAAACTGGTTCCTATTCACTCCCTCTAGGGCCGGTGACCTCCAACCTCCAGACTGTGTCTTCACTTGGGCTTCACTCCTTCCCGAATAATTAAACTCAGTAGGTCACAGCAGCATTGGTAGTCTCCAGCTACAAATGTCTGCTTTCTGGATGGAAATGCGGCCCTCGCCAAGCCCACCTTCCTTGACATTTTATTTATTAAGGACAAATGAGCTGAAAGCGGAACATTTCACACTCCTCATGACTTGCAAAGAACTGGGACTCTTTAAATATTTAATATGTAAATCTGACTTAATATTTCTTGAACAAGGATCCCCAGACTGGTAAGACATGAGACTAAGGCAGTATGGGGTATCACCAACTTACTAGAGACCTGCTCATGATTTCTTGAGCCTCACTGAGCCATAATAGCAAGTGGCCTCATGCCACTGGTTAAGTCAGAGGGGGCAGTTCACCCCATCAAAGAGACCCCCCCAGAGCACAGCCAAATGTGTTCATTAGAGATTCTATTAGAAAAACTTCACTTAGATTATATATAGACAGCTTGCCAAAATACATATTCTAGCAGGGTGCAAACTCTGCACACACATCTCTTACATGTTTTTGTCCTATTCTGCAAGAACCAGTAACATAGAAATATGGGGACTCTCCTTATAAACTTTATTGATAACTCTAATAACACCGAAGCCTAGGAATGACGATTTGGTTGGTGACATTCACTAAACTAGAGTAGATGGTTTGCAATAGACTGACTTCCCTGTTCACACATAACACATCAAAGCCTTTACATCAAAACTCACTGAATAAGCTATAGTGGTCTGTGTACAAGTGCACTCAGTGCATGGATTTGTCTAGGAGTCAGCTCAAAGGTATTATAACAAAACACCAGACTGGGTAGCTAAAACAATAGATATGTACTTTCTCACAGTCTGGAGGCTGGAAAAGACAAGATCAAGATTCCAGCCAAGAGCTAATAGAACACTGACTTCTTGCTGGGTCCTCACATGACAGAGAAAAAGAGCTCTGATGTTTTCTTTTTCTTATAAGGGTACCAATCTCACCACCGCATATCCTCATTTAACTTTCATAACTTCTTCTCAGGCATTATCTTCAAATACAATCTCATTTAGTGAAGGCTTCAGCATACAAATTTGAGGAGGATATAATTATTTGGTCCTCAACATATAATGAATGGCAAGCCCTAGAAAACATGAGCTCAGATGCTCTAGAACTGGACTTCTGCCATAGTTATAGAATATTTTTCAAAAGCATCTCCCCTAGATTTTACCAACTAAGACATCTCTTTGGAAATGCTGACCATATCCATTCCATAATCACTATTGACCAGCTACTCTGCTCCATGACCTGTAAAAAATAGGACATGGTTCTGCCCTTAAAAAAAATCACAGTTTAAGAAAATTGCACATATGAAAACAGATAATTATAAGTATACAAACAATAGTCTAAATCTTACGCTGAATAGGTGAAGAGTGATGTAAGGTGATGCTTAGGAGCACCAAGCTACTTTGCCTCTAAGGGGCTGGTGAGGATGTCACAGCGTGCGGCTTGAGGGAGTATCCGAAGGGGAGATAGAGCCCTCAGCTCAAGTATTTGATGAGGATCCTGCCTCAAGAATTTTAAGACCCGTCAGTGTGAGGCATACACAGGTTTTTTCAACAGAGTTAGAAACTAAAGAGACAAAGGGAAAGATCCAGTTTGAATGCCTGGAAGGGACATACTCAGTTGCAGTGGTTCAGATCATGTGCTTAAAAGAAGCACCAAGAGAGCTTTTATAGACTAGTTGAAGAGAGTCAGGGCCCAGTTGCTTCCATATCATTTCCTCAGTCCAGGCTTCATAGCTCTGGAGAAATCTTCATGTTGTGAAATTCAGTTATGAGTTCCCATAAGATCATGACTGGGAAGGGTTGTGCCTCATCCCCATCATGGCTCTTACTTAGGGGCAGGGTGATCTTACTGTGGGGTGATCTATTAATCTATGCCTTTCCTGGAATCCAAGGTGACTATAGTTTTGGAGGCTTCTAGGTGTTGTTCCAGGGAGAGCTAGAACTTAGAACCAGATGCTGTAAATGCCAGCCATTGAGTATCTCTGCAATATCTATAATTACTTTACTTACTCTTACCTTGACTCCCTCAGTATAAAAGGAAAAAGGAGATAAGCTAGATAAATTTAGGGCAAATAAAACATATTTTGCCAACTTTTCCTAAATGATTACCATCTCTTTGTGTAAAGTTAAGCTGGAAGCTGGAATTTGAGCCAGAATTTTAAGATGTGAAGGAAAAAAAATCAAATTTCCTTGTCACCTATCCACCTTTCTTTATTTCTTATATTTTGTATTAAGATGTATCTTGGAAGAAGTGATATAATATTTAAATCTGATCTTTATGAAATTGAAGTCCAAAGAGAAAATTCTTTAACTTCCAATTTTCTTTTGACTCAGTAGGACTTTGGAAGGAAGAAGGCAGTTACTTCTCATTCCTCTCTCAGTCTGATCAAATAATTAGTTGAATTCGGACACACTAACGAGCATGAATCTATAGAAAATTGGTAATATTTTAGTAAAGCAGGGTTAGTGCCAATGGTATCATTACTCAAATTTTAAAAAGTAATTACTTAGAAGTTTTCATTTTCTTCCCTTTCTCTGTCTCTCCCTTCTTTATCTTTTCCTTCTCCTTATTCACCAAAAATCCAAAAGAAAGTTAATAAAATTGTGCAGGGTTTAACTCAATTACACTTTAGAATTTAAGTTGAACTCGTATGCCTCACAGTCAATTAAATACACTTTTCTCTCAACTCTCCTGACAAGGCATTTCCAAAGAGCTTCAGATGTATTTATTCACTTTGTAGAGTTTTAGAAAGTGGTTCTGAAAGAGAAAAATGCCATAAGTGTTACTGTGGGTATATTTTAACATTCTAAATTATCTCTTGAGAGATTAGATATAATTGAGTTAGAAAGGAAACACAGGGTTGGGACAGCACATCTCCCCAAAGTAAAAATAAACCCACTAAAGGTTAACTGCTATGTCTTTTTTAGGCCAAGGAACAAGGCAGAGACAAAACAGTAACTGGGACCACCCAAGGCAAGCCATCTAAAAGGTTAGGTTAGACTGAGAACTCTCCTACATTGGTTACTCAGAGTATAATCTGCCCTCTTGTACTGAGACCATCCTTCAGGCGAGACTGGTTCACAGAATTAGGATCAAAAAAAAAAAAGACCCATCATTTTCTACCTGCTTTAGTGTTTTATTTTACTTATAATTTAATTTTTAATGTTTCTTTTGTTGTTATTCCCCAGCCTACGCATTTTTTTTTTATCAAGAAATAAGGTGGAATAATCTACGTTAGCAATGATCTCCCTTTTCTACATCCCTCATCTACCTTGACTGAGGCCCTATCACTTCATCAGTCACTGTTTTAAATGGTGGCCTGGACTTCCTTCAACTAGTGCCACTGCTCATAAGATACACCCAGAGTGGTAACTCACAGGTTTGCCTGTGTAGGTGACCCTAGGCTCAGTGCTAGCTGCTAGAGTTGGCCTAGCAACAGAGCAGGATTTAGTGTTCAAGAGCCTTGAACATCATGCTTTATATAAACTGCTTACTGTTGTGTGTGTGTGTGTGTGTGTGTGTCTGTGTGTGTGTTGATTACATATTTTCTTTGCCCAGACATTTCTCCTAACCAGCTCAAGATAGTTTGTGTCCCCATATAACCATTAAGATTTCATTGCAGCTCTCCTGACACTGAATCATTACAGGCCTATTACAAGTTTCCACCTCTATTACAAAGCAAGCTGCCTGACAACCATTTAAAAATCTATGTATCCTTAGATCCCTGTAAGTGCCTAGCAGACATTCATTGCTCAGTAAATATTTACTGATGATCACATAGATGGCTGTGTGGCAGAATGGAGCTTGCTTTCAGGACTGCGGCCTTAAGAACAAAAGTGACAAATAAAAACTGGTTTTGCAAAAATAAATCCGATCACCCTGCTAATTCTGTCACATTCTATCAGGCCACTACAGGTGAAAAGGGAACCACTGTGCAGAGGCTGACTTAAAATGTACCAATATGCTAATTTTCTAGTTGCCTAAAATGTCAGAGCTGAATTGCATATGAAATATTACTTGAGAAAAATTAAATGGATGAAATAATAAATCGGGCTTCTTTCAGTTGTGTGTAGTGTAACAATTCTGTGGAACTATTAATTCTGCATGAGGCCCTCCCAATTCTGTGTCTCGCAGGGCTATTGTCTCTGTGTAGACTGGCAAGGCTGGGTTGGAGATAATCGCCAAAAGAAATACTGAGGTTCCGATTGAGGTGGTTTGAATGTCATCCTAAGCATGTGGCCCTAGTTCCATGTGGGTTTTAAATAATGAAAAGCTTTATGCATATAAGCTCTTTGGGAGTTTCCCTGGTAGCGACAGAAGGAGCTCAAGGCCAAAGGTAGATTTGCCTAGTAGGCAATCACTCACTCCTCTACAAGAACGATGAAGCTTTCGATGAAGGTGAAAAGACAAAAGAATGTGGAACTGAGAGCTATTTTAGGGGTGAATGCACCAGATCATCATAACAAGAAATCCTCTAGAAATATTCCCAAAGAACGACTCTGTAATTTGTAAAGAAGAAAATAGGGATGAGAAAAAAGACAGGAGTTTAATATACCAGCAGGAGCTTATATCCAATATCTGAAGTTTCTAGAACCTTATAATGTAAATGGAACATGAACATAGATTTCTCAGATGGCATGTGGAAGTAGTCTGTGTCATTTGTTCAGAGGACTTGGGGAAAAATGACCCATTTCTATTAGTAGTGCCCACAGCAGGCCAATCAATCAGTCTTCAGGCAGTGCCTAGAATTTTGTAAAAAAAGCTCATGCTGTTTTCCTGATTGAAATGGGGTCAAGCTTATTTTTATACTTTACTGCTTTAACCAATGAATTCCTGCCCAATCACCCCAGGCCATAATATATACTGTAACTGCCAAAGAGCCAAACTTACAAAATTAAGGCAAAAAAGATGCCTCACAATCCTGAATAGAAATATAAGTGAAGTCAGGCCTAGATGTCTCCTCTGCTAAGTTCTTTGCCAAAGTCATATGTCAACAAAAGATGTACTAGGAAGGTTGGAGAGCACTGGGTCATTACTTCTCATGTATGACATGGTTCACTCATGGGCTACCTCTTTCAAAACCTGGGTACCACCAATAAAACATCCTAGGTGTAAAACATAGTATATACTTATATTAGTATTTTTCTTTGGCCTCTGAGTTCTGTTAAATATTCAATAGATGTACTGTGTCTGGGCACATGGTTTGGAGGCAGTTACACAAAGCCATGGTAGAGTTCGAGAAGAACCGAGTGAGAAACTGAAAGGACACAGAAGGAGAGGAGGATTTGTTAGGATTCCTAGGTGAGAAGGCAATTGTATTCCATCTTTGGTCAAGTAAATGGAGTAAGGGCAGACAAGGGAAAAGATAAAAAGAGTCTAAGTTTCATGACAACTCAGGATATAGATACAAGGTGAAAAAAAAAAAAGACTAACTCAGAGAAAATGGCCCAGAAGGATTCTGATGAAACTTTTTAGCTACCTGGTCCAAGCAGAGTGCAAGATTTTTCTCTCCGATAGACACAGTAATTCAAAGCCATCAAAATGCCGGGTGTCTAAGGCAGAAGACAGCCAACAATACTAAGAACTATCATTTGGAAGTTTCAGATCTCTAGTCTCAGGTGTAGAACAGTAGACTATTACAAATGTTTCAGATTTTCACAGCAAAAAATAAATAAATAAATAAATGTTGATCAACTGCCCAACTGCTTCTGATGATCCAAAATTGAAGTGGACCAACACAGTCGGCAGATGCTGGCTATGCACTGGACTCAGCCAGGGTGACGTGGCGAGGGCAGTGCTGACAAGCACAGCTAAACGCACAGACCTGAGTCACTTGCCACTTAGTATCTCACAGCAAGACTGGATGACATCTAAGCTGAGTCCCTTAGCAGCATCCCCAAAGTACAAAGTCCTCACAAAGGGAAATACTGAAATCTCCCTCAAACCTGTTCATATATCTGAACAGTCAGAAATGAATCAAATAGTACAGATTGAATATCTTATGGACACAAAGAAAGACACTGCTTCTTCCCTAGTAATTCTCAAAGAGGGACCAGGTCATGATAACACAGAGCTAAAAATTCCTACACAGCAAGTCAGCAGCCCACAGAGACAATCATCCATGAATAGGCACCTCAAGCTGTTACCTGAGGTTTTAACATCCTGCCCTCACACCGAAAACTTGGATGAACATGGCCTGGAATTAAAAGTTTTTCAGGTTATTTTGTTGAAGCATTTTCTAAGTTTTATATCCAATTTGATTTCCAGGGAGACAGTGAAAGATTAAAAAAAAAAAAAAAAGAAAAAGAAGAAGAAAAGCAGTGCTTTTAAGTCAGGCAAATTTGAATTTAAATCCCGGCTCTACCATTAGCCAGCTGGGTGACCCTGGAATTGGGCAGGTTATCTCCAAGGATCTTAGATTTATACTTCAGTAGAGTTGTAATTTTACATATTTTCTGGAAGTTATGAAGATACCATGGCATGATAGAGGTGTCATGCTTCTCACAGTGCCAGCACACAGTAGGGAATGGGAAATATTAGCTCTCTTCCCCTCCTGTGTCCAGCTTTCTAATACAATTATTCTCATTTCAAATTTAAAAGGCAAGTTCACCTGACAATTGCTTCTATCAGGTTTTTCACGCTGACCGAAACAAAACAAAACAAAACAAAACAACAACAACAACAACAAAACTGCATGCAGACTTGTTCTCCCTAAAGAAAATACTTGCACAAGTTTACTCCAAAGGCACATATACCTGGAAATCTCTCTCAGGTAATGAATTTAAAATATGAGGAAAATTCTACCCATTTCAAAAGCATTAAAAAATTATTAGAAACTGTTTGCCACCAGACAATGCTTTTTGGCACTGAAGGCACACACACAACTCTGTGACCTGTGAAGCTTCTCCATGAGTGGGGAGAACATGCGGTGTTCAGAAGTGTTTGCTGCAGCACTATTACTCATGATAAGACACTAGACACAGTATTAGTACTTAACCGCAGGAAAATGGTTAGGTAAATTATGCACTTGGAACTGCTAGAACATTACACCATGATCAAAATCTGATTAAAAAGATAGTAGACATCATAAGTAATTAATTCTTGAGTTAGAGGGGGTGTAGCTAACTGGAACAGTGCTTGCCAGGCATGCATGAGGTCCTCAGTTGTATCTCATCACTAAAAAAAATTAATCTTACAAGATAACTGATTAATATTCTTCTTAAGGTTTCACTCTATTTCTGAGCATCTGCATATATAAAATCCGGCTCTTGGCACAGTAAGCCTTAATTTTTTTAACCTTATTGCATATATATGACCAATCAGTCTCTGTCTCTACACACACACACACACACACACACGCACGCACGCACACACTTTTTATTAATTAACCCATCTCATCAGAGAAGAGACTGCTTGAAATTCTCTTCTAAGCACTAAAGGTTTGAGAGTCTTCATTTCTATACCATGTAGAAGTCCTGAAATTTGACAGTGTCTCTTCTTTCATGTCCATTCACACGGGATTTTTTGTTTCACTACATTTTATGGTTATCATCATTTATACTCTGTGAAACTCAACAGCTTGCATTATTAAGCAGAACCCAAATGAAATTGAAGGGGAAATGTTAATGTCAAGAAGCAGGCAAACGTTATACAAATACAAATTGCAAATATTGTGGAATATGTGGTGTGAAAGACCTTAGTTACAGCTCCTGTAAGTAGGGTGACTAGGGGCCCAGCATCCAGCTACATTTATTTCCCATCAGATATCCCTACAGAACCTGACCCGAAGAGCTAGAAATAAGACAAGGGCTATGCGATTGCAATAATTCGTGTTTTTTACCTCTCTCTGTGTTTAATCTCCCTTAACGTGTGGGAAGCAATAGTGGCTTTCCCCATCCCTTGTCCTGGGCTATCTCATCACTTCCCTCAGTCAATGGAAAGTGGTGGAAGTTGCAGAGTGCTCCTCCTACACTCAGGCCACGAGCAGCCTGAGTGTTTCTGCTCTTTCTCCTGGAACTATGCTACTGCGATATGACTAAACCCTGGCTAACCTGCTGCAGAAGAAGAGACATCTGGCCCACTTGTTAACACTGTCCCTGTCATTTACTACCCCTTCCTATAGTTGAGCACAGACCCATGATAAATGATACCCAAGACGAGAACAACTGCCCAGCTACAGTATGAACTGCTGGATCCCATAATGCTGAGCTAAATAAATAGCTGTTGTTTTAAGCCAGGATGCTTTGGGTGGTTTACTATTTAATACTTAGAAGCAGACTAGATTCCCACATCAGCAGCATCCTGAGTACTTCTAGATTAACTTGCCGCCAGTGAAGCCAGGAGAATTTCACTGGTCACTTTGTAATTTCTGAATTCTCATTCCTGTGTGAGCAGTCCATGAATAAATCACAGGTAACCTGCAGCAACATTGAGAAACATTCATTTCTCTGAAAGGGACAACTCTTGACTTCCTTAGACCCCTGGGAAGATATGTTATTCCAAATAGCTAATCTGAAGTGAAATTTTGCTGCTACATACATTCGTGATTGCTTAAAATCAGGAAAGCTCAGGAAAGTTTCCAAGCAACTGTGGTAAGATGAAGAGGAGCACGGGAAAAATCAGTATCAGAAAATCTCTAAGCAGATGATTCCAATAACTTTATTCTTTTGTTTCAGGGTTGTTTTTGTTTCTAGACAAGTATATTCATCCAGTAGTCTATGTTTGTCCGAAACAATAGCAACAACACCTTTCAGCACTCCATGATAGCATCTTATACATTGTAATTTATTATTATCTTTCATGGTATTTGAGATGGGGTAGGCTCAGCTAGATGATTCTCACTCAGGGTGTCTCATGAAGTCAGTCAGATCGTGACAGGAGCTGGAGCCCCCTTAAATGGTGCCTCACTCAGGGGTCTGGTGTTGGTCTGGTTGCCAGCCACAACTCCTATGGGTAATCTCTTACTTAGCCTAGGATTGCTCATAACTGGGTGACTTGGCACCATGAGCAAATGTGCGAAGACAGACCTGGGCAGAATGCTGCTCCTGCACTGCCTGTGAAATCACCTTACTCTATTAGGAGTCATCAAGGCACAAAGATATCCAGGGTATCCAGGAGCAGAAAAAGAAAACAGAGCTGTACATGAAGAAGAGGACTGGAGTGAAAGATATTCTTCGAGCTTTCTTTGGAAAATAAAATCTGCCAGATGTGATATAAATAGTTGGAAATCATAAAAAATTCTAGAATTACTTTACTTTCATGAATATGCTAACAAATGACATAGATGTTAAATAATGGTCACATTCAAGCAAGTCTCAGATGTAATTAGATACTTCAGACTTTACCCAAGTTTTTCTAAGAGCATCTTAGAACTTAATGAAAACCTTTCTGTTGGCTGGATGCCATCTTTCCACATACAACAAAATGACATTTAAGTTAAAGTATTAACTTCACCTTAAAATATTAATCAGAAGGCAGTAATAATACAGTTGTCAGCCTGGAGCAAGAAAACACAGCTAACTAGGTCAATCGATCTTAACACTTAAATGTAAGAAAAAAAATAGAAAAATTTAAAAATCTCCTAAGAATTTTTAGGAAGCCACAAACTATAAAACAAAACAAAACAAAACAAAAGCTGTTGTTGCATTCTCTTGCTCTGGTTTCTGGGAGGCATGCTATTCCATTTTCTTTACTCAGAAGAAGTATTTGGAAGGGTGAAAGGGTTAAATAACAGTATAAAAGTCTGGTTGGATTTGTTTCCAAAAAATAACATTTATTCAGCAAAAATATAAAAGAGAGAGAGGAAGCTTATAACTCTAAAAATCTTATCCTACACTAGAGATTTCCCAAGATTAAAAAAAAAAAGGAGGAAGAGGAGAAAGAAAAGCCCAAAAGAAAGATGTATAGATGTATATAACTCCAGAGCCAGGGCACCACCATTCCTGGCTAGGTCATACATTGATAGAAAACTCAGGAGGTGCAAATGAGTTTGGAGATGAGCAGTTGGGTTTCAATGCTGCTAGTGCCCTGGGAGGTTGAGTGCACAGCACACCTCTAAGGGACAATGACTCTGGTGTGAGTTGAAGGGAGGAGACAGTCACTATGAGCATCAGTTTCTTTGCCTCAGTCTTGTAAAGTCAGGAGTCCAGAGTCCATGTTATTTAGAGTAAAGACTATTTCAAGGAAACTTTCCAGTTTCATGTCTTCAAGATTTTTTTTTTCACATATGTTATGGTGAAGATCTGGAGTGTCCCCCAGAAGCCTTATGTACACATGGATACTTTGTACTTTGTTGGGAGGTGGGGCCTGGACCAAAGGAGTGGATCACTGGAGCAGAACCCAGAAAGGTAGCCCCTCTTTTCCTCTCTGACTTGGCCCTGTCTGTTATGCTGTGAAGACCTCTGCTGCTGGCTCTGGCATTGGCCCCACCATGAGATTTCACCATTTTCCAGCCACCCTCCTATAAACACACTGTGACCTTCTGAAACAGTGCACTACAGTTGTGGATGTCAGGTGGTCTGTCCTAGCAACCAAAAAGTAACTAAGACAACACGTATATTACATTATCATTTTATACCTTTCAAAAGTATTTTGTCTTATAACTACTTAGATCACATATAGATCTACCTATTACAAGTATGGACATTCCTGAGTTTCCCAAAGAAAATCATATAAATAAAACACAAAAATGTAAAATATCATATAATACAATAATGTTTGCTCAAGGTTAATTTACTATGATATCTGAAGTTAAGCTAATATGAGAAAGATTATGCAAGCCCTAAATTCAATGTACAAAAGCCACCATACACAGGAAAAGAATTAACAAGCTTTTGGGAAGTGGAAATCTATCAAGTGCAGACATGAAATAGAATATATTCTTCTATTAATGGACATTTGTTTTTGCCCCAATTTTTTCTCTAAAACGGTGTAGCAGTGGGTATCCTTGTGGTAGCCTCTTCAGAAACATATACATTTATCCCAGTGAGGAGGGGACAAGGGAAACAAAGAAACAAATAAAAAAACCCAAGACAGCAACAACAACAAAACTCTCTATCCTTGGAAAAGGCATATCTCTTAGTATAAGAGAGGCACAGTTACTGAGAAAGGCTGAAACGCAAGAGCCTGGAATCTGCTACGCCTAAGTTGAAGGATGGCTCAGGAAGACTGTAAATACTCCTAACCTGAACAGAATAGCAAGCAGAAATAATATGCAAAAGCAGTCCCCCACAGGGAAGGGAACAGACCAAGGAGGAGATCCTCTGAGGGGATGGATGATAGGGGAGCCCTGAGGCTGTGGGAAGAACAGACGCCAAGCCAAATCCTGGTTGGATACCACCAGGTCATGTCACAGGCATCTAAAGCCAGTGGTCACTACAAGTGACCACTGCAGTAACACTAACATTGAAACCTGGCTCAGCTGCTGTTGTGCTAGCCTCCACTCTATTCCCTCACATCCAGCAAGGTATGAGCCACATCTGCTTCCCAGTATGTATACTCCATACCCAGAGTCTACTGTTCTACACACGATGTCCAGCATTCAATCAGAAATAAGGAAGTGAACAAGAAAGAAAGAAAGAAACAAAGAAAGAAACAAAGAAACAAAGAAAGAAAAGAAAGAGAGCAGAAAATAACCCTACAATGTCCTGTTAAGAGACAAAGTAATCAACAGAATCAGGGAGAGAAACGACTGACTCAGTAGTTAGGTTAACAGGTAGGGGATTTAAAACAGTGATTGATATTTTAAAGACTGTCCAGAAAAAGGCACACACCATGCACGAGTGAGGAATTTCAGTAGAGATCGAAACTGTAAAAGTCAAATGGAAATGTTACAAATGACTCTGATAAGGTTATTTGTAGACCTGACTCAGTGAACTTAAAGATAGAGCACTAAAGAACTATGCAAACTGAAACACAGAAAGAAAAACATGAAATCTTCATTTAAAAAAAGGTTATCAACATGTGGTGATAGGCTTATTTTACTCTACCTATTTGTATTAAAAAATCTCATTTACATAAACATTAAAATATTATAAGTAGAATTATGAGTTACTTGAGAAACTAGAAAAATAATAAGAAAATAGTACTGGGAGAAAACTGATCTAACAAACTGAGTATTAAGTGCCTAGAGTACCAAACAAGAAAGAGATGCCTGTAATTCCAGGGCTCTGGGAGGCTGAGACAGGAAGATGAGCCCAGCCTGGGTATCTTGGTGACTCAGTGTAGCTTTATCTCAAAATAAAAAATAAAAAAAGTGCAAGGATCTAGCCAGTATGAAGGTCCAGGGTTCCATCTCCAGTGCCACACAGCCACACAGACAAAGTGATAGTTTTGCTAGTGTCAATTATGCAATTGAAGGGAACACCTCTTTTTTATTAACCTACTTTTTTTTTGTCTTTTTTTAAACCTACTTTTTTCATTTGCATAACAGATTTTGCAAAAAGGGGAACTAAGCATTGTAATAATAGTAATTTTCAAAGATAAGATGCTTCCCCCAAAACTATAGGGTGTTTATTTTGTTTGTTTGTTTGCTTTGTTTTTGTTGTTTTTTTTCGTTTGCTTGTTTTTAGCACTTCAATGGACACAGGTTTAAACTTCTGTAAAAGTACCCTGTGTTTTTCCCAATGATGGAAGGAATCTTTCTGAGCAGCAGACACACCTATGCATAAACTGCTTGTGTGTGTGTGCGAGTGTGCATGTGAGCACGTGCATGGTCCATGTATTTTACATAACAAGGGGGGTCTAAAGCTGCAGATGGAATTTGAGCCGCTAATCACTCGACTTTCTAATAGGTTAACTGTCTTGAGTCATCCTTGTGATATCAATGTGACCACAAGGGTCCTAAAAAAATAGAAAGGTGAGGCAGAAGAGTAGTGGGTCAAAGCACTGTGCTAAAAGCAGTACTGAACCTAGCACTGCTGGTGAAAAGCCGAAAGGAGGGCATGAACCGAGGCAGACAGCTGGCTCTGGAAGCTGGAAGAGGTTCGGAAATAGATCCTTCCTTGGCTGCTGGGGGGGAGCACACATTGCCAACACCTTAACTTCAGTCAGCCAGTCAGTTCTGTGTCAGACTTACATAAAAAGCAAGATTATGAATTAACATTACTGCAAGCCCCTGAATTTGTGGTGATTTGTTATGAGAGCAGAGGAGAACGAGTATGTCCTCTCCCCTCATCCAGAAAGCCTCCCTACATACTAAAGAAAAGTGGAAGACCAGAATATAAAGGGTCAAACTACAACTATATGGCAACAAAAATCAAATAAGATTGAAATTAAAATATATGAGGGCTAAAAAAAAAACCAACAGAACATGTGTTAATAAGAAATCGGATGTGGACAAACAAATCATAAGCTACAGTGTTTATTCAGACAAGTGAGAACAGGTCATAATCACCCAATAGATTATTACAGAGATTTGCAAACCTTAATTCAAAAAGTAATATACAACTTCAGCTTTCCTATGCTAAAAAAAAAGCAGACAGTGTCCCTTAAGGGTTATCCAATGGTTATTGGGGGCCTACATAATCAGAATATTAAAATATTAGAATATCAAATTTTATTCTTGCATTGGTGCCAAATGTTCTTGTTCCCCTCCAACACACACTTAAAAAGGAGTCATGGGAGGAGAAGAAAAATAGAAGAGAAAAAAGAGAGAAATGGAGGGATAGGAGAGGAAGGAGAAGAGAGAGGCAGAAAGATGTGATCAGCCACTTGGTTCCATGTGCTCAGGTCTATTTGCTTCCTGCTAATCAACTCAAAGGAGGTCATTTATTTTCATTTAAAAAAAAAAAAAAAAAGACGAGGTTTAGTGTCTCAGGCCTGTAGTCCCAGGACTCTGGGAAGGCTTGGGTCATGAGGATTCTAAATTTGTGCCCAGGGAGGGCAAGTTAGCAACTTAGTGAGACCTTATTTCAAAAAAAATTATTTTAAAAAGGGTGGGGATGGGGCTGGGGTGTAGTTCTGTGCAAAGATCTTCGTTCAATCTCTAGTACTGCAAAGCAAATGAATGAATAAATAAATAGAAAAAAGAAGAATTTTTTTTCAAAGCTACCTCTGAGGAAACAGAAGGGCCTGTATAATCCAAATAGAAGGGCCTCATCACCCAAATAACTATGCAGAGATATGTTCAGATCTTTTACAGCAAGGAACAGTGAGCGAAGGAGGGAGTATTGGGTATAATAGACACGTGCACTCTTATTTCATCCCTTCTGGGACCAGGACCATTACCACCCTTGCCTAGCACAGTGAGACTGGACTTAGTCCATCTCGTGCCAGCATCTACCTGCTCTGTCCATTCATCTTGGCTAAGAAAAAGTAGGGGTAGCTGATTTTGCTCTAGGACTGAGAAAATTTGGAAAAACCACTTGTCTCCAACGGGGAAAAAAAAATTAACCTTTAAAGTTTTACTTTGTTTTGCCCAGTTACAGAAAGAAACAGAAGAGGAGAGGAGAAAAAGGAAGGTGAAGATACCAAGGTATAAAGATGAGGATATCTTAAAAATAAGATCTGAGGCCCTAAGACTGCTAGTAGAAAAGTGGCAGTGATTAAATACGATACCAAAAGCATAGGCAACAAAAGCAAAAATAAATCTGTAGGAATGCAAAAAACTAAAACTTTTCTGCAACACAAAGACATTAATAAAAATTAAAATGTAATCTCTAGAGTGGGAGGAAGTATTTGTCAACTATGTATCTGATGAAAGATTAATGTCCAAAATGTACAAGGGGCTCATAATTCATATAACTCAACATCAAAACAGAAAACAAAGCCAAATAAAATCTGACTAAAACATAGACAGATTTTGCCAAAAAAATTTAATAGCCAAATGTGCTCAACTAGTTATCAGGATAATACAAATCTAAATCATAGTGAAATATCAACTCACCTGTTGGGACAGTTACATAACAAAACAAAACAACACAAAACAAACAGAAAAAATGTGAGGACGTGGAGATAAGAAATCACCAAGCACTATTGGTGGGAATGTAAATTGGCTGAGCAGTCATGGAAAACAGTAAGAAACCCCAGCCCCCAAAAATTAAGATGCAGTCTTTCATAGGATTCAGCAAGCTTGCCTCTGCGTACATTCCAAAGCAACTGAAATCAGAATTTAGCAGAGAAATGTGTGCTTTCATATTCACTGCAGCATTGTTCACACCACTAAAGGCATGGGAACAACCTAAATACACTTTCATTAGTGAGTGGATAAAGAAAATGAGGTGTATGTGTACAAGAGAATATTATTCAATTTTTAAAAAGAAAGAAATCCTGCCATTGGCAATAACATACATGTAAGTGGAGAGGATTATGCTAAGTAAAATAAGGCAAGACAGATACGGCATAATTTCATTTATATGGGAGCTCTAAGCTAGCCCACACCAAAGAGGCTGGCAGTAAGAAGCCAGTTGCCAGGAGCCGGGAGGAGAAGGCAAGGACAGGTCCTGGTGAAAGGATTTGACACTGCAGTTATTTGGAAAAGTTCTGGAGGTTTATTATATTAACTGTAGTATACTGTATACTTAAAATTCGCTAAGAGGGCAGACCTTATGCTGAGTGCTTTTACACAGATACGTGGATCCATAATAACAGTAAAGTGGATGGGAACTTTGGGGAGTGACGAATATTCTTATGACCTTAATGCTGGTGGTGATGGTCTCACAGGTTGTGTACTTTTCTTCTCACTCGTCAATCTGTGTACATTAAATAATCTAGCTTTGTATATGTAAATCATACCAATAAACTGGTGATACACACACATACATATATATATATATATAATATGCACATTATATGTACATACATATGTCCTTTATATTTATACATGGATAAATACATGTATGTACATATGTATACATATATGAAAATAATATAAAGGTGTTGGACTGAAACATAGGCTATAGACAAGGCAGTACCAAGTGACAACTCACTGAATGGCTCCACTCCGGCAGGGAGATAGGGGACAAGACTCAGTTGGCTACAATATATTCAAAGATGCCTTCCATAGAAGTCCATCTTCCCATGTTTTCCTTCTATCCCAATTCTGCTTTTAATTCTTTCTCAGAGAATCTTATTCAAATTAGTGCTTATATAAAAGTTGTTAGTCCTTTGAGTGTCCCAGAAGGATGTTATTATGTAGATTCTCTCAAGTTAACAATTAGTATACAGAATCAGAAGGAAGACACTCCAAAATAAAGAGAACACCAATCCTTAGGAAGGACTGATGCCATGACAGATGTTGTGTTAAAAAAGTTTATACATGAAAACACATCATCTCATCTAGCCCTCTCAACTTTATGTGGTAGCTATAAATATTTTAATCAGAATAAACTAAGTCTCGAAGAGATGAAGCATCTTGCCCAAGGTCACACAGTTATCAGCCAGCAGGAGCAGGAACATAGCTTTTCATAATGACAGTGTTGAAGGGTACTATGGTACTACCTGATACTCAAAAATGGAAGAGTGAGCTGCTTAGGAAAGATGCTTGAGAATCAACCGTGCTCAATGTAAATTTCAATGCACTGCCTGCCTGGGTATCTTGTGGTCTATTAAAAATATTAGTATTTTATCCCTCTACCTTAACTTATAATCTAAATCATTCAAGACTACAATTAGGATCCAGCATTTGTAGCTCTCCAAGAGGAAATAAAGCAGATGGAAATTAAGCTGACTAAACTGAGAGAAAAAGTCACGAAGTCTGGGGGAGCACAGTTCCATTAAAAGAACCAACACAACTGGAAATATTAAGATGAAAGTAAAGCAAAGAGATCTAATGAAGGTAGAGGAGCAAAGGTGAGAACAAATGCTCAGGAAGGGAAAAAAGTAAAAGACAAATATTTAGCACACACATGCTTGATGCTGAACATCAAGGTGACCATGTAGTCAAAGCAGAAATCTGGTTTAAAGGGGAAAAACCTGAAGATGCCAGAGCCTACTGTTCTGTCAATTAGTTCAAAGCACACTTTCTACCTTTTCAAATAAAAAACAAAAGAATTTGCACTTTTCTGAGCTCTGCCTTGAGACCAACAACCCTGGTGAAAAATGTCAAGTAGCACGTGGAAACGTATGGCTGGGGTATCCTCTGTCTTTTATTCATTCTTTTACTTATATGCACTTAATGTTGGCAACATAGGTGACCTCCTGGGCACCACATACAGCCCTCAAGCTCTCAGAGGTCAGAGGTCTGTAAAAACAGACAAGAGCATTCCCAGCACCGAGGAAAAGCTAAGGATTCCACACAGGCCTGGCACTGCAGCACTTTCTGGAGGGAGGCACCCTTTGCACTGCATCTCAAAGAATATGCAGAGTTCCCCAGGGAGGGATTAAAGAGAAAATAAATGTTTTAGGTCATAATTTCACATCTGAAACCACATAATAGGAAAGTAAGTTTTTGTTTAAAAATAAATGTATGTGGATATTTAAAGCAAACTAATTGTAAGATTAAAATCTGGATTCAATCAGTGAAAAACAGCTGTGAAATTTTTTTGTATTGATTCAATTCAATTGTTTTCTTTTTAATGTGACCACTCCACATCACTTAAACCAGAAGAAATTCAACCTTATGAAAACGTTATTCCAATTAAAATGAGAGACAATCCATAAATACTATACAGAAATAAATGAAAGAATCTATGAAGCAATGAGAAGTCTAATACAAAGAACAAAAATTCCACATGTAATATAAATTCTAACATGTAAAATATGCTTTCACATGGATATAGTTTGAAAAGAAAAGAGAAAAGATAGCAGTTGTAATAGAATAACAGGCAGAGTGGGAATATGAAAACTCCATTTATGTTATTTTAATAATGTACATATGTGTACACACATTACAAAGTACACAAACCAAGATAATATTAGAGTAAGAATGTTTTAAAGTGGTTTAGTAGATTATCTAAAATATTTTGCTTTATCTAAGCCAGAAGGAAACATGCTAAACACTTTTCCAGTTGAAAACATTTTTCTGCTTAAGTAGAAATATCAAATAGCACCAACATAAGGGGGAGTGATTTGCATGTCAGGAAGCACTAGGTTCTCGGAGAAGTTTCACAGCATATATTTATATTTGCTGCTGTCACTGTGAGTCCAAGACGTGAAGTGCTTAATCACACCTGACAACACCATGAAGATCTTATGCTAGAGATTTGGTGTACACTTAATTTTTCTGCAGCTTGGATTTCTGCATCTTTGATGGAAGCTTCTAATTTCCTTATGTCCTCTGAGTAGATTTCTGTTTGATGAATGGCAAGAATCTAGGAAAGGCATTGTCTCAGTTATTTTTGCTCTGGGACAGAATACCCTACACCCACAATTTAAGGGAAAAAAAGATTTGCTTTTGCTGTGTTTCAGAAGGTCATAGTCCATACACGAGCAGCCAGCAATGGTGAAAACACCTGGCAGAGGTACAGCTAGCTGTTCATGGCACGGCAGATAGGAAACCAAGCAAGCGAGTAAGGGTAAAGCCAGCACACACCCTTCCTGGTCAAGCTCCAAGCATCCACCCCTTCCAGACAGGCCTAACCTCTCTATAGCACGAGGTGTTCACAGGTAAGTCACAACATCAAATACATGAGGCATTTAGAGAACCTCCAGATCCAAACCATAACAGGCATCAACTTAATATGCTACTGTAGCCAGCAGAACTGTGTCCTGTTCATCTATCCAAAATGTGTAGCACTAGGTTGCTGTGTGTAACAAATAAACCTCTAAACATGGGGGTGTCTACGGATATCTGCTAGGTGTCCTCTATCATGATAGCTTAGTTATTTTTCATTGACAATTTCAAAGGCTTACAATGACAAAAGTATGCTGTGTTACATGAACAACACAGCATGGCAGGGGTTTTCTGTTCAGTCTATATCAAGGGATTGGATGAACAGAGTAGCTACTATCTCAGACGTGGGCTATTGCTATTCCTGAGAGAAGACAAAACCATGGAGAGTCTTTCACTAGTTTGAAAGTGATTCATTAGTCAAAATTCACTTCCACAGTTAGTCCAAGGAAGGGCCAACAATTGTCAGGCCCAAGATTTGTCATTCTACTGTGTGTTCACAAGGCAGAGATCTGGAAATAACTAACAAACAACACGACTCCCACAAGAGTCCTCCTTTTTTGCATTGTTTAATCTTAATCGAAGCATAAAATACTGAAATGAGATTTTAGCAATGCCTGTCAAATGCCATCTCTGAAAGATAATCTGGCAGAGCACAGGGCATCAGCAATCAAGAGGAGGTCTAAAGAAGAGCAACACAATTTTAGGAGATCCTGAGTCTGGTGGATGAAGGGAGATAAGAAGAATTAAATATGTATAGTTTGGCTGAGCAGACCCAGCAGGGAGCCACAGTGGGGGACACAGAAAGAGATGGCTGCAATCTAAAAATATCCATAAGGTATGAAGATCAGAAGGAGATATTATTTAGCATGAAAATCATGAAGTATTGCTAGACATTAGAGAGAAAGACATAAAGAACCAGGCTCTGGAATTACAAAACTGGACAAATGGATAGCATTATAAATAAAGTGAGAGTTATAGGAGCATTCTTGAATACTTTTTTTACTTGAGAAGATGGGAGAAAATATCTAAGAGCTGACACCTGGCAAAGGGTCTGACTTTTGGGAGATTCTCAGGGACGAAGATGAAGATTTGCTAGGATACACCTGTCTCCTTTACCTAGAGAACTACAGTTGCTAGCCAGACACCATCTTAAGGGAGCAGGACAGAAGCAGGTACAGCCTCTTGCTAACATTTCAGAGAGTCCAAAGGAAATGAAGTATAGGTCAATCATGGAGCACTGGACAAGGCGCCCCACCTCCAGTCCAGTATAGAAAGAATTCAAAACCTATGGAACATTTGGACTAAATCTGGAAGAAGGTCCTAAAAACTCCTTAATTATAGTTACTTATGGTGCATCTGTAAGAACTTTAATATTTTCCTCAGTTTAGAGTTTAGGTTTTAGCATGTCTAGGGCTAAATCTGGATACATGGGTACTAACAAGTTTTCTCAAATTTTTATGTCCTCACGAGCATTTCTGAGTGGCGGAATCAGATTCGTGCCTTTCCTTCCCTGCCATTACTTTCTGTATAGTGTTATTCTCACATCAGAGATTGGCGTGATTCATTTAGAAAAATTTTAAATTGAAATTTTTGTTTGGTCAACATTAACATGAGAAGAGTTCACCCATTTATTTTTCTACAGCATATTTTTAAATCAGAAAAAAATATTTTTTCTTTCAGATGCAAAGCACATGTTTTCAGAGTTTACAAGTTTGAATCGTCATCCTTTTATGGGAGTGAAACAGGAATCAACCTATTTGAGAAGAAGATAAAACTAAACTGACCTGAAAATTCCTAAACTTTAGATTTGTAAAAATGAATCTTAAAAATAAAGCAAAACAAAAACAACACCCAAGCAGGGCCAAAGCAAATGTGCTTAGCACACTGACATGTACTCCAGTCACTCAAAACCAGAGGGAGTGATTTGCATTACATACATTTTTATCAATCCATCTGTCCACTTTATTTTCCTGGAAGAAATTTACCTTTCTAAATGCCAACCCTATTCTCCTGTCCCATCAGCCTCCTCTTATCTAGCTCATGACCTAAGGATGATGGCCACATCTTCTTTTTAAAATTAGTTTTACTGGAGTATAATTTTCATATAATAAGCTGCAGGCATGTAAAATATATAGTTTAATGAGTTTTGAGAAATTTTTGTACTTGTATAGCTACCACCAAAAGGAGGATGGAGAACAGCCGCAATGTTCCTTCCAGAAGACTCTGTTGTTTCTAATGAGTTACATTTATATAATATGAGAAGAAAGGACATCTTCAGCTCAAGTCAGCAGACCTGGGAGGTGACAAGGAGGTGAAAAGGGATTGCTGCAGGAAATGCAGCTCTCTGCAACATGGCACAGGTGACGAGGCCTGAGGGCAAAGAGAAGGAAGGTAGGGCTGGGGCCAGGAATGGAAGAGTAAGGGGTGGCTCATGTACCGGGAGGGCTTCACTGAGAAGGTAAGACATAAAAGAAAGGAGAGAGTCCCCCACATTGTCAAAAGGGTAGGGGGGAGTTCAAAACAGGGAATCACTGAAGCAAAGGCCTCAACGCAGAAATGTGCTTGACAGCTGGGCCTGGTGGCACATAGCTGTAATCTCAGGACTCAGGGAAGAATGTGTCTGGTACATTCAGGAAACAGACAGGAAGCCCATATGGGCAAAGTGCAGCCATTGGATATGGAGGTCCAAGAGGTCATGGAGAAGTCACCATGTTGGGCACAGATAACCACTGCAGGACTCCCTGTTACTCTGCCCCTTGTCATAAGAGATGCAGGTGTGTAAGGAGAGACCCGGCCTGCACAGATCAACAGTCAAGGTTAAAGTGGCAGGTCCATTCCAGTCTTGGTCCATGGCTCAATGCAAGAGACCAGAAATGAGCCAAGTTTGCATGAACATAAAAGGCAGGCCAGCCAAACACAGAAACTCCAGAGAAGAAGCCAGGAGACACAGGAGACAGGGAAATGTGTTGCTGATGTTGGTGGTATAAGTTAGAGAGAAAAGCACTCTCCTGAACCACTGAAAGGGATGCAAAAAGTCCTTTCTCAAATAAGAAACATTTTACACCTCTCTAAATGAAAAGAACATAAATAAAAGAAACATCACCTACCCACAACCAAAAGGTTGCCAATTGTTGTGTAAGAACCCCAGGATCTCTTCAGCAAGGACCTGCATTTTAATCTCAAATGCGTCTTGTCACTCCACAGAATGTCAACCATGTAAGTCTCCTAAATCTTTGAGATACAACTATTTTCAAGTGAATATTCTGAATCCAATTTTTTAAAAAAAGAATCTGAGTCAATGAAAAGGCAAAAGTTTTTCGATATTATGCTATCAGTGAAAAGAAAATCGACTTCTTTTCAATAAAACATGAAATAATTTTATTAGTAGAATATACAAAAATGCCGTAGGATTTGTGTTCTCTCTTCACCGCTAAAGGAAGGAGTCACAATGGCCCACACAAGGGAAAAATAGACGTTTCACAGGGTAGGGCTACAGAAAGCTGCAGAGACACCCAGTGGAGGAGCATCTGGTTGATACTATAGGATCCACTTGCTGTGCTGGAGTTTCTCTATCAGGAAAATAGAATTTGTGTGCAATTTTTGTGATCTTTTGTTCACAAGGTGTAGGACAAAGGACAAGTTAAAGGGTCATACTAACAGTAACAAGTGAAATAACCATATACACGTGCCAAGTTTTAATTAAGTTCTCACTACTCAAACGGTCGTCCATGGGCCAGTAACATTGACACTCACATGCAGCCTATGAAAACCCTTGGGGACTCTATGCTTTTTATCTGTTGAATCAGATTCTGTATTTTAAAGTATAGAATCTTAGGGACACTACATCTAACATGTTGAATCAATCTATTTTCATCAGACCTTCACCTTCCACCTCAAAATACAAGAAGCCAATTGTTAAATTCATTTAAAATCTAATTTAATCTTTGCAATAGCTCTTTGTGGTAGACATTTTATTTATTATTGTCTATCATTTTATTAAGTTGTTGAGGCTGAACCCTGACATAACATGCCATAATTCAAGAAAGAGATAAACCCAGGATTCAAACTCAGAAATATGAATCCAAAAGATATATGCATATATGCTAGCTCCAGGAATACTTCATAATTGTAAGAGAAAAGTAACCAAGCGACCAAGGCTGAGGAAAGAAAAGGGAAAAGTTTGCATTTTTCCTCCCTATGATGTTGAAATTAAAAGAAAGGGGCCACCATGAGCAAAGAGGAAAAGCTATTTGCATGAGTTAGAAGACAGTATAATCCTGACAAAGGCCAGATCTAGCGGAAACTGTAATTAAAGAGGAAAAGCCAGTCTTCAGTAGACCACAACCCAGACTCTTTCCCAGAATGCCTTGTCCAGCAAAAGGTCTTGCAGGCAGGCACACACACACACACACACACACACACACACACACACACACACGCCTTAAAACCAAATCCTGCTCTGCAGGAATATGTATAATTAGATGTTCCTTGGGAGTGAGAAGTAGTAATTAATTCAGCGTTAAACATCACAATCTATTACTTGAACTCCATGGCAACCATGGTTGCCAATAGAGAGAAAACAAAAATTTGGAGCCTATTTTTAAACAATTACATTGAAATTTTTGAAAATGTGTAAAAGCTGACACTTTCTATTTTTAGGCTAAAACAATAGGCATGGAGCAGAGTAGGAAAGGTTGCTAAGGAGTAAAGACAAAAGGAAATCTCCCCTGAACCAACCTCTGCAGTGATGTGAACTGTTAAGATTCTGACCCTGTGCAAAAAGCCAGCTGGGATTAGGACAAAGGTTAGTGATTAGAGTGCTTGCCTAGGAAGCAGGAAGCCTCAGGGTTCTAGCCCCCAGCACCACCTCCTATTGACAGCTGGGCAAGGTGGGCCACATCTGTAATCTCAGCACTCAGGAGGCTGAGGCAGGAGGCCAGTCTGGCCTACACAGTGAGTTCAGAAGTTCAAGAGAAGCTTGCACTAGATCTTATCTCAAAGAAAGAAGGAAGGAAGGAAGGAAGGAAGGAAGGAAGGAAGGAAGGAAGGAAGGAAGGAAGGAAGGAAGGAAAGAAAGAGAAAGAAGAAAGGCCTGTCTATTATGCCCAGATTTCGGGGAGCCCCAAATAACCAGAGAACCAGTCACGCCTGCAAGAACAAGGAGCCTTTATTCGGGCTTAAGCTCGGGCTCTCTGACTTCACCAATGCAGTGGATCCGTGCAGAGGGCCCCAAACAATAGCTAAGCAGGACTTTTTGGGGTAAGGGAAAGAATAGTTACAGGAAGTATGACATAGGCACAGCATCATTACATAAAGACCAATTATAATTATATAGCACCCATGGTAACAATATTAACCACTCAGAATTTGTGGGGTGTCTCCAATATTTGGTGGGACCCTATCATGATCTTTGAGAGTCCTTTGAAAATGACCAATTGTGAGGTGAGCCTGTCGGTCCACACGGGATCTAAGCAAGCAGTGAATGATCAGTCAATGAATACAAAAGTAGCTATCTACAGTCTCCATACCTTGCCTCAAGCCACAGGAATGCTAGATATCTTTTTTCTACCATTGTTTATTCAGCCAGGGAAACTGGTCTGGTCTGGGAAACTGGTCTGAGAGTGTTCTCAGCCTGAAGCAGTTTCTCCAGTAATTGTTCATTTACTCTGGGAAACTAAATTTTAGGCCTACTAATTTTTAGAGGGTCTGAAACCTGTCATGGAGTCTGTTTAGCTTGGGTCTTTCACTGCCTAGGTATTCACTTTGGAAGGGAACATTATTCTTTTAGGTTAAGAGAAGATTATTAATAATTTCTTGAGAGAGTTGGTTTCTGCAATAATACTGATTTAGATTTAAATCCCAGCTTGGTAATGACGTGCTCACACAGACATCATTATCTCATATGTTACAATGGGGAAAAAATAAGCATCTCGTAAGGTTCTTACAAGAAGAACTCATGTAAGGTGCTGTTGCTTGGGTTTCCCTTTTAGCATTTGGGCTATTTACTGCAGAATGCCCTGGGGCCAGCAGGTGGGAAAGGAAAGGAGCAGAAGTTGAGATGTGAAGATCCCACAACAAGATTGGCTGACCTTATATGAGCTAATATGGCCTGAAAAAGCTGTGTGACAGCGGGATGGAATAGTCAGAACGTATGTCTTGCATCAGTTAGTCAACACACCTGGGCTGCCCAGGGGAGGCCATGATGCCAGCTGAGGGGCTTTGTGCAGTGCAGTCACCCCTGAAGAGGTTGTCAGCTGACAGCATTTCAGCAGGTGGATACAATTTTTGGAAAGTGATCTGAGCTCTACATCTCTATAACCACCACATACTATACAATTAATATTTGATTCCCTTTGAATATGTCATCCTTATAAACATCTCTCATTACAAGAGATGTTGGTGTCCAGAAAAAGAAAAACATTATGACGAAAATCACAATAATTTGTTCTTAAAAATAACTTTCAATACTTTTTTTAGGTTCTAGGCTCTGAGATTCACACTCATCTCATTTAAACTTCTCAAAAACTTTACGAGATAGTGTTCACTTCCAGTCGGCAGTTAAAGAAACAAACATGGAAAGCAACTAGCAAGCCAGTGCCAGTGAGCGACTGAGGGGTAAAGGAACATAGTGAGCCCATTTTGTTTTATTTCATTTTATTTTGCTTTTGTGGATCAAACCAAGGATCTTCATACTCATCTATATCTCCAGACCGTTTTTTAAAACTTTTTATTTTTGAGACAGAGTCTCTCTAAACTGCTAAGTTGTCCAGACTGGGTTCCAACTTAATGACCTGTTTGCCTCAGTCTCCCAGAGTGCTGGAATTACAGGCCAAGCTTAATAGGTTTTTAATAGTAACTTCTTGTCACACCATTCCTGTGTTTACCCAACATCAAGCCAGTCTATCAGCAGTTGAGCAACAGAGATCTCAGAATTGGGCTCCTTTCCCTTGAATTTCCTGGCAAAGGTGACTCATATATCTTGCCCACTCATTTAACCTTTATGCTACAAGGTTCCTACATCATAAATTGTAATAAACCTGTGTCTCATCCTCTCTCACCAGCAGCAAACTACAGAAAGAGGAGGATGGATTATGAGATCTCCAGAGCCTCTTTTCTCTTGAGAATTTTCCACCGATAAAACAAATTATTAACTGATGCAGCACAATGTCCATTGCAGCAAGCTTAGAATAAAGGTCTCTATATCCTTCTCATGAGAAATCCCGGAAAGTGGCGTGCAGTGTGGCGACGTAGCCAGAGGGGCAAATAACTCCCAAGTACCCCTTCTGCACTCTATCACTCACTTAAGGGAGAAGTCACTTCATTTGGCTTCCCACTCCTGTCCCCAGGACAGGACATAGGAGCACGGCCCCTGGCTTTCCATTGTAGGCATGACATATAGAGTTCTACACACACTGGAGGAGAATTCATTTCATAAAAGACAATGGGCTACAAAGCAAGACTCCAACTCAAAAAAAAAAAAAAAAAAGAAAAGAAAATGGGGGTGCGACAGAAAGGGGAATGGAGCTGTGCCTAAGACATAAACTTCCACATTCTATACCTATAGTCAGCTCACTTAAGCCCACAAATCAACTCAATCTACATTCAATAGACTGTTCTTCTCAACCCTGTAGTTCTCCTCTGAGGTCCTTGTGTCTCCCATTTATATTTATACTCTCTTCTGGAAAATAGGAAAACTTGAGAAATTAACTCTATTTTATTAAGAGATTATCTCTCAATATCAATAGCAATATGATGTTAAATACAATTTCCAGAAAGGAAAAAGGACTTGGTAAATATTCCAGTATGGCTGGGAAATTAACATTTTATGTATACTCTTAATAGCCAATGTATGAGAAACAAACTAATTTCAAACTTCAGTAAATGTGGAGACATTGTATTAATATTTACAACCAAGAGTCAATAAAGCACATTCATGGGCCAACTGTGTGGAATAAAACATGTTTTTTTTTTCAAGTTCTAAAGTAAATTACTTAGATTTTTAAATATTCAGTAAGGCTACAACAACAACAAAAAATTTGGCTTTACCTATGTAGGAGTTATATACAAATCCCAGTTTGCGATTTGTAATTGGTGTTTTGCAAGAAGCCCAGTGAGAGATTTTCTATGTTCCGTAGGCTGGTTGCTCTGATCTTTGGAATGGACCACGTCTGTAACCCTCAGGCCTTAGCTCAAGTAGATTATTTTCCAAAGAGATAAATGAGCAAAGCTTAGAAAATACTAATTTTTTCCCCTTTCTTCTTAAATATCCTTCTCTCTATACATCCCAAGTAATTCAGAATTCATTAATTTAACTAGAAGAGATTTGACCATGAGTCTGCGGTTATCAAAATTGACGCCCTTGTCTGTCTGGAGGAGTTAATCGGCTTTTGTCCCTCTGCAGGGAACCAAATGCCTGCACACACACAGTTTTACAGAGTCAGCAGGTATTGAGGCCGCTTGGATCTAACACTTATCCAGGTCATCACCTCATTTCTGTAGTTCCCCAAAAAATCCATCTACCTGAGATCATTTGGAAAGTATTCCTGTGTCATCCATTTGTTATTTTTATCCAGTTCTGGATATCCAAAATAATTTCTGTATTTCTACACATGATAAGCTTTCTCATGCAGGAAAAAGAGGAAGTAATTAATGTGTGCTGAAAGCCTGCTATGCATCTTGCATTGTGCTTGATGCATGACATGTCATCCAGTTTTCATAATAACTTCTCTGGAAACTGTACTATAGGTTGTTGGGTCACTTCCATTCAGTGTTTAGAAATATTATCAAATTGTTTAAGTTACTCTAGCCTATAAGTGGCAGAGGTGTCTTTGGCATTGATGCTAATGACCTTGGGCCTTCCACCCTTGGCACTGCCATCAAGCCACAGGAGCAAAAATGCCACAAAGCACAAAGAAACCTTTTGGAAATCGCTGTATAAATACAGACACCACAGTTATGAACTGTTGCAATGGAAAGGTGACATATGCTCCAAATATAGAGAAGGTCAAGACTTTCATCTTCACTAAGCACACGGCAATTAAAAACCTTCCTGAGAGCCAGTGCTGGAGGATGAGCTTGGGAGCATCACTGAGGCCCCATATAACAAGGCAAAAATAGTGAACTGTAGAATCATATTGCAGCTGTAATCTCCTTAACGTTAGGCATACAGGCCAAGTTTCTTTTGCATTTCGAAAATATTTACTGATAAGTCCATGTTTTAGAATTTAAGTAAGACCATATATCAAAATAATATTGCTTCCAGTCTGGTATCAAATGTACAAAGCCAGCTACTTCTCTCTTCTTTTACTTAAATTAAAAAAAAAAGGACACGAAAATGTTGATTGCACACTAAAACTTAAAAGTAGGTTGTAAGATTTGGGTATACCAAATAATTTGTGGTTATTTGCATGTCTTTAACACTGAGGACAGAGATTATATGTAACTCTTGTTAAATGAACAAATAAGAGCTTACTTCCTCAGTCAGAAGCAGAAGACAGAACCTAACATTAAACACCTTTAATATGGCAAATTCTCAGGGAATAAAGAAACACTGGTCTAGAAGACAGAAACCTGAAACAGCTAACTTCTTGGTCAAGCCATTTAAACTCTCTGATCTTCAGTACTTTGTCAAGTAACACATTCGAAAAGTCCCCTCACATTGACTCTATGATTCTATGAAATTCAAACCCAAAGTTATTTAGATCATACATTCTGCTATGTTTGATGTCATCTAATATCACAAAAGCTCAACACAAACATGGCTTAAAAAGAAATTCAAAACTCAAATGTTAATAAAAAAATTACCATCCACCTCTTGAAAGGAATCTGTATCAAGGGTTCCTTGAGTATGTCCTTAAGAAAAGTCAAGTCTAACTGGATGCCGCTGACCTTTGTAAATCCAACCATGAGTTGGTGCCTAACCATACCCTGCTGTTGGGTATTGCAGAAAAGAGAATGAGACTGATAAGCTAGCTTAATGCCAGTCAAGGGTCTGCAGCTAGGTTAATGTCTTGAGTCTCAGGTTTATTCACACTCAAGTAAGTCTGCATAAAACCCTCTCAAGAAAAAAACCAAGTTGTGTTAAGTGAAAACAAATTTGGCATAGGAAGCCTTCAGAGGAAAACTTATTTGGAATGTTGTCTTCCTTCTATGGATCTGAACTAGGGAAGAAAAAAACTGGAGAAGGAGGCAAAATGTTCTCCTGCTTATGGTAGAGGGCCTTAGATTTGCAGAATACCTTGGCTTGGGGGCTCGATGTGGAGAGAAAATTGGGAAGCAGAGAGCATCACAGGTGTGATGTTCCTGAAAACTCTTGAGAGCAGTAGAGAATCTTGAGATTGTGCAGGAATTCTTGTTTCACTCTCACAGCACGTGGTACTTGAAATTCCACCATCAACAGAATAGAAATGAGTCAGCTGATTGCTGAAGCAGGGCCCTCTAAAGGACACAAGGCTTTCAGTTGTTGAAAAATGGAAAGCCAAACAGGACACTGAGGTTTATGCAGGAAGCAGCTTTATTAGTGCTGGCACTGGCCCAGGGACCCCTACCACAGAGGAACCAGAGTTCTTCCATGAGATTCCTTAGCAGGTTTTGGTATCATATAATTAGATTCTCCACATATAATTGATAGTGAGAAGTGGTGAACATGGGAGTAGTTCTTGCAGCAAAATCTTAAAAGAAGCCTTAGAAATGGTAGCTAGGTGTTGACAAAATTATTTTCACTGTTTTGAGACAGGATTAACAAATACAAAAATAGTGACCTCTGTGAGTAACCATTTTTGAGGCAGAGCTTTGGTTCAAAGAAGAATATAAAAGTAAGAAAATATATACTAGAGGATTCTTTTCTCACCACTGTAAGTTGTTTCTAGACCTAACCTAATTTGCTTTGAATACTGTAACTTGATACCAGCACAAATTTCAAGATAATTTAGAATACACCTACTCTGTGGGGGCTGAGGTTCAGAGTGGTCATACAACTCCTCCCCAGGCTGATGACAGGAGATTCAGCTCAGCAGAAAAGGACCTGACCAAGGAAAGTCCTTGGGCTTCCTAAAGCTGTAGCAATGCACTTTTGGTCATCTAAGTCATTATTGTCAGTCTTCAGTGGCAAACCTAAAGCCACAGACCACATAATCTTAGCAAAGTACTTGATAACAAAAAATTGAGCCATAACTTAGACCCAATATACTAGGTTACAGATGAGCACTGTGTGCAGACTGGAATAACCAAAAGTGGTGTGAAAGGGACTCGTATAAGGTTATGTTAAAAATAAAGGGATCTACAAAATATTTTGTCTAGTCTTTGTTAAATATTTTTCATTCGTGAAGGAAAATAAACTTGAATTAATATTTTTGGATAATAGAATTGTTTTAAAAAATCCTAAATGCCCCATATAAAGACAAGTACATAGTGTTTAATGCAAGTTCTAGATTTGCAAATAAATAAATAAATAAATAAATAAATAAATAAATAAAAAATAAAAAAACAAACAAACAAAAACAAAAGAGAAATCAGTGAATATTTTAGGGAGTTGAAATAAGAAAGAGAGGGAGACTACGGCATCTTTGGATCAGGCCTGATTTACACAAGCTATGTCCTAGGTAAATTGCTTAACTCTTGAAAATCTATTTTCTTTTACTGTAAATGAACAATATAATACATATTTTATGGGGTTATATTTAACAATAAAACAACATTCTGTTATAGTTTAGATCAAAAATAACCCCCCAAAATCTCATGTTCAGAGGTGGGGTCTGGTCAGAAATGGTGGGTGGTCAGAGGTGTGGCCTGGAGGGTGTGCTTCACCCCTGGCTCTCCCCCTCTCTCTGCTTCCTGACCAGGATGGAATAAGCAGTATTTCCCCTATGCCAGGCTCTCCCACCAAAGCCCTTTCTACTTTGGATCTGGCTGACAGAGAACAGACTAAGACCTCTGAAACTGTGAGCTACAACAAGGCACTCTTCCGTAAATTATGAGTGTGAAAGTGAAGAAAACACATTCTGTGTGTCTGTGTATGTGTGTATGAAGGCAAGTATCAAGTCAGTAGTGTTTGGCCTATGGTAAACCATCTATACATACATTTGTTGGGTTCCTGGTGGTCTTTGAAAATCTGGACAGCTTGGTGAAGGCAACACAAAGGACTGATGGTACAAACTGCACCACATTCGAACTAGTGCACAGACTGTAAAAAGAAGGTTTCAGGATCTTTTCAAACTAAGAAAGCTAAGAGCCAGAGCCACAGAAGGCCAGAATGAGCTGGAAGGAAACTCAGTAAATTCTTAGTTTTAGTTATAGAAAAGGGCTCAAGGGACAAAGACATATTTGTAAGATTGCGTGCAAGTCCAAATTTTGCAGTCCTAACAGTCAGGTAACGCGTGCCACCCTGAGCCGCCTCCCCACTTCAGACCTTTAGTAGGTTCTCTTTTCATCCATTTTATTTCAACATATAGGCCAGAATGAAAGAAAACCAGTCAAATGAAGCTGAAAGGGGGGCGGAAAGGCACTTTTCTAGGGAAAATTTCCAAGCATGTTTTAGATTCAGTACATCTGTAGATCTGTACAGGTCCTCCGTGGGATGAACTCCCTTGCAACAGGTCATTTGGAATTGAGGGAGTTTAAATAAAGAAAGAAATGTATGCTGTCTTTTCTTTCAGCTAACATTCTCGCTTTAGCTTGTCATGAAGATTTCATCAGCAGGACCACTCTCATTGAGCACTTACTAGCTGCCCCACCCTGCAAATGCAAACACAGATACGCACAACATACCCGATCATGTCATGCCACCGGGTGTCTTTTTCTTAGACATGAGAACCCATTGGGTGCTATCTCCTTAGTCTGAGTCTTTCTTCCTTGCTCCTAATTCCTGATCTTCACTGTTCTTTGAAGATTAATTATATAATGATATTATAACATGTGTTCCATCGCATTTTAAGAGAGAAGAATTTGATCTATCTTAAGAAATCCTGTTCTTAGATTTTAAAAAAAATCATCTAAAACTTTGGTCTCAGATCTGTGAAAGAAGAAAGAGTCTGATATGATGACACCTTTAAAGAAAACACTGTCATGCCCTTTAAGCTCAGATTCCAATTGCTTTTGTACCCAACCACAGAGAGTGGATTACTTACAACATGATCAAGACTTTGTATTTAAAATAAAAATCCCCAAGAAACTCCACATTTATTCCAAGTCATGTAAGCTCTGCCAGTAATGGGAACTTGCTTCACTATGCATGACTTTGATTTGCACATATTCAAAGATAAAACAAGACTGGTAAATCAGTAAACTAAATAATTGAAAGTACTCAGAGAGGCCACTGTGACTGCTGTCAGTTCACCTACAGCAGCAACCTCTCACCTTACTTCACTTGTATTATCTTTGTAGTAGAAAAGCAACAAACAAATAGAATATAGCAGGTAACATAGCAAGACATAAAATGCTGTATGATTTAAACACAATAACCACAATGCAAACCCCCCTGCAAATTAGAGAACAGTGAAACAAACCCACTAGAGAATATCATTTTTTAAACCACAATGCCTATTATGTTTAAGAGTACCTAATTTCAGTCTTGAGCCTTAGTTAGTTGTATCATAAGGAAGAATGTTGATATTGGACTTAAAAAGTAAAGCATGCTTTTCAAGTTAGATTTGTAGTAGAATGAATAGGGGAAATTAATAAGAAAAAGGAAGGGAATAAATATGGACAGACCCAGACATGTCAAGACATACATATACAGTAATTCTAGAACAAATGTTGCAGGACCTAGACCACATTAGCAGTGCCCCTGATGGTTTTCGTTGCAAGCTGATGACATGATAGATTCCAAGAGAATTCTCTGAGACTTGCATTATCCTCTCTACAAACATAAATTAGTAACTCTATATTTCAGTGAGAGAGAAAGAAACAGTGGAACAATTTATATTATCCTAATATAGTAAATCACAGTCATGGTGGCAATATTCCTACAAGTCTAGAATAACGCAAAGTAACACTGTATTCCTTAGAGTATAAATTTGTTTAAATAATTTTCTGATTGCTTGACCCTCAAATTTTATTATCTTCACTATTCTTTTTTATTGAAAGGGTAAGCAACTTACAATAAAACATGAAAATTTAAAAAAGATAAATGAGTTTTCGAAAATATATATACTAATACAAGCAATAACAGAATTGAGATACAGAACATTTCCATCATCTAAGAAAATTTCTCCCTGTACCAATTGATACCAGCTTAGCTTAGTTTGTTTTTTGGTTCATATAAGCAGAGTCATATACTATGTGTTTTTTTAATACTTGACTTCCTATGGCTAAAAAAAAAAAAAAAAAGGTCTATGAGAGTTATCCATGTTGTTGTAGGCATGACAGTTTTTTTGTATGGGGGGATTCCATTATGTGAACATACTACAATTTATCCATTCTCTACAGAAAGTCATTCGTATGGTTTCCAATTTAGGTAACTTATGAACAGTTTAGAAAACTGTTTTGAACAGTAAAGCTATTATGAACATTCTGTAAGTCCTTGTGTGAAAATATTTCTCTTAGATGAATACGGAGGAAAGAAATGGGTAAGTTCACATGTTGTTTCTTGAACAGTCACTTCAATCTCTTGGAGATCTGGATCATCTTTGAATGCATTTGCTGAAAAGTTCAGTTAATGATATATATTCCTTTAAAAATAACATATTTCTTGAGAACGTACACAGACTATCTTTGTTTTCATGCACATAGACAATACACTTTTGAAATCTATCTGTTTGTGTCTCACCCACTGCTAATGACATTGCTCTGAAATAGGCGTTATGGTCCTTCACCTGGAATAGTACACACCCTGAGGGAGCAATAGCATCTTCTCACCTCTATGATCACTGTCCCTGCCACATGGCCAAAGATGAGTAAACACTTGTGAAATGAAATTTGCGCTGATACTGAGTCACCCACACTGACTTTTCACTGGTCCAGCTTTGCACATCATCAACCCAATATCAACATAACATGAAAAGTTATAATAGCCAGAAATTAGCATTCAAACCCCAGATGGACTGGGGAGGCAGTAAGTGCAAGATGCCCAGAACACTAACCATACAACTTTATGAAAAACAAAATAAAATCAAACAAATTAAGGGGGGAAGAATCTGGTGCAATACTGCTTGATAAATGTGAAAGATGCTAAGCTGGAATGAATTAGAAGTGATACCCTTTCACAAGTGGCCAGAGAGACATTGGCTGGATTTATGTGTCATCTGTTGATGAAATAACTTTATCCACATCACTGCCATTAAGACTGCTTGTTAGCAGAACATGCCACTGCATTACAACCAAATCATTAAGGAACAACCTTTACAGTGGAAAATTAACAAGGTCTTATGCGCATGCACGTGCAAACACACACACACATACACACACACACACACACAAATACACACACACACATACACATACACCCGACCACCACTTCAAAATTCAACAGTACAGTAAACACTAACAAAAATTAGTGATCATCATTTGCCTTTACTTGGCTATGCAAGCAAAACCTAAATATTTTAGAAATTTTTATTCTTGAATTTTAAATTTTGCTAAAATATGGCTTCCCAAGGGCCAAAACCTGCTATGAATTCTATGCCTTTCATAAAGTATTCCTTCTCATATATTTCATCCTGTACTGCTTTCTTGTTGGTAAATTCCTTCAGAATCTATATCCAATTTGTCAGCAACCATTTACCTACAAAATGTATACAGAACACGACCACTTTTTTCCACCTCTACTCTGTTCCAAGTTACCGTCATCTCTGTGCCATTACAATTCATTTCTATCTCATCTCCTTGGTCTCATCTTTACTATTCCTAGTTGTTAGCCCAGCTGACAATGATTCTCTTGGAAGAGAGACTGTTGCTGCTGTATCTCCCTTTTTCAACAGTTACATGACTCTTAAGTCTTTAAACCATCAACTCCAAGTCTAAATTTCAAAGTATCATTTAATAGTCACTACATCAGGTAAGGATGTGTCTCAAAGCACAGGTCATTCTGAGACAAAGTTTCCTCCAGCCATGAAATCAAACCAAGTACACACAACTGAAGTAAAAGAGGAGGACACATGAAGAGTAGCCATTTCCATTTCAAAAGGAAGAAACAGGAAGGAAGAAGAGATGGTAAGTAGTTTCCCAGTAAGTCCAAGTTACAGAACAAAATCCAGTCCTCTTGCCTTCCAGGCACAGCAGGGCACCTTTGTGTCCCCAGGCCTCTGCCCGGCAGCCCTGTTCCCTCAGCTCTGGGCAGAGATTCTCTGGCCTGGGGAAAGCTTCTACCATTCTATTCATGCCATCCACTGCAGCTGCTCAGGGCCTCCCTGAGTTTTCTGAACAAGCCTGAAATGCTCTTTCCCTGGGAAGTGCTGGGGGTTCGTACTCCTTAACATTATTCACCACCTTCAAGTCTGCTCAAATATCACCTTCTTAGTGAAGTCTGCAAGGATACCACTTTGTACCAACCTTCTTGCTTCCCAGTCCTCTATCGCAAAACACCAGTCACGTCTGTCCTTCTACTTCCTGTATTGCTGTTGTCTCTTTCTCATGTAATCCCACAAGGCAAGCTCTACAAGTTCTTCTCCATTTTCTCCACTCATACACCCGAAGCAGCCAATGCTCAATATATAGTAGAAATAAACATTCACAGAAGAAATGAATAACTTTGTATTTGATGCCTCTGGGATAAAAAAAAAATCTTCTTGAGGTCAACTTTACTGTGCAAAACTCAGAAAATACATAAAAAGATACTGTTTGAATCACTGCTATACACTAATTTTCAGGTCTATGTAAAAATTAAATGTTTTATTGCATTGGAATTGAATTGGAATTGAAGAGCTCTTTTAAAGAAAGAAAAATCCACAACTTCCCCAGGTAGTTCACTGAATATATAACACTGATAGAAATTTATTAAAACTAAGACCAATAAGCTTTTCTTTACCTTGCAAGAAAAACACTGTCATGTTCTAGAACTGTTGTTTTTCAATGCAGTTGTATAAGACATAGCATGGATATTGTAAAATCTTGGAGGAAGAGAGAATACATCATCATTCAAGCATTACCAGGTTTAAGAATTTATAGCACCATATCTAAAGCAAAACATGTTTCCCACATCCTCTGTCTTATACTAGTGACATCTGTAGTTCAATAGTGCTTCCTTCTTCAAATTAACATTAAAAAATAAATTTAAGCATTGAAACTCTGTATCAATACCACTGGTGGAAAAGCTTTCACCACAGGTAGAAAAGAAAAATAAAATATATGTAAATATAAAACATACAAAAATATATAAATTATAAAATTCTAGTTAGACATTGTTGTCACCTCAATGTTTTGGATCTGAGGTCTTCTTTTCTTGAAAATGGGGAACACAAATGTTAAAAAGATATAATAATATGGCACAATTGACATTGTCAGGATATAAAAAAAAGTTAATGGTATAACTGTCTCACTGTGAGATTCAGTATGTCTAGGCATGTTCTAAATTCATGTTTGCGTCACTAGTGCAATAGGGTTGTTTGCATGGACTTTGTAACTGTCATCTGAATTTGAATTTTGATCCCATCACTTACTGACTCTGCTATCATAAGCTACCGAGATAACTTCTCCAAATTTCACTGTCCTTCATCTGTGATAATAGGCAAAGAGAACCTCTTTTATGGTAAATATGACGCTCAAATGTCATCATGTATGGAAAGTACAAAGTAAGTGCTTTAATGTTAATCCTCCTTTTGGTTACAAAAAAAAAAAAAGATGCACTGATTTAAATTCTCCCTGATCACTGAGGCCACCACAAGTCCTCACTGTCAGAAGTTTGAAAGTTTGTTTAATGTATTTATGGTTTGTAGTCTTATATACATCAATGCCATTACAGCTTTACAGATACTTATGCCTTACACAGTAGTAAGCTATTATAGGAGGAATGTTTACATACTATCAAACTTCATATGCTAAGAATCCTCACCATTGATAGGATGGAGGGCAGGAAGAACAAAAAGCCGTCAGATTTCTGGGATCCCACAGGAGGACCATAGCACAAGTGCACCATTCCTGAAGATGAAGGAAGAAAGACCACAAAGGCCATGCAGAAAACCTTAGGGCTGGATGGCTACTGGGCTGCAATACCGCCCAGCTTTCAACACCCCCTAGGGAACAGGGCTGCCTGGCAGAGGCCTGGGGACACAAAGGTGCTTGCTGTGCATGGAAGGCAAGAGATCAAACAGGAGAGGACTGGATTTTGTTCTGTAACTTGGACTTTCTGGGGATCTACGTCTTTCTTCCTTCCTGTTTCTTCCTTTTGAAATGGAAATGGCTAATCTTTACATGTCCTACTCTTGTACTTAAGTTGTATGTACTTTGTTTGACTTCATGGCTAGAGAAAATTTTGTCTCAGGATGACCTGTGCATTGAGACACATCCTTATCTGATGTAGGTGACTATTAAATGATACTTTGAAATTCAGACTTGGAGCTGATGGTGGAGTTAAGAGTTATGTAACTGTTGGAATATAATGAATGCATTTTGTATGGAGAAGAATTTGAATTTGGCAAGTGAAGAATGCTATAGACCAAACATATGTGTTCCCTTAAAATTTGTATTTTGAAATTCTAATCTCCAAGGAAGAAGGGTATTTGGCAGGTGGTTCATGAAGGGCAGAGTCCTGGTAGAATTAGTGCCTTTAGTAAAGATACCTTGGAGAGCTCCCTTGCTGCATCTACCAAGTAAGGACACAGCAAGCACCAGGAAGTGCTGTCAAGGAGCCAGGAAGTGGGTTGTGCTAGATACTGAAACTGCTGATGCCCTTACCTTGGAATTCCTACTACCCAGACTATGAGAAATAAAAACGTCTGTTGCCATTAGCTGCCAGGCTTATGGTATTTTGTTATTGCAGGAATGGATTAGACAGCAAGCCCGGCCAGCTTTGGGCAGAGAACAGCAATAAATCCTAGGAGCGAAATGAGATTTCTCTGAGAATGAGGTGATTACAGCCTGTGTAGCTAAAATTCCATCTACACAAGAGAAGTGCTAGACCAAAGAAGCAAAATACAAAATTTGGTTGGGCTGACCTGCTCAAAGAAAATTCATCAAAGGTGAGAAAATGTGAAAGGTTACTACCAGTGATTGATCAAGAACATCCAAAGTTTCCAATTATTGACAGTTTCTGCAGCCCATAGTTTCCTCTTCCACTTCAAGAGCCATAAACATTTCAGTAAGGGGAAACTGACACTCGGAGAGTTATGAAAACAAGTGTATGAAAACAGGACACAATTATGGGCTAATGTGTGTCTTTATATTCATACAGTTATTACAGTAGTCAACTAAAACTATTTGAATAATTCAAGGAGTTCAACAGAAAAACAGAAATACCCACAGGTCAAGAAAGATACAATTACTTCTTCGTGAAACACCAATTTTAATTCTACATTTTGAAAAGATAAGATGACAATAAATATTCATGTTTTCCTTTTAAAAAACTAAACTAATGCTAGGGACAAGAATGCAGACTACAGTGAAAGCCTGTGGTTTAAGTTCCCTTTTTAGATTTTATAATAACTTTCCTGTACTTTTTTCTTTTATTAGTATCATGAAACCGCCAGACTTAATTACCTCCTTTTAAATTATGTTTCTTACTTCTTTTGTTTTGTTCACTTACTTGTTTATTCCTTTAGATGTGGATTGATGAGGGAGGGTGGGAGAGGGAGGACAAAGTGTCTATTCCTATGTCATCTTTTAGGAGAGAACTCAGATCTTATTTAGCTTCCAAGAGAGCTTGCTAGGCTTGAAGGTGTGGGTGGTGAAGAAATTCTTCTTTGAAGGAAAAGGGGCTTATTCATTCAGTAATTATATCTATTAGTAAAGAGAGAAAGGATGACTAAGGGAACAAGAGTGCTGGGACAATTAATTAGCTATCTGGAGGGAAAAAATTGAGTTACATCACCTCTCACAGTGGAGTAAATATAAGCTAAAAGTGGACTAGGATTTGAGGGTAAAGAAATAAATTGGAAGGAGGTATAAGTGCTCAACCAATCTGGAAAAGAACTTACGATGGAAAATGGTATATATTTAAAAAAAGAAAAAGAAAAAAGCTAGTGACATACCTGACAATAAATATACTATAAATAAGTAATATGTGTAAATTATGATGCATTTGTATTAAACAATACAAACATTCAGACCTCACTTTTGATTGGCTAAAGAATTTGAACAGGTAATTAATTATTTTTTACAGAGGGATGACATTTTATTTTTTCCATTTTATTGATATGTATACATGCAAAATTTAAGGTTTACAATGGAGTTGAGCATTTTGTGCACATATGTACCTTGCAAGGTGACAAGGGCTTTCCCACTCTTTCTGTCCCTCCTCCTACCCTATCCTCCCTCCCTACTCCCCCACCCTACCCCCCTGTTTCACTTTGTTTTTTGTTTTAAGTTTCATAAGAGTTGTGATCTGGGACTCTCATATCAGAGAGACCATTCAATGTTTCACCTGCCTCTGACAAACATTTAGATCTCACTTTTGATTGGCTAAAGAATTTGAACAGGTAATTAAAAAATTTTAAAACATAAAAAATGAATAAAAAATTGGCAAGGTCTATTTCACTAGTAATAAAAAAAATCGTGATAGTTTCTGGTTTTAGTCAAGTTGGCACCAACACAGTCCATTTTCATCCTGTTAATTCCAACAAAATCCTGTATCTACATAAAACAACAGAAGATTCTAAAAGAACAGAGAAATTGGTTGGACTAGTGAAAAAAGAAAACAGTTTTAAGTTCTGTGTATACCTTTAGCCAGATGTGAGGGCAGGGTGCAACTCAAAACCTCCAAAAATTTCTAAAGGTCTCAGGAAAAGCCTGTTGCCTCTGTTGAGTGGCCTGGGACACAGAGGCTCTGCAGAAAGGGATTTCTTTTTAAACTTCCTTCCTTATTAATATCTTAATTAAAGCAGTTTCCCTCTCAGTCCCCACCAGCACTGCTGTGGAACACAGTTAAGACCCCTTCCTTCCTTTTTTCCACAGCGTGGCCTGCAAAGCTCTGTGCAGAGGGGTCCTCTCAACTCAACCTCTCCTGCCAGTGAAAAGATCTACACTCCTCTGCTTGACCTTGGTATGGCTGCTGTACACACAGTGAGTGGTGCTACCACAACAATCCAGCTCCCACTGAGCCAGTGTGAGAGCAGGAGCAGCGTCTTCTACCTCCCTTCACTCAGGACCACTAAGAAAGCAGGAGCTAGGAGCAGGGAATCTGTTCAGTGTGTGTGCCAAGTCCGAGGCTCTCCCTGGAGTGACCTTTGCATGAAACTGACCACAATCAACAACACAGCAAAAGCTTTGGGACCTGGGTGATAGCATAAAACATCACCCTGGTGTCGAATCAAGTTGGCTTCTAGGCAGTGAGCAAGTTGGACAGACCACAATAGCACTCTGAAGGCTTTGAAAATAGAATTGCCATTTGAGCTACAGCCCTGGGAATCACAAATACAAATATCATCGCAAAGTACTAGTAACTACAGAGGAGGAATAATGTATCATGACCAAGTGAGGCTCATTTCAGGATGAAAAGTTGGCTCAGTGCTTGAAAATAAGTTAACAAAATTTGTCATTGTATAAAGGAAAAAAAAAACATATAAGAGCACACTAATGGAGGCAAAGACACCTTTAATAAAATCTAACGCCATCCATGCTGCAGAAAGCAAAAACTTCTCAGCAAAATAGAAACAGAAGGCAACTTTCTCAACATGATAAAGAGCATCTACAAAACCAACTGCAGCGGGCAACAAACACAATAGTGACAGATCGATCACTCTCTCCCCAAGATCCGGAACAAGGCAAGAATGCTCACTCTAAATACTCTTGTTCAACAGAGCATGGGTTGTTCTAGATAGCGTAAAGGGGAATGCAAGAGAACTAATATCGTTTGGAAAGGGAAAAAAATCCCACTCCTTATTTATTTATTTATTTATTTATTTATTTATTTATTTAAAGACAGGGTCTCCCTTTGCAGTCCAGGCTGGTCCAGAGTGCATGGCAATTCTCCTGCCTCAGCCTCCTTACTACTAGGGATACAGTTGTGTGCCACCAAGCCCAACTATCAGTATTATGTGGTTCTGTGAGATCAACCCTGGGCCACATACTCCCTAAGGAAGAAATCACTGAGCTGTGCCCCCTGTCCCAAAAGTTCTTGTCAGTGCAAAAAAATCTAAAGGTTCTTTTTAAAAAAAAACATTAGGTCAAAATCATGATTCATAACAGAAAGTCTAATATGTTAAATTTTATCTAAATTTTTAAAAGTTGTTCTTTTAAAGGCACTGCTAACAGAATAAAAGCAACACAGTATAGACTGGAAATATATGTAAATCAACAAAGGACTTGTATCAGGAATATAGAAAAATCTCTAAATCAATGGAAGGAAACCAAGCAATCTAATTTAAAAATGAGTGAAATAGATAAATATATAAAAGTGTGCAAGAAACACACAAAAAGACATTCACCATTTCTAGACATTTGGAATATACAAATTAAGGCCACAGTGAGATAACACTACCTGCCTATTAGAATGGCTGAAATAACAAACTACTACAAAGCAAGTCCTGGAGGGTGAGAGAACGATTGAATCAGACCATGCTGTCAGGAGGGGAAGATGGTGCCTGCATTCTGAAAACGCTATGTAAGGTTTCCTATCATGTGGTTGAGCAATTCACTCCTGAGGGTTTACAACCAGAGAAATAAACTCGTATATTTACGCAAAAATCTATATATTGATGCTAATAGCCCCCAAGTGAAAATAACTCAGATGTCTTAGACCAGGTGAATAAACTGCTGAACAGTTGTATTGTGAAGTATTATACAACAATAAAACGTGACATACCGCTAACATATAACTTGAGTGGTCTGCAACAGCTTTATCAAGGCAGTGGCAGGGGTGAGTAGAGTGGGGACGACAAACTTAAATGGTAAGTCATTTCATTTCCCTTTATATAAACTATCAAATGACAGAACTGCAGTGTTGGAGAGCAAATCAGTAGTTGCCAGTTAGGAATAGGGAAGAAGTGATTATGATAGGACAGTACAAGGGAGATTTGGTGGGAGGTGATGGAACAGCGCTGTCTTGATTGCAGTGGTGGCTTTACCAATCTACAGAGGTGAGAAAATTCATAGAACTATGAACTACACACAGAAAAGGAAAGAAAAATAGAAGAAAAGAAAGAAGGACTACATGCATGGAAAGCTTGGCAAAATCCAAACAATACATTATTTAGGTTTGTACAAAGGTCAGATTTTAGTCTAATAGTCGTCCTAAGGTTATATGTGATATTGTCATTGAGTGAGTCAAGATTTAAGCATATACAGGAACTCTCCGTATTATATTCTTAAGGGCTTTATTAAAGTAACATATTTATGTTATAACGTTATTCATTTCAAGAATAAAATTGAGTAAATTTTAATAAGTTTACGAAATTTGCAAAATGAACACTACTTTTTTTTGAGCACTTCATCACCCAAAATATACAAAATTATTTGGAATGATATTTCATTCCAATTCTTAGCTCCAAGATACTTCCTGTCTCTATAGATATGCATTTCCCGGTATCCATGCTATCTTTGCAAATTCTTTATTAGCCCCAAATTATTTCCAAATAAATCTGTAACAATTGAAAAGCCATAACCTTAATATTTACTAAGAAATCTGACAAAATTAACAAATATGTATATTGATTCTCTCCATGCACATGACTATTTTTAAAACCTTACATACAATGTATGTTAGAAAAAAATGACAATATTTTGATGTACTTCTGTTAGTGCTAGAGAAATTATTTTCAATAAAATACTCAAGATAATTCAACATAGAGCAGAGAAAATTTAGCTATTAGTGATTACAAGTTCACCTCATAGGGACCAGTATAAAGTAAACAAGGTTTTAAAAAAAGCAATTTACAAGCTTATTTGTGTCCCTGATATGAAATGAAATGAAATACCTAAAACTTTGAAAAATAAGTAGTAACTAAAGAAACATTAAATTTGCAGATTGAAAGTAATCATATTGATTAACATTTATGTTTCCTAAAGATTCTTACCAAAGATAATTTTCATACAAGGAAAAAGCATTATAAGAATTTCATAGAGCAATAAAATAAGATAAATTCAAGTAATTAGACATTATTATGAAAGTGCTTCAATAATGATAACCATATAGCAACACACCTATAAGTCCTGTGTATCCGTATATATGCCTGTATGTGTAAACATTTATGTATGCACACATGCACATGCATAAATTTAGTCAATGCAAATTTATAGTTAACAATAGACAAATTCTCATCAGTAGTTTTACTTAGATCAAATAAAATATACTTACTGTTTTCAGATAAAAATGTTTTTAAAACAATTTTAATATCATTTCTTATTCAAAGAGGTAAATAATATGGGTGCAGAGATGATAAAATTCACGAACAACGTACTGCACCCCACACAAAAAATGAAAAATACGAACATGCAGAAAGTCATCATGTAGTTTACACTGAAGCCTTAAAATAGCTGATGACTTGTTTTTCAGAAATCACTCTTGTGAAGAAATGAGAAGTGCAGATAAGGACTTATGGGAAAGATAGCTTTCATTTCTTTGCATTGCAATAGGAAAAGATTTTACTAGAGATGGTTTTTATATTATAACTGTAAAATTTTGAATAATTTTGAAATGCACATTATGGAGGAAGAGTTAGAAATTGTAAGTTCACACATTGGGCTTTCTAAGATAACCACTAAACATCATGTTAATAGAGACAATACAGTATTGTGGAAATATGCTTACAGCATAATACAAATTGAGTTTGAAAAGCAATATGACAAAATTATATATATATATATATATTATGTATAAATGTTAATTTATAATCAATGAAGATGTGAGTAACAAAATGCTGATTTTGTGTGTATTTGCAATTATACAGATATTATATATTTGTGTATACCTTTTATTTATTGATAATATAAAGATGTTTATTGCGTATTTGCATATTTAATACAATACTGTGATTAATTGTGCTGAATGGTAGGAATATATGATGTATTATGTTATACACAATTCACCCCAAATGGGAGAATGTCTATGAGTAACAGACGTAAGCATGTAGTAGAACCACAGAAAGACACCAGGCTTGAGAATGAGGAGACCTGGTATTAGGTTGCTGTGCTGGCACTGCCATATAATCCAAGCAGAGGAAGACGTCCTAGCTCTCAATGATGTCTCCTGTCAAAAGAGGGGTTAAAATTTGCAAATCCAAAGTTCTTTTATAGCTCTATTTATTATTACTATTATTTTGAGACAAGGTCGCACTATGTAGACCAAGCTGGCCTTGGACTCATGGTAATCCCCCTGCCTCAGCCTCTCCAAGCACTGGGATAATAGGCATGTGCCATCATACCAGGCTTATGTGGTGCTGAGGAATTGAACTCCAAGCCTTCTGCTTTCTGGGTAAGTGCTTTTACCCTTGAGATATGCCTGCAGCCCCTTTAGTTCTATTATGTTACAGTTCAATTACCCCACATGTTTAAGGCACTCTACAATGTAGTTTAAGATGAATAAGGCAGACTTTACCTAAAAAACTCTTCTGTCCAGTCAGGAGGAACCTACTGTGTACACATATAAATCTCCACAGTGTATATAGTGTTGTGGGTGCCACGAAAGGCCAGGTTATCAGTGGGAGAAACTACCAACAGAAGTGTAAGCTGAAACATTTTCATGAAAGATTTAACATAATCAACCTTACATCCTCCAGCTTAGCTGATTTTCTCCTCTATAATTTTCTCAATTGGTTTCCTATTTTATCCATTAGTAGTTTGGATCAGTATTAGCTTTTATTTCAAGTTCCTCTGTAGTGAGCCCTGTCATCAGCCAAAGAGTGACACAGAACTAGAAAATTGGAATTGGAAAGAACAAATCACAGTACCGTTAACAAATATGTTGGCTAACTGCCAGCCTCAAGTTATAAAACAGTCAGCCAAAATATTTATCAACAGGATTTAAACTGTACAATTTGATTTAAATTTCTGCTCAGCTGAATGTATGGTATATCAAGTTGGCTGGCTCTAGATTTCAAACCAAAAGACCATTAAAGCAGCAAGACAAATATTTGCATTAGCAATGCGGTCTTATCTTCAAATGGTATGGCTCCTGAGCACATTTGAATGCCACTCTACATCCTTGGCAGCCCTTAGAGAAGTCATTTAGGGTGTTTATTCACTGGCTTCTGTGCCATTCTCATTGGGGTATGTCTCCAGATGGGCTTCTATGACAAAAATTGTAACTTCTTAAAAATTCAAGCTTGGCAAAAAATGCACTTGGAGATTTACACCACTTCAAGGGGCCTGAGATGGGCCATTTGTCCGGATGTGAGGTCACCTGTCATATCACCCTGATACCTCCCCTCTGCTACCTCCCTCCTGTCTGTCCCCACACATTTACTCCTGAATATAGTTCTTTCCCAGCCCAGCTCCACTTACTAAGGAGGAAAAATGTTGTCCTTTCCATTCCTTGGGTATTTAGACATGGACATAAAGTACTTTGAAAACAAGGTAAATTTTATCACTAAGCAAGCACAGAAATCCCCTGTCACTGCAACGGACACAGACATGGACCTCCCAATCTTCCACTAAGCTTACTCGTCAGCAGCCGAGCTACTGTCTGCAGATACTCCTTAGTGGTCTGCCTCTTTGGGCTTCACCCCAATTTCAGAATCTGCTCTCAACTAGAGAGAAGGGAATATTCATATGATCCACAGTTGCCACATTGGAAGGAATTAGAAGTTCTGCCTGGCTTAGGGAAGCCTGGAGGGAACAGAGAAGGTGACACACGGTGATGCTGACGTCTTGACGTCCTTCGTTAGGAACAGATGGAGTGCAAACCCTGTATGGGCTTGGGCCTGGAGCATCCCTAGAATGTCTGGGTACCACAACAGGACAGAAATGGTGGAATGCTGTCCTGAAGGAGATTAGGGATGTGAAAGTACATTTCAGTTTTCCACACACTCAAAAATCTGAATCTTGTATCACTGTTTAACCTCATCCCCTCCAGCAAGTCTGCAATGGCAGCTTGGGCTGCCATTGACCTTTTCGGCATCTCAACTTGCCTGCTGGCAAAAATAAGTGAAACTTAGCAATATTCATCATAAAACATAGGAAGCATGTTAAATAGCAATAACTAGATACAGAGAAAATAAGTCTCATCTCTACCCATTCCCATCTTCCTTCCAGTGTGCTGGATATGATCCTGTGAGGTTTCTAAAAGGCAGCGGTGAGGTGGGGGAGGGCCAGTTGTTGGCAGAAGTCCAAAGACTCTGCAAATTATTTATCAAGAAGTGAGTGGGACAGGGCTTACTATTTGAATTATGCATGCTTCTGTTTTATCAAATCCATTCCACCCCCATACATACTGGAGGTGTCATCTCCTGTTTACACACTGCAGGGTACATTGCTCAAATAAACAGGGCAAAGTGGTATGATGCACCAAAAGAAAAGAGTGTTTACATTCAAACTCTGAGTATTTATTAATCAATTCAACACATTTCAGATACATTTTGGAAAGACGAAGTAATGTGTGTTGACAACATTTATGGTAAAAAGGAGTTATTTTCTCCCTTGCTACTCAGCAGGCTGTTTGGATAAGCAGCCTATTATTTCTGTACTGTAGTTTGAAATTTTGCACAACTCCAGCTTTGTGACCTCTCTGGGCCTCAGTTTTCTCCTGTGGAAAATGAAGATAACGACATCTCCTTTTCAGGGGTGCTAGAAGGATGAAACGACATGTCACCAATAAAGAACTTGAAGGGTGAGTCAGGTACAATGTCAGGTCCTTCCCCTGTTTTCCGAGACCAGATGGTGACCGTCTACCTATTTGCCCCAGTTCTGTGTTGGAGAGGAGAACAATGGGAGCTTTTCCCCCTTGCAGCCTTTACAAATAGAATGGACTCTTTTCCCCTGAGCTGCTCTATGTACAGCCTTAACAGGCACCAACAAATGTCCCATGAATAGAGCAGCTAGAAGACATGGATAGCGTGGGTAAAGCAAGCAGCAAAAAAGAAATAAAAAGAATTAGAGGAAAAAGTATTGAAAGGGTTTCTCTATCTCCTTATCTTTGGTTACAAACTCTGTACATAGTCCCACACCCATCCCCCCATGTGTGATCCAATCACAGTATGTACAAGAGTCTGCTCAGTTTCTGTGGCCTCTGTCACTTTCATTGAGACTCTTAGACAGATAAAAGGAAACTCTTTCCTCCGAATGAGCCCAAGAACCTGTACGTTCCTAATGTGCCACGTTCTTGTTGCTTATTTCAAGCTTTTAAAAACTGATATCATTATATTTGTTAACATATTATGTCTATGTCAAATAAATTGTTTTTAATAATAAATAAAATCCCATAAAATATTCACAATAGCTGCCAGTTTAAGTATTATAATTATCCCTTCACAGATACTTAATGGAGGCCCAGGAGGAATAAATGCCTGGAAGGTCACAGAGAGCTCTGAAGGAATGCTATGGTCCTCACAAACACACCACAGTGGTGCATCCCAGAGCCTATCTTGGGAACAGAACTGTGATGATCGTATCTCATGGCTCTCTGCATAGTAGAGCTTGGCACGATTTCTAGCATAGACTGGATCCTTAAATTATATTGGTCATCTGATTCAACCTTGGGAGTACGAACAAAACTAAAAAATAGAAAGTACAATAGGTTTCACGTCATTTTTAATTTTTAAATTGAAGAATCTATACAAATGCTATCAGTAGGAATGTTCTCCAAAGACCCACATGTTAAAGGCTTGACCCTGAGTGTGACACTAGTTAATGGGGGTGAAACCTGTAAGAGGCAGAGCTTCACAGGACACATTAGGTAACTGGGATGGTGGGAGACCTATTTCTTCTTCTCTTCCTTTGGTTCCTTGCTGCCATTAAGTGAGTAGCTTCCTCTAACAGGTATTTCCACTATCGTGTTCCCTTCAGCAGGCCCAAAGCCATGAGACCAACCCGCCATGCACTGAAGCTTCTATGCATGTGAGTCCAAATTAACCTTTCCTCCTTATAAGCCAATTATCTAACAGAAAGATGGCCAACACAATGCTTAACCACACGGCACCTCTTCCAGCTCTTATAGTCTTTCTCTTTCAAAGCTCATCAGATGGTTCTCATGTGACATTCTCACATGATATTTAAAGCACATTCTGAACTACACAAGCCCTATTCTTGAACACATGCAATTTCTGTGAGCTTTAACTCATCTACTACTCCCAGATTATACCTTCACTACATAATACCACACTCATCGTCACTTTCCTTCCTAGATCTTTTATATTAAATTTTAACGACAGAGAAAATAGATCATTGGGGGAAACAGCAGAACAAGAAAAACAGACTCAAAGTTTCAAATAAACATGAAATATACATGAAGACACAAAATAAATACATTTATGAGTATAAATTTGTATAAATAAATATATATTCACTGGATGTACAAATAACTGAAAAATCTTAAAATTGATACAAAACTTTTGCCTCTCACTATATAATTACAGCACACTCTACCTTCGCTAACTTACATGGGATATTAATTCTATGCAGGTATCACATTCAGTCATTTAAACATATTATCCCATTTAACCCTCACAACAACCCTGTGTGGTATTTTTAACTCCATTTCACAATAAGAAAAGCAGAGGCTTAAAAAGTTATCAACGGTCACATCCAAACAACAGACCTAGAACTGAAACCCAATTTTCTCTGATATCAGCGATGTTCTGTAGTATATTGTTTAGACTTCCAAAGCTTACACTAATTTAATTGTAGGTTCAAATTAACTGTAACACAATTCCACTAATTTACTTCAGCACGGAAACATATCAAGCCTTTGAAAAACCTATCGGAATCAAGAGGCACACAGATAGGACACAGTCTAAGGAAATTAAAATATGCCACTGGGTCCAGGGCACAAATCTGTAATCCTCGGCATTTCAGGAAGCTGACATTAGAGCCCAGCCTAGGCAACTTAGCAACTTAGCGAGACTTTGTCTCAAAATCAAAAATAAAAATGGGCTGGGGATGTAGTTCAATAAAGGTTCTAGGCTTGATCCCCAGTATAAGAAAAAAAAAAAAAAGTCTAAGGATCTAAGGACATTTTCCCTCTACTTTAATGTACAGTCTTTAACATTATAAGTGTTGGTGCATGCATCCCAGAATTTGGGAGGCTGAGACAGAATGACTGCTGTGAGTTTCAGGACTGCCTGGGCTATGTAGTGAGTTCAAGACCAGCCTGGACCAGAGTGAGACCCTATCTCAAAGCCAAAACAACACAAAACAAAACAAACATAACAAAACAAAACAAAGCACTCAAAATAGGTATAAAATACATGCCATGTGGTATTGTCTGAAATTTTTCCTGGGGAGATGTGTGCAGATGTCTATTATCTCCAGAAAGGACTCCACTAACCATTACACCAAAGCCCAATCTGGCAAACCGATGAGACTACTGGAGTTACTGACAGGAGTAGGCTTGATGGTTACCGACATAAACAGTGTGAGGGCTTATCCACAGGAGGTTGGGTGAGGGACCGCTTATAGGCATGTGGGTGACTTGAAGGCAGTTGCATCAAGAAGAAGCCTACCCCGGCCCAGGTGATGCCTCGGGGAAACCACGTGTTGCCTCTCAGAACTCGCCTATTTGCTAGCTACTGCTCTTCTCTTGGGAGGACAGAATGGATACATAACACCTGATAACTCAATGAAAAAAAGTTAATAGATGGATGATCAATGAAGTAGCACCTGGACCAGAAATAACACTGTTGATCGTTAATCTTTTTTTGCCCGAAAGACTGTGTAGATATGATTTGCTTTCTTTTGGCATTCAACGTGATAGAGATCGAGTGCTAACTTGATTTTGATTCTTTTTAGGATATTAACAATTTCTGAATGTTTACAGGCTTAATATTGTGACAAAAATTATTCACAATGAGTTAAGGACTGAATCTTTACTACTTTTTACTGAAATAGGATAAGCCTTTGCAGATTGCATGCTTAATCCTATTTCCAATTCTGCTAAATTAACTGGAACTTAATTAAGTACATGGGCCTGAAAGCACAGAAGTCAAAGCACATGCAATAGGACCCAGATGCCTAAGCTTTCATTCTTACCAGCTATGTAATTTTGGTCAAAATCTTCAGTCTTTCTGTGCCTATTTCCTACATATAAAATGGAGAAAATATAGTACTTAGCCCATGGTCTAACTGTAATTGTTAATACACGTAAATCTCTTAGAAGTTCTTGGTACTAAGTATATATTTCTCAAGAATGCCTACTCCAATTTCCAGAGTCCAAGAGGCATTTGTTTAGTACAGATGCTTCTGCAATGAGCTAGTATCTTCTCTCCTTAATGATTAGATTTCCATTAATCTTGAAAAACTATTTTAAAAAGATCCTCTGCATATCTAGTTACCTTGAGTCATCCTTTCCTTTTCACTCTCTAGACTTCCTTGTCAGACCTCTATCTGCAAAATCCATTGCATCTCTCCAGTATCTCCCGCACAACCTGCTCAACTTTATGCTCATTCCTTGCAGGTTGATAGAGAAAAATCATTTCAGAATAGACGCAGAGACAGATGTGTCATAGCTTGACTGGATAACGAGGTGGGAAAATGGCAACAAACCAGGTAAGAAGTTATGGAAAACATTTGCAGAAGAGGTTATGCTAGAGTAGGAAGCAGGCAGCAGTTCACAGCTTCTCTATGACCTGGAAGTGTGATAGCTGGAAAAGAACTACTCAGTGTGGAGAAGGAAAGCAAGAGCACCAGGCATCAAGAAAGACCCAACAGAGGAGCTGAAAGTCACGGAGAAACAAAAAGGTAATGCAGGGAGAAGAGCAATCCAGTCCACCACACCTATGCTGGCTCGGGGTGGGAGGGCAGGGGTAATCGGGGAACACAAACTGGCAAGCACACGGTAAGCTCAGAGAGAAAAAAGATGAGAAGTAAACAACAACCAGGAAAAAGAAAAGAAACATGGTAACAATGAAACCACAGCACTAGTGTAAAGACAATCCCACGGTCCCAGCTGTAATCCACTCTGGGTATTTAACTCTGACAACGACTCCTCCTCGTACATGGCAGGCTAGCTTTGGAGGGGAAATTCATCACAGCACTTGCCTTGTGGTACCTCAGAGTTGTGCAACCAGGAGCCATTTGGGAAGGGAGCTTACTGAGACTGAGTTACTTTGGGGTTGAGAAGCCACAGAACTACAACCCCTCAGGGTCCCTGGGGACAGCTTGCTACAGGGAGAGAGCTGCAAGACCAGTCACAGGGTTGGGACCGGTGGGATAGTCACAGACCCCCTGAGGAGTTTAAGTAGTGGGCAGCTCAGGCTGTGAAAGGCACAGCCGTCAGCAATCCAGGCATATCACATGTGGTTTTCCATGTGGGCTAGGTCAGAAAGTGCAGGAATAAACCAAGCAATCTGTCTAGGCTCCTCATGGCACACAGGTAAGTGGCTTGTTTGCTTTCCCCACTGGCCAGCGTGACCAGTTAGTCATACAGCTCTGCTTGTACATGTGCCGTGTTTCCAAGTATTCAGACAGGGAAACTCTAGAGGAACTCATGCACCTCACCAGACCACAAGCTACAAAGCTAGCAGTGTCCTGGGGAGCACAGAAGGACAAATAAACACTAAGAGCCTCTGGAGTGATTATTGTCCTGAGGCTGACCACATACCACCTAACCGCCCCCATGAAGCAGGAAAGGCAGAGCAAGACTCAGCACCAGCACAGAAATGATCTGTTAAGTGTAAGTGAGAGGGTCTCACCATCCCTCACCCATACCCAGGGAGTTCAATACCACAGAGGTTGTGTAAAGAAATGTTGTGCATCCAAGCACCTCAGCTTGGAAACATTTTTTAGACTCTTTTTTTTTTTTTGTGGTTTCCTTTTTTCTGTATGTTTTTTTTTCTTTTCTTTTTTCTGGTTACTGTTTACTTCCTATTGATTCTACCTAATTTTACTTACTTTTTATTTCTTAATTGGCTATTTTTATTCTACTTTTTTCTCCTCCTTATTCTCATCTTTTCTCTTTTGAAAAATTAATTACTTCTTCTACTTCATTTTCACATATATTAAATTTCAGCCTAGCATTTATTGTATTTTATTATTGCCTTTTTCTTTTCTATTGGTAAATACAAGAGTAATTGCTGTCAATTTGTTTTCAGTATACGTCAATATCTGATTTCTCTTTGTGTCATCATCATTACTGTGGTTTACTTTCTCCTCATTAAGTAAGTGTGCTAGGCACCAAGCCCTCAAAAGAAGTTTGGACAGCAAAAGGATCCTGAAATGAAAGTGAAAAAGATAGTTCATCCTAACAAATGCATGAATCTCAATAAAAATACACATAAAGTATGAGAAGACAATGACTGACATCTCCAAAGATTCATAATTTGTCAGTAACTGAGTGCAAAGATTATCAAAGTGCATGCAATGCCAAACAAGAAATGAGAAGACTGCTTGTTTTAAATGATTAATGACAGCTAAGTGTTGTGGCATGTACCTGTAATCTCAGTACTCAAGAAGCCGAGGCAAGAGAGTCACTGTGAGTTCAAGATGGGTATTGGTTACACAGGAAGACTTTATTTTAAAAAATAAGAACAGACAAAACTGAGAAATAGAAATCCACTTATATAATCCAAATAACTGCAGAGTTCTTGGAAGAAACTCTAAACACCAGGAAGGCATAAAATGATGCATCTCAAGCACTGACTGAAAAAATACCTGCATGCTTACATTATTATACCCAGCAAAGCTATCCTCTAGAATGAAAAGGGAATACAGAATTTCCAAGATAAGCATAAAGAAATTCAGTAACTTATTGGAGAATAAATTTTCAACATAACTTCTTATTAGCTTTTGTATTTCCTTGTTATCTGTTATAATTTTGCCTTTTTCATTCCCGATTGTATTAATGTAGATTTTCTCTTTCCTTTTTTTGGGGGTGTGAGTTTAACAAAGGATTTATCAATCTTGTTTATGTTTTCAAAAAAACAACTTTTTGTTTCATTTATTTTTTGTAGTTTTTTAGTTTCTATTTCATTAATTCTTGTCCTTATCTTTACAATGTTGTTCTTTCTGTTAGCTTTGTGGTTGGTTTATTCATGTTTTTCTAGAGCGCTGAGTTGTACAATTAGATTATTTATTTGGCTTTGCTCAGTTCTTTTAATGCATGCAATTATGAAAATGAATTTCCCTCTTAACACTGTCTTCATTGCATTGTGATCAGGACCACTAAAATTGAGCATTGTTGAAGACACTTAAATGTATCTTACACACAAAAGAGGAAGGGTAGATAAGCTTTAAAATTAGGAAAGAATCAAACATTAGAAAAATAGCATATCTTTTGATTGTAATTCTGAATGATTTAATTTATTACCAGAAAGACAGGACTGAAATATTGTGTTAAAAAATAAAACCCAACTCTTTGCTGTTTTAAGTAACATATCTCAGTAACAAAGACACTGTAAATCAAGGACGAGAAAACAGTACTCCATGCAAATGGAACCCAAAAGTAAGCCCAAGTAGCTAAATCAAACTTGAAGACAAGGGCCATGGGCATAGCTCAATGATTATAGTGCTTGCCTAGGAAGTGCAAGACCAAGAGGTTTGATTCCTCAGCACCACATTAAGCTAAGCATGGTGATACACACAAAAAAAGGTAACAATCCACCATGAAGATGAAGATATGTATATGTATGTGTGTTTGCACACACATACGCATATTTCCATTCCAGTACACATAGTATATACATATACACCGATGCTTCTAATTTAATAAAAAAGTACACTATTTGACATAAAGGGACACACAGATACCAATATGATAATAGTGTATAGTCAGTAACATCAACACTCCACTCTTACTAATTGATTGATCATAAATATAAAATAAATTCATTTCTTGCATCATATCAGATCATATTAGAATGAAACTAGAAATCAACAGCATGAAGAGCTACAGAAACTATACAAGCAAATGGAAACTGAACAATTCACTTGTGAATAATCGGTAAGTTATTGAAGAAAGGAAGCAATTTAAAAACTACTATCAAAGGAAAATGGAAATACAATATACTAGAATCTCAGATATAGAAATGACTGTTCTAAGAGGGTAACTTATAGTTATGAGAGCCTACCTCAAAAAAATCAGAGGAATATCAAATAAACAGCTTAATGATGAATATTAAGGTCCTAGAAAAACAAAATCACACCAAAACCACACTTCCAAACTCATTTTACAATATCAACAGTGCCCTGACACCAAAACCACATGAGAGCACAATTAAAAAGAAAACTAAAATCAATATCCTTAATAAAAAGAGATGCAAAAATTCTTAATAAAATATTTACAATCTGAAATTAACAATGCACTAAAAAGCATACATCATGACTATGTTGTTTTCATTCCTGAAATGAAAGAATGGTTCACCAAATATAAATCAATAAATGTAATCACAGTATAAAAGGAATCAAGGATAAAAAGGCCATATTATCATTTGATTAGTTCAGTTGACACAGCAAAAGCCTTCAACATACTTCAACATTACTTCATGATAAAAGCCCTGAAGAAACTTAGTACTGAAGAATCCTACCTCAAATATGGTAAAGCCCGTATCTCATGAACTGACAGTCTCATTCTGTGTGGGGAAAACTAGAAGCACTTACTCTAAAATCAGAAGAGAGGCAGCATGTCTGCTGTTACCATTCCAATTCCATAAGAATTGGTGTAATTAGGCAAGAAAAATATATAAAACAGATACAAATAGAAAAGGAAGATGCTAAGTTATGTTTATCTGCATATATGATCCTATACTTAGAAAGCCCTAAAAAGTGCATCAAAGATTATTAGAGCTGATAAATTTGGCAAAGTAACAGAATACAAAAATTAACACTAAAAAATCTACAAAATTTCAATATATCAATAATGAGCTAGCTGAGATAGAAACCAGAAAATAATTTCTTTCACAATAGCTTCAAAAATAAAATATCAATATCAAGAATATCAAAAATATCAAAAATAAAATATCAAGATTAATCTAGCCATGGAGGTAAAAGACCACTATTGTGAAAATTACAGTACACTGATAAATTAAAGAAGCTACTACAAGCTGGAACATCTTCCCACGTTTGTGAATCAACAGAACTAATATTGCTAAAAGGCACCATTACCACAGCAACCTACAAGTTCACTAGAATCCCCATCAAAATTTCAATGACATTTTTCATAGAAACAGAAAAAGAACACTAAAATTCACATGGAAATACAAAAACTTACCATATACAAAACAGTCCTAAGCAAAAGGAGCAAGGTTGGAAGCATCACAAAACCCAATTCCATACAGTTGTAGCAACAAAAATAAATGGTACCAGCACAAAAACAGACGTTCAGGCCAATGAAATAGAATAGAAACCACAGGAAAAAAAAATCCACACAACTAAACTCATTAAATAATTGACAAAGAAGTCAAAAGCAGATGTTGGGGAAAAGACAATCATTTCATTTAATGGTTCTGTGAAAACTAGATATCCATGTGTAGAAGATTTAAATCAGACCCCTAACTCTCGCCCCATAGAAAGCTCAATTCAAAATGGATCAGAGACTTTGGTATAAGATCTGAAACTTTGAAACTACTAAAATAAAACATAGGGGAAATACTTGAAGTCATAGGCATGGGCAAAGACTGTAATAGAAAAATAAAAGCAAAATAACTTAAAATCTGTCTGCATTGCAAGGGAAACAATTAAGAGTGATGAGACAACATGTAGAATAAGAGATCTTTGCCAGCTACTCTGTAGCCAGAACAGCAGTATCCAGGCTATATAAAAACTCAAAAAACTTAATACCAAAAAATAAATAAAATTAAATAGCCCAATCAATAACTAGGAAAATGAATTGAAGAGGCATATCTCATAAGAAGTATTAATTGGCAATAATTATTTGAAAAAATGTTCAGTATCTTTAGCCACAAGGGAACTGCAAATCAAGAATGCACTCACTGAGAGTCTGTCTCACCCCCGTCTGAATCTTATAACTGAGAATACAGAAAACACAAAATGCTGGTGAAGATGGGCAGAAAGTAGTTTCTACACTACTAGTGAGAAACTAAATTAGTGTAGCCACTAAGGAAATCAGTAGGGAGGTTCCCCAAACAACCAAAAACTAAACATAGGACTCCCATATGACCTAGCTATACTGTCCCCAGTAACTGTCTGAAGGAATTACGATTAGTACACTAAAGACATCTGCATGTATTGTGGCATATTTCATAATACCCAAAATATACCACCAGCTCAGATGTCCACCAGTACATGAATGGATAAAGAAAATGTGGTATGCTTACACAGCGGAGTATCATTCAGTCATGAAGAAAAAAGAAATTATACCATTTGCAGGAAAATGGTTAGAACTGAAGATCATCAAGTTAAGCAAAATAAGCCAAATTCAGAGATAAGCATTACATGTTTTCCCTACTATGTAGAATCCAAAACTGATGACATAAAAGTGGAAAGGAGACTATTACTAATATTAGGCAAGAGAAAGAGGCTGGAGGAGATAGGACGAGAAAACCGGGAGGGTAATAGGAAGACGGAAAAAAGCATTAATTATATCATTAAGAGATCATGATGTTGGCATGAATTTAATGGAGTGAAAAAGTGTCCACTATTCTCCATTAAGTAAAATAGCAGGTTACAAAACAGAATATGTGACTTTTCCATTTTAAAAAATTTTTCAAAAGCCCTTTTATGTACAGAGATACCAAATTATCTAGAATGGTGCTCAACTAACTGTTCCAATCTGTCTCTTAGGGTGAGATGCTGAGTACATTTTTAAGTGTGCTTTTTCACAGATGATGTTACAAAAGGTCTCTAAGTGGGTGACACAATTAAAGATTGCTACGTTTATGTGAGGTGAGGATGTGTTAACTAGATTCATCATAATCATCAGTTCAAGGTGTCTGTGTAGCTCAAATATCATGTTATATACCATAAATATGAGTTTATTTGGGGTTAGAGGAATGGAATAGCAGTTAAAGTGCTTGACGTGAAAGTGCACACTCAGGACGCTGAGGCAGGAGGATTGTTGTGAGTCCAAGGCTATCCTGGACTACAAAATGAAATTAGCTCCAGCCTGGGACCTAATCATTAGAATTTGTCAAAAACAATTTAAAACATTAAAGAATATCCTTATGATATTCAATAATTACATACATCTACAAAAATCAACATACTATTTTCCTCCCAGAATTACCTCCCTTGCACTCTGCAAACCTCCAGCTATGCAAACCACAATCCTTCCTTGCCCTTTTCCCCTTTTCTATAAAACCTCAAAGTCCCTGTCAGCCCCCAAACACAGATCCTACCTCTTCACCCATTTTTCCTGGCACAGCCACTCTGATTACTGATCTTTTCTCTGTGCTTACAATAAAGGAAAGAAAAACAGGTATTTACTGAGACAAGAGCAAGAATAAAAATATTCGGCTGCTTCATGAAATGATTACCCACACAGTCAAGAGCTGGGTGTTCGGTTTTGGGATTCGGACTCTAGTAGGTGCAGTGGGAAAAGCTTCCTTACATCTTTCACGCAGGTGACCAGCTCTGGAGGCTGGCTGCTCCCAGAGATTCTCCACTCAGCTCCCTAAGCTGGACCTACATGTCCTCTCCTTGGGGTAGCTATGGTTTTCTCACAGAGTCCCGTTGAATTCCAAGAATGAATGCTCCTAGGAAACCGGGGAGAACGTAGATTTCTTGCCACCATCTTGCTTCAGATATTACAAAGCATCGCATCTGCGGTAAAACCACCTGAAGGGGAGGATGTCAAAATAACATAGTAGGAACAGGCAGAGAAATGACCACTCCATTGGCCATATTCCTTTCAGACTAACTGAATCTCTTGAGACTTAGTGTGTTTGCATCACTAGCTCCTCAGTGTGTTTTCTGCCATCTCTCCCCTGGATGCTAGCTAGGGGTCCAGTAGTTCACCTGTGTATGGCTTTGCTCTTCACCACCATCTCCACTCAGTATCTGCTTCGTAAGTTAAAAATGTATGCTGTTCATCCCCCTGACTCTCTTCCTATAAAGGGGGGAAAAACACTCTTTATTTCAATATTTTGTCATAATGAGTGCAACTATCCCATGAACCAATATTTTCAATAATTTATCTTTCTGCGATTCTGGGCATACGTAATTAAGCACAACTGAATGTGCGGCTGGCCCTATCTACATAGAAAATGAATCTGATTATTATCTGACTTGAGGCAGAATTGAAGAAAGTATTGGGGGTTCAGCAGAGAGTTTCACAGCTGCTGATAAACAGGCATTACAATGCCAGACAAGAGGGGTTCACTCGAATCCCACACAGCCCGGGTTGGCCCAGGTGGGGCAGAGAGTGCTGAGAACCCACCAGGAGCAAGAGCGTTGCAGATCCATTAGAGCGACCTGACTGTTTGTCTAAATGTCATAATTTCAAAAGAGATCCAAAGGATTCGAGTAATGATGAGCAAACGGCTGCCAGCTGCAGCTGTTGGGCTCCTAGGCAAGCCCTGTGAAAGAGAATTAAGACCATGGCATTATAAATATGACTTTACTTTCTGATTGAAGACTCTGCAGAAAATAACACTAAGAATAGAGAAGACAATTGAAACCTATTTTGTTCATGGCACAGAAAGAACAGTATGTACATTTCAGTGAACTTTTCTTAGTAATTTTGTGCATGAGAACATTTTTTTTTGTAATTTTGACAGAAATAGGATCACATTACCCCTACAGTTAACTATTCTTCTTTTAAAACAACATTATTTCACAATCTATACCATTAAATATTGTTTGCAAATCACATTGTTACTGGCTAAGCACTATTGACTGGTACAGATGTAATTTTGATAATCACATTCCTCTTGTTGCACATGTCAGCTGCTTGCATATTTTCACAATTATAAATGATGTCGTGGGGCACCACCGCTCCTGTATGGAAGGCTTCCATATTGATTAGAACCCATTTGCATTGGCAATCTTAAGTAGTCTGGGGTATCTCTCCCCTTCATTCTCAATAATGCTGAATATTATAATTTGTAAAAGCCTAATAAGCAATTATGACAATTGAAAAGTTGTATTCTTTTACAATCCATACCTATTTGACTAGTAATAGAGTATATTTTACGGTTTCATTTAGCTGTTTAAGAGTCTTCTTTACGAATTATCTATCCATACATGTATCTCTTGGCACATGATAATGTTTGAAGCATGGATTTATGTGTCACTCAAGAATTATGCCTGTGTGTGTGTCTGTGTGTATGTGTGTATGTGAGAGAGAGAGGGAGAGAGAGAGAGAAGAAGAAGAAAAGATAAAAAGGATGATGTTAAAAGGATTTGAAGTAATTCTCAGGGTTGTTAAGAAGGTTAGAATACCACCGGCTAAGCAAGCAGGCAAAATGGCCCATAACCGCATTTCAACCAATTCTGGCAAAGAAATTACTGCCTGCCATTTCATAGAACTAAATGGAGGAGGGAGGATAGTGGAAGTTAGAGGCGAAGGGGTGGCCTTGTAACTCTGATATGACATATATATGCACAAAATACTCAATGTAAACATTATGTATTGTATGTATACATACTAATACAATGGAAAAAATTTTAAAAATTACCTACTAGACAGCAAATGTCAGTGAAGAGAATAGCTTCTCATCTCTCACAATCATTTCCCCGTGGAGTCAAATTCAGCCCTGCTGTGATCATTCCACAGACTCTACAACTAATGGGAGATAGGCGGTATTGATCTAATCCCAAATTTTGAAGATACAGTTTTCGAGAGGCTAGCCAGCTGCAACATGGAGGAAGGAAGAGCCAGGCTTTGCAGAGGAGCCATTTTCTACGTCTTTGCCCTTGGTGTGGCACAGCGTAATAAGACAAAACATAAATCAGTGATGATACAAACATAGGTGAGACTAACTGTAAGAATGTTCTTTATGCATCATTCTAACATACTAATTGACCAGAAGTTCATGGCCGGCCTGCAATACTCCCCACAGCAGCTGGGAAGCACCTGTGTACATTCCTTGTAAAATGGATTGATGAAGACATGCAAACCCAAAGGAAATGTAGGCATGAGACCAAGCAGTAGGCCAGCTGTGTTCAGCTGAGATCACACGCTTGTGCTATGGACAGCCATTTGGTCCTGCCATCTATCTAATGAGACCAAAGGGCGACTGGAAACAAAACTTGCAGCATAACCCATCCATCAGTTTTCCTTTCTCTCTTTCCCTCACAGACATTTAGCCTTTCTGTTACTATGTCCCTGGGTTTTCTGGCTTCAATAATATTAACATTTGTAACTCTAATATTAATTTAACTGACATTTTCTGGGCACCTACCATGTTGAAAACCACCTGAACTACTCCAAGTCTTTTGCAGTCTGGATTATTAGTGAGCATATTGTTTTACCTAAGATTTATTCAATTTGGATGATCCAAAAACTTTTAGCTAGAGAAATCAAAATTGTGCTGGGAGATCTCCCTTCCTGGGGCACTTTCTACCAGGGAAAATTGTGCCCGCTCTCCTAATTGGTGAGGCCAGGAATGGGGACTAGCAAAAAGGACAAGATTGACACCAGTGTTTATATCCTGTTGTTGGTCCAGTTCTGTCTGTCTGTCTGTCTCTCTCTCTCTCTCTCTCTCTCTCTCTCTCTCTCTCTCATTAGGTCTTACTATGTTGCCCAGGCTGGTCTAGATCTCCTGGCCTCAAGTGATCCTCCTACTGAAATCTCCCAAGTAGCTGGAATTAGAAGCATATGCCACCCACCCCCCCAACACCACCACCACCATTACCCATTTTTCCTAAGGGGCCATCCCCACATCTTCTACCTTTCTGCAAGCATACAAACATGTCTGGGAGCAGGGGAAGCTCACACGCTCCTGGCAGCAAGGAAGTAGTTTCTAGTTCTGTGTTGTCATTTTTTTTTTGTCCCTGCTAAACTTTAGATTGAGGGCAGCTATTCTTATCCAAGATCAGGCAGTTGGCATCTGGCCTTGGTGCACATGTTGCTCACACAGCTGAAGTCATCGTTGGCACCTTAGATTCCTAAGCTCTTTTCTCACTCTGCAGAAGACTTCCATGTCCACTTCTGCCAGAGAGGATTTCCCTGTGCTCCCAGACTGGATCTTCTCTACACGAACGATGGAAATAAAATTCTATACTCATTGCCAAAGAGGCTTTTGCCTTAATATGCAAGGGAAGTTTCTATAATTTAGGATATCCTTTTAGTTAAGACCACCAAAAGTTGCACAAATAACTTCCCCCTATTGTTTCATGGTTTTAATAATTTCAACCTTCCTCAAGGCAATTTGTTCTACTTGAATATTGAGGTCACAAGCAAATTAAGAAGGGGAAATATATTAACTTTCAAGTATCCTCAGTGTCTCAGCATCTCCTCCGCTGTCTCTTATCCCAAACATTTCCACTCTTCCTGTCTCCACACATCCTCTCATCAATGGAAGATAACTGTCATTTAAGAAGACATTACTTTTAAGCTGACTTCCTTCAAGCCTACACCATGTGAACAAAAAAGACAAACACAGAAGTGAGTACTTCTTGTTGGTAAATATGAGAAAGGAAAGGGGGAAAACACCACGACCAATTGGAGTTTGCCAAGGAGGCTTCTAAATTTATTCTGCTGTAAATTCAAACTGGGACACTAGGAACTTCACATCTTGGCTACTTTCTTAGGCAATCAGTTATTAAATGAAAGTTATATAGAAAAAAATCCTGAAGATTTATGCCCATCCCCATTTGGCTCCTCTAAACACAGAAGCACTGTGAAATGCAAAATTCTTTAATCACTTTAAATTGCCCAAGTACAAACCAGGCCAAGAGCATCAATTGCTTCTAAAATAAGATGCAGGTGTTCTGAAAAACTTACAAGCAGTCTGTTCCTTTTTAAATTACTCTTCACTCCGTGTGCCCACCCGGGAAGGGAATGGAAAAAGGCATTTCATATGGGAGCCTCACTAGTGGGATGGTGGTTCTGAACAAAGGGAAATGACGCCACCCACATCCTCTTTCTGTTTTAGTGGCCTAACCTAAATAGAAGGCACAAATACAAGCCCTGAGGGACACTTTGATGACAGGCCTCCTGGTAGAGTGCATCCTTGGTTCCACTTTTTCACCCTCTGCCAGGTAATTCTGAATGTCCTCTGACTAGAAGCAGAGCCTACTTCTCCACGCCTTGAGTGCCTTTGTCTGCTTCACTGTCTTGGACTACATAATGAAGCAGGAGGGACAAGTGTTTGTCCGAGTCCAGGCCTAAAAAGGCCTTGTTAACTCTATGTGGAACTCTTGCCATGTCACCAGTAGAATAAAGACTTACCAGCCTTCTGGGTTGAGCAGGAAGATAAAAATGTACTCATAATCGCGTCCCCAGCCAAACACACATGCAGGAGCAGAAAGAGCTATATGTAGCCCATTTCTGGTCTCATGTAATAAATCAACCCATCCGTGAGTGCGTTGTGTCTAAAATGTACAATGTTCATGACAGGTATTTCTTTAATATTTAGTTGCAGCAATTTGCACAATCTATCATTTCCATTTTTTCTGAAATTTAAAAGATTTTTGGATTTTTGGCTAAGATTCAGAATTTCTCTCATCAACTTAATGTTAGTTAGATCTTAGGTAGAGTGTCAATTTTTGATTTTTAAAACTTGCTTTGCAAGAGTCCCTGATGTAGGATTAAGAATCGCAGAAAATGTATACCTTCTCTTTACACAGACCGTGCCTATGGTAATGGAAAGTGTCCTGCTATCTCCCCTGAGGATGGAAGGGGGCAGGGCATGAAAGCAGACATCACAGGATTTGAAATTATTTAACTTTTCCACGTCTCAATATCTTGATCTCTAAAACTAACTGGACAGTTAGAATAGATAAAAAAAGTGGAAAATCTGGCCTGGCATGCTACCCAACATGCACCAGTACATGACATTTCATTAGTGCTTATTGTTCCCCACTCTGATTCCATGTCACAACTTGTATAAAGAGCCACTGCTATGTGGAAGATCAGCCATGCAGGTGTATAGTTAAGCTGTGCAAACAGGACTTTCTGAATTCCCAGTAGGTGCAAGCACAGCATTTACTAGGAACTCAGCAGGAGTAAGACAGTTTTTTGGTGAACTAAGTGCAGTGCAGGCACAATGGGTGCTCACATGTACTGACTTAAGCCCCAACAATCCTATGAGATCTTATTTCCATTTTGAAGAGGCACCAACCAAAATCAAGTCACACATTTAGCAAGGAGCCCACCCAGCAAGAAGAGGTCAATTCTGGGCAGCCTGGCCCAAGAACCCACTCTGTGGTGACAGTATTTGTTAAATAACATATGCACCCCCCGTGATGAGCAGTTCTGCCTCATGCCATGCTGGCTTGCACTGAGTGCAAAACAGGAAAACCTGTGCAGCAGAACCAGTTATGATATTGGTAAACTGAGATGGCACAATGGGAGGAGATGCCGAAAAATGTGCTTTGCCTCATACAACTTATGTTACTATTCTGGATAATTTTCAGGTACATGTATTTATGTATGCAACCATATAAAGTCATCAAATGGGTGACCATTTAGGTGATAACCAGGAAAGAGATTAGGTACTTTAGAAGGATTTATGTGTTACCCATAATGTCTGACGCTATAAAAATGAGATTATTTACTTGAAATCAATACATGTAGTTTCTTATTAATAAATACTCAATGAGAAAATCCAAAGGTTGACTTAAACAATATTTATGATAGCACCAGCTGCGCAAGAGAGGGCAGAGAAACATAAAGACAAGAAAAAATAGGACTAGAAAATCACAAAACAGAACAACTACCCTCCACATGAATCACGGACAAAGGCTTTAAGGAGGGATTAACACATCTGCACATAAAGGTTGGACTTCCCCTCTTACATTAATATAATAAATGTTACGGGGTCATTTCCTAGGAGTTGGTGACGAAAGAGAAGAAGACCAGGCCTTCCCGTGTTGAGTAATGTTAATAAGCTTCCCAATAACTGACACGGGGTAGTATTATATAGAAAGAGGAAAGCTGTGCCAATCTGCAGCTCAGTGTGAAGAGACCTAAGAGACCTAGTTTCCATTCCTGACCCTCCTCAATTCAGTCAGCACCTCCAGGTACCTTCAGGTACCTCCATTTTATATACAAAAGGAGTCTGGTAGAGGAGATAGGCTATTTAGTTTATAGAAGAGGAAACAGACACGAACAGGAGAAGTGAGTTGCCCAGTATGTCTTGCTAACTGGAGATTTTGTACTAGGATTCTAGCCCTTTTCTAGTCTCTGCATGGTGTGATGGTGACTCCTCCACTTATGAATGGGAATAGACCCACAGTGATACTGGTTCTTATCACGGAAAGCTATACGACTCTGTATGAAGCACTTTAACCTAAGTCTGAGCATTTTATCAAGCAAAACCTACTCTTGAAAGAGACATTGGGGGACTGGAGGAAAAGCACAGTGGTTAAAGCACTTGCCTAGCAAGCACAGGCCCTGGATTCAATTCCCCAGCACCACACAAACTGAATATTTTGGTGCACCCTGTAGTCCCAGCACTTGGGAGAATGAAATGAGAGGATTGCTATGAAATTGAGGCCAGACTGGGTTACACAGAGAGCTCAGGACCAGTGTGGACCACATACTGAGACCCTGCCACAGAGAGAGAGAGAGAGAGAGAGAGAGAGAGAGAGAGAGAGAGAGAGAGAGAGA